>SJYA01003667.1:0-41448 GCA_006410615.1 Neotragus moschatus | reverse complement strand
GAGGGGGAGGAGGAGGGGGGGGGGGGGGGGGGGGGGGGGGGGGGGGGGGGGGGGGGGGGGGGGGGGGGGGGAAGGACAAGGGACAGCTCAGAGGTGCCCCATTGGATGACGCTGGTCTGGGAGGCATGATGAAGCAGGAGAGCATCCTGTGTGATTGGTTAAGGGGTGCACATTTGGCTTTCTGGGTGTGTTTGTGTGCGCGTGTGCCCAACTCTGTGCAACACCATGGACTGTAGCCTGCCAGGCTCCTCTGTCCGTGGGATTCTCTGGTCAAGAATACCAGAATGGGTTGCTATTCCCTCCTCTAGGGGATCTTCCTGACCCAGGGATCAAACGTGTGTCTCTCGTGTCTCCTGCATTTGCAGGCAGTTTCTTTACCACTGAGCCACCTGGGAAGCCCACGGCTTTCTCTGGCTTGTTCTAAATTGGAAGCAGGGCAAAAGTTAGGGAAGCTGCTTCTTTAGAGCAGATGGTTCCAGGAGTTATTGTATGGTTATTGTGTGGTTTCCAGGATCAGTCCCTAGAGGTAGTCTGACTTCCTACCAGTCTGCCACAGAAAGCAGACGCTTTCATAGGAAATGGGCTGGTTTCCTGAGTCGGCTACTGCAAGTGATGGGTCGGAGTGCTAGCTTTCTATCTGGTTAGCCCTTGTCCACTTGTATACTATCTCCCATTATTCTATATTGCTGTGAAAAATTCCAGTTTTACAGGGTAGGAAACGGAGGCTTCATCAGTTCAGGTTATGCGGCTGACCCACAGGGTAAGTGATGGGCTCAATGATTAGACTCAGGTCATCTGACTCAGAAGCCTGAGCTGGACACTGTGAGCAGGGCTCACGGGGGAGGCTGGTGGTACTTTACGATGAGGACATCGAGAGGTAACTGAGACCAGCTTGTCTGCCTGATTCTTCGTTCTCCGTTCTATTGGGGATTTTACTCCAATCCCCTCTCTAAGTGTGTCTTTGTTTTCAGAATAGCAAATCAACTTCTATTGCAGTGACTAAGTAAGTATTAGGTGCTTCAGTCATGTCCAATTAAATGCAACCCTAAGGACTGTAGCCCGCCAGGCTCCTCTATCCATGGGATTTCCCAGGCAAGAATATTGGAGTGGGTTGCCATTTTCTTCTCCAGGGGATCTTCCTGACCCAGGGATCGAACCCAGATCTTTTATATTGCAGGCAACTTCTTTGCCATCTGAGCGACCGGGGAAGCGGTATGTTAGTGTCTACATCAAGGAAATGACCTGAATGCATGAGTCTCCTGAGTAGAAGGCCATGTTAGGGAAGGGCTCATATCTTCCCAGAGAAAGAGAGCCTCATGCCCGCCCCAGGCTTCATCTTTCATTTTCTCAACAATGAACAAACAATACCTTCTAGGCAGGAGCTCAAGACACCCAGCACTAAAGTCTGCAGTAAAATCAAGTGAGAAAAGTGCGCAATTAAAAGTTTGGTCAAAAGTATAGTTGTTTCAGAAGAATGTGAGGACCTTTTAATGCCCCTTCTGAATAAATAGATCTTAAGTTGATATCCTTTAAAAATTCAAAAGCAAAATAATTTGAATGAAATAGCATAATTGGGAAATTATACAGAAACGAAATGAAATAAAATTTGGGGAGCATGAATATTCTAATCAGATGCATTTTTGAATTTTGTTGCTATCGTAGCCTCTGCATTTTCAAAGGTTAAAGTGCTTTGTGCTCTCTGCTGCAATGGGTCTGCAGCCCTCACGATGAACGTTAGGGGTGCCGAGGGAGTTATGAACATATGCAAATGACTTAAGTTCTGGATTCCATTTTGCAACATCTTCACAGAAAAATAAAAGTGAAGAACAATTTTTCTTCATTCAAATTGTCAAATAGTCTAGCTGAACCAAAGATGAATAAGGATTATATATACCAGTGCTAGAGAATATTAGAACTTGCTGTGCCTGGGAACGTGTGGCATGTAAAACAGAGGCTGGAGAAGAACACTGGCAGTGTGATTGATTTTGCTGCTCATTTACTAAACTTCTCTGAAGAAGACTTTGGAAGTAATCTAATTCAATCTCATTGTCTACATGTTAGTCTTAGGAAAGGTCAAGGTTGAACATAGACATACAACTAGCTAGTTTCAGAGATATTACTAGAAATCACTCTTGATTCCTAGCACTTTGTGCCTTAGCGATCTTCCATTTATTATTTCATCCATTTCATCGCATTTCTTGCATGTCTTCAGTGTGACAACTATCCTGGAATCTGGATGTTAAAACAAACAAGGAAGACAAAGTTCCTGCGCTGAATGTACTCTTGACATTCTGCCTCCAAAGCTGCCCTTCCCTGGTTTGGACTCTTAGACCCAATCTCTTCAGCATCTGTCCAGTACAATTTTCATTTCTTACAAAGGCTTTCTGTTTGTCAGTTTTTCCTACATATTATTATTTGCCCAAGATTAACCCATAAGAACCTAAATAAAGCTAGACATTTCATTAGGCAAAAGAACTGCTCCTTGGCCCTTTGCTACAACTCACCTGTGGCCAGGTATGATTCTGTTTCCTTTTAGAAGTTTCAACAGTTGTTGATCTAAGGGCTCGGTCACTGAAGCCAATTTAAATAAATATTATCAGGGATAGCGGTTTAAATGTTTTTTATATCAGAGTCATAAAGATATGCAGTGTCTCTTTTTCTACCATCTTCCTGTTGCTTTAGGGGCAGCATAAGAAACTACGTTGTTGAAGGAATGTAATATCTTTTTAAAAGTCCTTTTGATGCTAAAATCCTTTATGGTTAAATGGAAATTTACTTTCCAAAATTAAAAACATATGCCTCTAAAGGCTTTGTGGTCATTTCTCTTCCCAGTTGGAACCTTACCATTTACTGTAAATTACATTCGTCATTTTTGCAGTTCACCAGCCATCACCCCTCATTTTAATAACAGCTTTTTCAGGGATAAAATTAATGACTTGTTGTGACCACATGGACTAACGCACGCCAGGCTTCCCTTCACTGGACACATATAGACCAAACCAGATTGATCACCCCTCTTACCCTGGAGAGATACCCTGGAGCAGAGAGACACTCAGGATCAGAGCTTCCCAGAGAGGTCTCTGGAGATGCTAAACCTGTTAATTCAGTTTCCTCTTAAATCACATCACTTAAATCATAGCCTTATAAAAACTTCGTTTATCCCTGATTTCACCAAGTTTATTTCCATCTCTTAAAACTGAAAATACTTCACCATCCATAAAGTATTTAAGTATTTACTTAAATACTATTACTTAAAGCAACTGTTAACATTACTTAAAATGTGCAAATTTGAATTAAATGGAATGAAAATATTTGATACAGGTTATTTTCTATCTTTGTATCTTGGTACACTCATCACTTCATGGCAAATAGATGGGAAAACAGTGGAAACAGTGACAGACTTTATTTTAGGGGGCTCAAAAATCACTACAGATGGTGACTGCAGCCATGAAATTAAAACATGCTTACTCCTTGGAAAAGTTATGACCAACCTAGAGAGCATATTAAAAAGGAGAGACATTACTTTGCCAACAAAGGTCCGTCTAGTCAAGACTATGGGTTTTCCAGTAGTCATGTATGGATGTGAGAGTTGGACTACGAAGAAAGCTGAGCACCAAAGAATTTATGTTTTGAACTGTGGTGTTGGAGAAGACTCTTGAGAGTCCCTTGGACTGCAAGAAGATCCAACCAGTCCATGCTAAATGGGATCAGTCTTGAATATTCATTGGAAGGACTGATGTTGAAGCTGAAACTCCAATACTTTGGCCACCTAATGAGAAGAACTGACTCATTGGAAAAGACCCTGATGCTGGGAAAGATTGAGGGTAGGAGAAGAAGGGGATGACAGAGGATGAGAAAGTTGGATGGCATCACCGACTCGATAAACATGAATTTGAGTGAACTCCAGGAGTTGGTGATGGACAGAGAGGCCTGGTGTGCTGCCATCCATGGGGTTGCAAAGAGTCGGACACGACTGAGTGGCTGAACTAACTAACTAACTTGGTACAAAGAGAGAAAGTCTTTTTTGCAATTCTGCTGTATAAAAATGATCATTTATCTCTTTGCAATATCCAACACAAATGTTGAATATTTTGTAAATCCCCTTACTGATTCTCCAGTTAAAATAAAACTTGGGAAGAGTTAAGCAGCAAACTTTAAAACAATAGAATCACTCAAAGTATCCACACAGTCACCGTAATCACCACTGCTGCTGAAGCCGCTACCGACCGGATGACACAATTCGGCAGTCATCTGCTGTGCGCTTTGCTGTTGTTGTTCAGCCACTAAGGCGTGTCTAACTTTTTGTGACCCCATGGATGGCAGCACGCCAGGCTTCCCTGTCCTTCCCTATCTCCCAGAGTTTGCTCAAACTCACATCCATTGAGTTGGTGATGCCATCCAACCATATGTGCTTAGTATTATTCTAAATACTCCAAGGGTACAAAATGGTAGGCTTAGCTCATAAACTCCAGGAGCTTTCACTGACTAAAAGGGGAAGCATACAAGCAGGGACATGTTGAGTTGGAAAGTTGAAAAGGACATTTTGATAAGTAAAAATGTAAATTGGTTTTCCTGTGTTGAGTACATGAGTTTAGACAGAGGAGATACTATTTACAAAGGCAGTGTCTATGAACGAAGGAGTTGAGATTTAATGATTTAACTGCCACCCCACAAGACTGGGATTCCCAGGTGGCTCTAGTGGTACAGAATCCACCTGCCAAGGCAGGACATGTAACAGACATGGGTTCGATCCCTGGTTGGGAAGATTCCCTGGAGGAGGGCTTAACAACCCACTGCAGTATTCTTGTCTGGAGAATCTCATGGACCGAGGACCCTGGTGGGCTACAGTCCATAAGGTCGCACAGAATCAGACATGACTGAAGTGACTTGGCACCCACCCATAAGATTCAGTTCAGTTCAGTCGCTCAGTGTCCAATTCTTTGCGACTCCAGGGACTACAGCACATCAGGTCCATCACCAACTCCCGAAGCTTACTCACATTCATGTCCTACCACTCAGTGATGCCATCCAACCATCTCATCCTCTGTTGTCCCCTTCTCCTCCTGCCTTCCACCTTTCCCAGCATTAGGGTCTTTTCAAATGAGTCAGTACTTCACATCAGGTGGCCAGAGAATTGGAGTTTCAGCATCAGTCCTTCCACTGTATATTCAGGACTGATTTCCTTTAGGATGGATTGGTTGGATCTCCTTGCAGTCCAAGGGACTCTCAAGAGTCTTCTCCAACACCACAGTTCAAAAGCATCAATTCTTCAGCATTCAGCCTTCATTATAGTCCAACTTTCACATCCAAACATAACTATTGGAAAAACCATAGCCTTGACTAGATGGACCTTTGTTGGCATAATGTCTCTGCTTTTTAATATGTTATCAAGGTTGGTTGTAACTTTTCTTCCAAGAAGTAAGCATGTTTTAATTTCATGGCTGCAGTCACCATCTGCAGTGATTTTGGAGCCCCAAAATATAAAGTCTGCCACTGTTTCCACTGTTTCCCCATCTATTTGACATGAAGTGGTGGGACCAGATGCCATGACCTTAGTTTTCTGAATGTTGAGATTTAAGCCAACTTTTTCACTCTCCTCTTTCATATTCATCAAGAGGCTCTTTGGTTCTTCTTCACTTTCTGCCATAAGGGGGGTGGGATGTCATCTGCATATCTGAGGTTATTGATATTTGTCTCAGCAATCTTGATTCCAGCTTGTGCTTCTTCCAGCCCAGCGTTTCTCCTGATGTACTCTGCATGTAAGTTAAATAAGTAGGGTAGCAATATACTCCCTTGACATCCTCCTTTCCCAATTTGGAACCAGTCTGTTGTTCCATGTCCAGTTCTAACTGTTGCTTCCTGACCTGGGATCACAGTCAGACACTACTTAGGGACTAAGCAACAACAACTGAATGTAAGGAAAGCACATGGCATGAAGTCAGACTCCTTCTAATAAACTTCTTAGGCCACTTTGCTGAAATCAAGACCTGAAGAAATGATCTCTCTTCTTTCCTTCTACACCATCCCATGAGAAGCTGGCTGCCCCTCCTCTGAACTAAGCTATCAACTTCTACCACTCTTTTGGAGCTCATCAATGTCTCCTGGAGTGGCATGAACACAGGATAAAGTACGAGCCTCTGGAAGGCACAGTCCATGATCATCTCTGATCCCAAACAGCCCCCGTGACACTCCTTCCCTGTAGTCACTCACCCATCATGTCTTCTTGAGTGGAAGGATTAGTCCCAGGATCCTCACGGATGCTTCTTCCTCATCTCCATCCTCAACTGGACAGTAGCAGCCTATAAACAGCTCCCTCGTGTCTAAGAGAGAAAACTCTTCCAGAACTTGGAAGGGAAAAAAAGCTGATATTTTTATATCACAATTATGCTCCACAGGTCTGCTTTCTGCTTTTTTGATAAAATACCCTTGGCTCAGTCTACGGATGTTTATTGATGGCATGTCTTTGCTTCAGCACTCCTGGTTCCCTGGAATACTCCAAACCCACATCAAGTGCAGCAGAGCTCCACAAACTTGTGCACAACGCAAATGACAAGTACTGACATGTCTCCTTGGTCCAGCTGGAAGATCAGTCTTAGGCAGCTAGGTAAGCGTGAGGACAGAGCCACACACAGGTCTGACAAATGGGTGTCTGTTGTTTCCTGAGGATATGAGCATTGCATGCCCTCTGCTTGGCTGAACTGGGGTGGGGGCCTTAGTGCCTCAGTGGCACTGATGGGGGAAAAGCCTGCCCAGACCCTCCCAAACGGGCTGCTACAATATGTGTTAGGAAGAACGTGCACCCAAAGACCCTATCCCAGGACACTGGATGTAAGAAGGGACCCCAGCCCTGACCCTGCCCCCAGTGACACGTGGGATCTGGGAAGTCACTTTGCCCTCTTGCCTCAGTTTCCCCAGGGGTGGGATGAGGGGGGACTGTGACCAGACTAGCTCCAAAGGCAACACAAGCTGTGTTAACTTTGCCCCTTAGAAATATTTGGGACAAGTACAGGTCAAACTGAGATTCATAAACACTGTAAACAGGTCCAAGGGTTTCATAATATTGTCAAGGATGTGCCTCTGTCCAGAAAGACAGTTAAAATGAGATGCTTGCAGTGGCAGCCAGAAGTTTTCTAGGATTGAGGAGCTTGTAGATGATCATAAATGATTGTATGACTGAAGAAACACAAAGCAGAAGGCACCCCAAGATATCTACTCTTCTCCAGAGCATGGAAGCCAAAACCTGTAGAATTTTACAAAGGGGTGTGGAATGACCCAGTGCAGTACAATCTAGGATTCCGGGTAGTTATCGGAGTAGAGCTGTGAATATAATTTTTGTCTGTTTTGTACTTTAGGAAGATACACATTTTTAGTTCCTATCAATTATACTACCTTGAATCCAGGAGGAAATAACACGGTGATAGAAATCATAAAGGCCTTTATCAAAACATGTTTTGATATAGCCACTGTAAAGCACAGAAATATTTTACATTGATTTTGCCAAAGACATTTTCCTAAAGATTATAAAAGTTTTATAAAGTTCTCATTGCAGTTCAGTTTCCTTTAATGGTACAATGTTCTAAAATCTAGAGTATATAAGTGCTGTTAGACACAGCTATCTTTCAATTATAATCTTCTCTGATGAGTTTATTGAAGCAGCAGAGTGTATGAAAGCCCCTTTGTGTTCAAGACAGTAGTCTATGGGATACTATTAGGACATGGCCACCCCAGACTTCCCCTGGAGAAGTTACAGTCTGTGAGAGATGATACCCACATGCCAATAACCACCAAACCAGGCAGCAATAGAGAAACATTGTTGCAAATTTTGTCTACAATGTCTGCTCTTAAACTCCTGCTTAAACTACATAAGGTATTGCTGATTTTTCTCAGCAAGTCCACAGAATAGAAGAAGGTGGGTACTATCACTTCAAATTAACCCACAGAAGCACCAGCTCAAGTCGCCAAGACCACGGTCATCAATTGAGAAATGCAGGTTTTTACTTCCTCCTAACACATCAAGCTGTTCTTACAACTAATGAGATATATATGTCATTCCCCAAGGTCAAGATGAGAAACTCAAGATGGCTTATTGAAAGTCAGGCTTCTGATTTGAGTCAGAAAGAGCAGGTGTGAGTTCTCTCAATGGAGTTGAGGCCGGTGAGTGTCTCAGAGGAGGAAGAGCGTGGACAGAAGGATGGACAGGGGGCAGTAAAGGATGCTCAAGGGACCTACGAGCAGCGAGGTCTTCCCAAAGGACGGGGTTCCTGAAGAGCATGGAGAGAAGACAGCAGGTCAGGGTCTGCAGTGTCCAAGGTGGAGCCTGGACTGAGCAGTTTATTCTGCAAAAAGTTGGAATCGTTGAAAATATTTACGTAAAAGACAGTGATAGATGGAATGGGTAATTTAGAAAGAGTAACCTTCGAGAGTCTTATGTTGTTTTTGTTTAGTCACTAAGTCACGTTGGACTCTTTGCAACACCATGGACTGTAGCCCACCAGGCTCCTCTGTCCATGGGACTTCCCAGGCAAGAATACTGGGGTGGGTGGCCATTTCCTCCTCTAGGGGATCTTCCCCACCCAAGGATGGAACCTGCATCCTCTGTATTTGGCAGGTGGATACTTTACTGCTGAGTCACTTGGGAAATCCAAAGGAAGATTAGTGTGTTAGTTGCTCAGTTGTGTCTGACTCTTTGAACCCCATGGATTGTAGCCCATCAGGCTCCTCTGTCCATGGGATTTTCCAGGCAAGAATACTGGAGTGAGTTGCCATTTCCTTCTCCAGGGGATCTTCCCAACCCAGGAATCAAACCCAGGTCTCCTGCATTGCAGGCAGATTCTTTACTTTCTGAGCCACCAGGGAAGCCCTTTCTCCTTTCAGTGAAGTTCAGTTCAGTCACTCAGTTGTGTCCCACTCTTTGTAACCCCATGAACCACAGCATGCCAGGCCTCCCTGTCCATCACTAACTCCTGGAGGTTACCTAAACTCATGTCCATTGAGTCGGTGATGCCATCCAACCATCTCATCCTCTGTCATCCCCTTCTCCTCCTGCCTTCAATCTTTCCCAAGGAAGATTATTGAACTCAAAATGTCCAGAAGGCAGATGGAAACGTGACCCTAGGGCATCCTACAAGGTCACTGTCAGAAGATTTTCAACAGTGGAGACTCTTGTGAGCTGAATGGTGCCCTCTCAAAATTCAGACCCTAAAATCCTAGCCCCAGGTGACTCTCTTTGGAGACAGCATCTTTTTAAAAATATTTACTCACTTATTTGACTATATCCAGCCTTAGTTTCTGCACGTGGGATCTTCACTGGCATGTGGGCTCTCTAGCTGTGGCTTGTGGGCTTAGTTGCCCTCGGGTATGTGGGCTCCTAGTTCCCTGACCAGGGATAAAACCCACATCCCCTGCACTGGAAGGCATATTCCCAGCCACTAGATCACCAGGGACATCCTGGAGATAGCATCTCTAAAATAGTACCTTAACTTGTGGCTCAATCAGTAAAGACTCAGCCTGCAATGCAGGAGACTCAGGTTCCATCCCTGGGTCTGGAAGATCCCCTGGAGAAGGAAATGGCAATCCACTCCAGTATTCTTGCCTGGAAAATTCCATGGGCAGAGGAGGCTGGCAGGCCACAGTCCATGGGGTTGCAAGCCCACCAGGCCCCTCTGTCCATGGGACTTCCCAGGCACGAATACTGGGCTGGGTGGCTATTTTCTCTTCTAGGGGATCTTCCCCACCCAAGGATGGAACCTGCATCCTCTATATTTGGCAGGTGGATACTTTACTGTGACTTAGAGGCTAAAAGACCAACCACCACCAGGTACAGTGAGGTCACTAGGGTGGACCCTGACTCATTACTGATGTGTCCTTATAGGAAGAGGAAGTTAGGACACAGATAAGGACAGAGAGAAGACCGTGTGAAGATACCGGGAAGTGATCATTGCCATGCTCAGGGAGAACCTTCGGAAGAAACCAGCTCTGTGACAACTCAGTCTTGGACTTCCAGCCTCCAGGACTGTGAGCAGATGGATTTCCCTTGCATCAGCTGCCCAGTCTATGGTTTCTTACTATACCAGCCAGAGTGGACTTACACAGCAACTTCAGAAGGACTCTGCAGTTTGAAATCAGAACCTTGTGGTTTCTCCTTTGTACCTTTTGCACATTCCCGCAGAAGCTGTGTCAGATGCTCTGAAACTCTGTTCAAGTTGCAGTTTGATTCGAGCTTCACTGGAGCTCACTGTGCTGTCCTTATTCGCCCTCAACTACACCATAAGTGATTCAAATTCTTTAACCTGTATTTAGAGGAAAATTTCTGGTCAGAAGAGGCAAAGAGCCCCCTGAAACGGGGCAGTTTGCTGGCAACCCCCAGGGAACACTGACGACTCATCAGTGCTGTAGGTGCTATTTTTTCCCCATGAGGCTGCAGTCGTAGTTTTGGTCTCTCATGAGTTTTTCTAGGACTTGGCTGCACCCCCTGCTTAGCTGGAGCAGTGTTCTCCTTCCCTTGCTATTGCAGACACCACCTCTACGAATAGCGTGTGATGAAAGCGGTACTTCAGAGCCTGGCTGTCTCCCTGTCAGATGCTCACCCTTGGAACCCAGCTGCTAGGTTGTGCAGAAGCTCAGGTCACATGGAAAGGCCACATGTAGGTGTTTCAGGCCAACAGCCTGGGTTCCATGTGACAGTCACACATGGGGGTGAATGAAGCTTCAGAGGGACCCAGTCCCAACCTTCCTACTTCCTCGCTCCCCCATCTTGAGCTGTACAGACTCATGCCAATGTTTTTCCTTCAAAATTCAAACTTTTAAGGCCACCTTTGAGGAAGGGGAAAGGCGCCTTTTCTCTTGGCCTCTGGCCAGCACCAGCCGGCAGCCTGGAGGTCCAACAGCCCTGAGACCTGCTTGGGGGTCTTCAGTGTCCTCGTGAGTCTGGGGCAGCAAGAAGGTCCTTCAGGGGCATTGCAGGTAGAGTTCGTGGTCCAGTGATAATTGGCCCTCCAAGAGGCAGGCTTATTTGCAGGGACACAGGGAGCACTCTAAAGACTTCCAAAAGTCATAAAGTATCCTCGGGGGAAAGAACTGAAGCTCCATTGCTAACACGGTGGGGACTTAAACCAGGGATGAATCCACTACCTGCTCTCCCACAAGCATGCTTCTGCACCCGGCAGCTCCCATGATCCCTCAGTTGGGAAGTTTCCACTGTCCACGTGGACCTCACCTTGTGCAAACTAGACACTCTCATCTTCTCAGACTCAAGCAGAATTCTAGATGGTTGCCACCAGGAAAGCTGGAAAACTTTAAAAACATAATCCCCATAAAGCTGATAGCATGCTTGGTAAAGCAATTTGACACACTGCAGATGGAGAGAACTTTGCCAAAGAACAATTTAGTGATGACACCAAAAGCCTGACATAAATGCACACAAAAAACTTTTTTCCCAGCAATTCTTTTATTTTTTAATTAAACAAAATCTTTCTTACATAAAGTACAGGTACACAAAATACTAATTCACAATTTTTAAAGGTTATACTACATTTGTGGTGAAATAGATGCATCAATTTGACCCCATAACTTCACTCACAGGACTGAATCTTAAGAATCTAGTCATGGACGTACACAAAAATATGCCTACAAAGACATTCATTGAAATTTTGTTTTCAATAGTGACTGTTGGAAACTAAATCTCCAAAACAGAGACTGGGTATTCATGTAAGTGAAATCAATACAGGCACCGAGAGTGATTAGAGCAGGAAAACGCCTGCCCTAACGCCAGGAAGGACAGTGCCTGGTAGGCAGCACTCTGAACCGTATGAACAGCTTCAACAGAGCAGGACCCTACGGTCCTTCCACCATGGCCTCTGCCTGTCTTTTCTCTGCAGGAAAACTTGAACCAAAGAACACGTTTAATCAGAGAAGTGGGAACACGTGGAAACAAAGGGAAAGAGTCAAACAAGACCTAATAATAACAGCTTAGTCGTTAAATGCAATTCAGGACTTCTAGCTCCTCCACTTCCCTGGTAACTCAGATGGTAAAAGTATCTTCCTGCAATGAGGGAGACCTGCGCTCAATGCCTAGGTGGGGAAGATCCCCTGGAGAAGGAAATGGCAACCCACTCCAGTACTCTTGCCCGGAGAATCCCATGGACGGAGGTGCCTGGTAGGCTACAGCCCATGGGGTCACAAAGAATCGGACACGACTGAGCGACTTCACAAGAGCTATAGCTAATACTCCAACCATATCCTGTGAGTGCTGTCTTGTAGACACTGTAACCCCTACCAAGTGGAGAAGTTTACTACAGGATGACCAGCCTGCAGCCAGGTCATAAGCTGCCACCATTCTGAGAACTGGCCTCAAAGGATGAAAGGAATGAATTGACCCTGGAACGGAAGACTAACTGTACTTAAAACGATCAAGATGACGCTGATCAGACCACAAGAAGACCGATTTCAAGACGACCTTTGGTGCTGACTGCACTATTTCTGCACAGAGCCCCTTCCCTCCATATAGAAAAGCTCTTGTCCACTGATTGTCAGTGGAGGCAGTCAGCCATTGTACAAGAGTCCACACTTCCCCCCTTCACCCCTCCACCCCGGGTGCCCACCTCTGAAATAAGCCAAATTTCCTTTCCATCAACCTTGCCTCTGGTGGCTTTAAAGCGATGAGTCTCCAGACTGCATTTTTGGTAACACAGCCTCCTTATCCTAAGAAACACAAGCAAACAGTTTGCCATCACCTTCCTTAGGGTGGGAGGACAGCCTGGCCAGCTTGGCTCTTGGTCTTCACGTTCTTCTTTCCCACCTGCTTCTTCACTAACCGTCCCAATCGTGTTTGGGTCACAGTGTGCAAAGCACAAAGGTCTCCACTTCCCAGACCTCTTCAAAGCTAGTCAAGCAATGAAGCAGAAGGCAGCCTTCTGAGAAAGCTCTGCTTTAGTGAAGGGCCCCCTTTCCTCCTTGATTTCTCTGAATTCCCACCCTTCCTTCTCTCCCTTTCTAAAATGCAGATATAATACTTAGAGCAGCTGTCTTTTGTCCAAAAGAGGAGATATCTTTAGGGGCTGGAGGATGAAGGAGCCCTGGTTTCTGAAGGCATTGCACCGGCCCTGGACCAATTATATGAGGACAACCCCTCAGGACATTAAGCCACCATTTCTTGGGTCGCTGTTGCTGTTGTTCAGTCACTCAGTCATGTCCGACTCTTTGCAACCCCGTGGGCTCTAGCTGGCCAAGCTCCTTTGTTCAAGGGATTCTCCAGGAAAGAATACTGGAGTAGTTGCCATTACCTACTCCATGGATTTCTGTTACTGACTCACATTTTAAGCCAATTTTAAAAAGTGGATAAAATGTTAAATACAGAGTCAATTTAAAAGATTTTTAATGAAATTTGCACAGGGCTGCCCTGGTAGCTTAGACAGTAAGGAATCTGCCTGCAATGCAGGAGACTCCAGTTTGATCCCTAGATCAGGAATATCCCCTGGAGAAGGGAATGTTCTTTCATAACAGTGTTAAAATATATTATTTTCCTAAATATCCTTATCAAATGTCTCTATTATGTAAGCACCTCATATAAAGAGTGTGTGATGGTTGGAATAAAAACGGACATTTCTGTTAGTACATGAAGGGTGATGCTTGCCATTTCCAGGCATGTTAGCTGCCAGGCAGCTGGAAAGCAATGACAACCCTCTTGTACAGTTTAATTGCTTGACCTGGAAAAACAGAGCTACTTTAGCACAAAGCTCCAGAGCTAGCCGAAATGTACAAGCACCGTATCAGTGATGCTGCCAAATTCCCTATACAAAACTGGAAAACGTTTTGTCTGGGTTCAAAATAACAAACAAGTTGAAGTGTTCGGTTTCTCAGAGTTTATTCCATCTACGGAGCTGAAAATTGTACAATTAGGAGGAAGCCCCATAGCACTGCCTTCAGACTGAAGGCAGCTCATTCCGGATTGATGTCAAGTAGCATCTCCAAACTCCCAGGTTCCTTAAATCTGAGACCGGAAAAGCATTTAAGAACTTCAAGTACAGTTGCCCCCACAGTGCTGTCTCTCAGCCCCTCCTCCGCCATATCTTTCACTTACCCTCTTCCATCTCCTTTGTCCCGTTACCAATCATCAACCAATCCCCTCTTTCCTGGAGGAAGGAGGAGTGGGCAAATGCTTACTGATATCATGACAACAGAGGATGAGATGGCTGGATGGCATCGCCAACTCGATGGACATGAGTTTGGGGAAACTCCAGGAGAGAGGGAAGGACAGGGAAGCCCGGCGAGCTGCAGTCCGTGGGGTCGCAAAGAGTCCGTTATGACGTAGTGACTGGACAGCAACAATGAACGGTGCAAAGTACAGTATCTGTTAGCTCAGATTTCTGGATGTTTTGCTGGTAGCTTCTACTCCCAGAATCTGTGTTTTTAAAATACTAAGTGACATTCTGCTTTTTCGATCACCTGGTGGCCATCTTTATTGTACAAATTAACATTTGACGAGCATTTTGAATATCCTAGGAGAAAGCCTGGACTATCATGTAGTCTGTGTGTTAACATTTGACAAGCATTTTGAATATTCTAGGAGAAAGGCTGGACTATCATATAGTCTGTGTGAAATTTTCCATGTAACTGTGACCTAAATGCATTCCTTCCAATAGAAACTACATAATACATGTCACTGCAAAACTTTTTATAGGTCTGAGCTGATGTCATATCAAAAGGCAAAAATGCACAGTTTCTGTCCAGCCCATGTTCCGGAAGTATACAAATCTATCTGTGTAACTACCAGTCACATTTCCACCCAACAAAGTACAGTAAGCCCTCCACATAGGCTTAGCACTGCATGCTGAGAAAGTGGGGTGGGGGCTTGTGAGTATCCCCAGTCAACCTTCAGATCATAACTTTTGCACAGTTTAAGGTGAGTTCTCTGGTGAGTTCTCAGCGGCTTCAGTTTCTTTATGATAAAGGACTTGAAACAAGAGAGGAGCTGCTCCCTGGGAGCATTAGAAGGGAGTGGGCAGTTCAGAAAGAGAGTCATGTGTGTGCTCCTTAGACGTGGAGCCCAAGACTGGCTTATGCTTTGTTGTTGCTCAGTCACTAAATTGTGTCTGATGCCTTGTGACCCTCGTGGACAGCAGCACGCCAGGCTCCTCTCTCCTTCACTATCTCTGAGAGTTTGTTCAAATCCATGTTCTTTGAGTCTGTGATGCTACCTAACTAACTCATCCTCTGCTGCTCCATTCTCCTTTTGCCTTCAATCTTTCCCAACATCAAGGTCTTTTCCAGTGAATCGAATCTTCACATCAGATGGCCAAAGTACTGGGGCTTCAGCTTCAGCATCAGTCCTTCCAGTGAATATTCAGGATTAGTTTCCTTTAGGATTGACAGGTTTAATGTCCTGGTCTGATAAATATTTATAAATATGCTTAGGGAATTTTTTCCCACAAATTTCACAAAGACCCACAAGGAATCAATTATTCAAGAAAATTTATATAGGTCCCAAACAATTTCCCTTAGAAATGTTACTTCGACAAAATATACAGTTCATAATTTTAACACATGAATCTATCATTTTCACTCTATTAATATTTCTGAATATTCAGTAGTATACCTCTAGGCATGATTAGTTGCTAACATTTATTTTATTTGACCTCACACGTTTGTCAGCATTTAGGGCTGGTATTAAGTAACCCTTTCCTTCCTTCACTTCCGGTATTCTACATACCCTGCTACATGCATATTCTTCAACACTTACGGACAAGTGCAGGGCAAGTAGCGATGCACATAAACAATTTGACATTAATCATCAGACTCAACTGCTTAATATAAATTATTTCTATGAACTTTTCAATACAGTTAAGTTAAATGTTTTGAGTTTGAAGTCATTTAGACCAAAGAAATCATCAAAACTGTAAAGATTTATTTCAAGGATTATGAAAATTGCTACTAGACGATTTGAGTTCAGCTGATGGAAATATCTCTAAGTGCCAGATGATTTTAGTTCTAGGCACTTTGTTAACTGAGGGTCTGGGGTGGAAAAAAATCAGTGTGATTTTTGTTTGTTTGTAAAACACAGAAGATGAAAATACTATCTACTGTCATATCTGATCAGGAGGTTATTTTGAAACTAACAGGAAATGGAGAAGAAATCTTTAAAAATGTAAAGCATTAAGGCATGTGAGACATGGCTATGATAACCCCCTTGCTCTTTGTCATCAAACATGTATACTTTATGTCCTACATACAAATGCAGATTCACAGGTAATGATAGGGGATGCGAAAACACAGAGAGAATTTTTGAATTCAAGGTCCTGTGTTACATCTTCATGAAAGTATTTTTGTCAGTCAAACCTTCCATTGCCTTTCCCTGGGCACTGGCCTTTTCCTACCAGCCTCTCAGGCTTCCCCATTTCAAACAGCAGAGTCAATATTTCCATGGACTGGTGCAGCGCCATAAACCTTAAAGCCGATGGGGTTCAACTCCAGGACTTTGGTGTTGGAATAAGCAAGGCTTCCTCCAGTGGGCACTCAAGAAGAAGGTGTGTCCCTGAGGCAGGTACAGCTGCAGGGGACACTGCAGGAAAGATGACGGACGCCTCATGCAGACATGTGTGTGACAGGGCACCAACACCAGGCTCTGGACATTGGAAACTGACAAATTTCTGCTCTCACAAGTCTGAGATGGGGGCCCTTGAACTTGCAGTAAAAGATCCCTATCTATTAATAACATGCATCTTAAGACACTAACAATTTTTTAAATAAATGTCTTCTTTTTAGAGACTGTTATTAGTAAAATGATAGGTTATAATTCTTAGGTCACCAAAATTTAATAGGGTAGGTCCTAAATTCATTCTAAAAATATGCATGAAAACTATCCCAAATGCCAAATAGAACACTACATTCAAAGCCATTTAAACATGTGGTTGGCAAAAGGATGAAGTTCAGAGTCATAAAAATCAGGACCATCTAAGGGCCCCTAGAGAGGAAATTTGCACTGAACCCGCTTTGTCCTGCCTTCCCAGTTGCTAATGGCAAGTGTGTGTCAACTGATAAACACAGAGTGTGCCCAGAGAGGGCCTCCCAGATTCCAAGTGCAGTGAGGTGACTCCATTTGTATACCCTGATGACCTTCAGGTCCCAACTACAAATCCAAGATATGGAAAAAAGGGCACCAAACTCACCCCTACTTTGTGGACAAAAAAGATAAAACAGAAGAAATTCCATAGAATGTTTTCGAGATCTTACATATGGATATCTACGTACTTAGAATGTAGCTTGCCCAGGCATCCCAGCTTTGGCAGTCTGTCTAATGTTCCAGTTGGCTACTGGTCCCAGGTCATTAAGAAGGTAAATTTGATAGTAGTGTTTTGGATTTCATACTTGACAAAGACTGAAGGGGCTTCCCTGGTGGCTCAATGGTAAAGAATCCACCTGCCATTGAAGGAGACATGGGTCTGATCTCCTGGGTCTAGAATCTTAGACATAGATTCTACACACGAAGATCCCCTAGAGAAGGGAATGGCAACCCACTCTAGTATTCTTGCCTGGGAAGTCCCATGGATGGAGGAATCTGGTGGGCTACAGACCATGAGGTCTCAAAGAGTTGGACACAACTTAGCAACCGAACAACAACATGAGTGATGAGACCTGAAGGCGTATCATGGACCAACACACACTTTGAATCAACGGCTCATAAACATCGAAACCAAGCATTTCATCTGATTCTGCAGTCAGACACTCAGACTTTTCAAATATATTATGAAATTTGATTTGAATGGCTGTAGTTTTCTAGGTGACACTGAAAAATCAAAGTATTAAAATTTCTAAGGCAGTCTATTCAACCTTCCCACAGAGAGTTGTTATGTTTTCATATCCTCCACAACTCATTAAAACTTCTTTATCCTCTTTTAATCTTAAGGTGTTTGTTTAGTATCTTTCTTCAGCTCATGCTTTTATTTCCTTGAATTAGGTTGACTTTTTTTTCTCATTTGTTGCTTTTGTTTCAAATTGGAAATGGCTTTATTTTTCTTATTACAAATTTAATGGACGTTCTCAGAAGGAAATCACATATGAAAATACTAAATATTTAATCTATCTTTCCAAAGTTTTTCAAGCACACATACATTCACATACATGTAATTATACATGGATTACAATACAATGTTATGAAGTGACCTTGGCCACACTGTGAGACACTTGGAATTTTAGTTTCCCAACTAGATATCAAACCTGCACCCCCTGCATTGAGAGTGTGGAGTCTTAACCATGTGACTGCTCAGGAAGTCTAGAACAACATTCTCTAAAATGTTTCTATGGATCTTTGAGTTCTATTGAGTTTCAAGATGCTAGACTGATACGTATGCATTTGCCTCCACTGCTCTCCAAATCCCCCTAAAATGAGTGTTAAGCCATAGAAAAACAAAAGCCAGAGAGATATACCTGGCAGGCATCCCCAAAGTTTGGAGACTCAAGATGCTGACAGCCAGGTACTTGCAGTGAAACACACAAAGAACAAGTGAATTCACACCATAGTGCCCCAGCGCTGTGTGTGTGCTAAGTCTTCAGGAGTGTTTGCCTCTTTGCAACACTCTGGACCATAGTCCACGGAGCTCTTCCACCCATGGGACTCTCCAGGCAAGAATACTGGAGAGGGTGGCCATGCCCTCCTCCAGGGGATCTTCCCGACCCTGGACTGAACCTGCATCTCCTGTGTCTCTTGCACTGGCAGGCAGTTTCTTTACCACTAGCACCACCTGGGAAGCCCCATATAGACCCCAAGATGGTCCAGGAATCAATAGTGAGTGTGAGTGGGGCTGAAAAGTGGGATTGGTTACAAGTCTGTACAAGAAATAATTAAAGCCCCATATTGCCTTCTTCACACAATGCAGTCAAACAAACACCAAGACCCCAAGCCAGTAGAATATTCGCATTTCAATCCCCTGAGTAGTTGAACAGGAGAGATCCTGAGTTCATGACAAGAGATGGCTGAAGGAGTATGATTATGAAAACAGGAGGGCTGAATGAAAATCTACTCTAAAAATGGTAAATCATCTGCATCTCCTTCTATCTCAACTCAGAAAGCACAGGGAAAAAATCTCATGGTCTAGGCAGAAGCTGGAAGAGTTCTCTTGGAGAACGCCTGCCCTAATAAAAATCCTCCAGGTAGAAATTAGGTCTTTTGCTGCATTTACAACAGAAGTTAGGCTCCTACATGACTACCCTGTAGTGAAGTCCACCACTCAATAGGCCCAGGCTTACAGAACTTCCCTGGACTTCTCTGCAGGCTCAGACAGTAAAGCATCTGCCTACAATGTGGGACACCCGGGTTCAATCCCTGGGTTGGGGAAGATCCCCTGGAGAAGGAAATGGCAACCCACTCCAGTACTCTTGCCTGGAAAATTCCATGGAAGGAGGAGCCTTGTAGGCTACAGTCCATGGGGTCGCAAAGAATCGGACATGACTGAGTGACGACACTTTCTTACTTTCTTTTCTTTCACAGAACTTCCCAGTTCTGTAAGTTGCATGATGAGTATGTAAATTTATTTTTTAAAAGACTGTCCATTTGTTTTTAAAGTGGTTAATCCATTTTTTTTTTAAATCACCAATGACTTTGTACCACGTGCAACCACATATGTGTGGGCCTATTTCTGGACCTACAATGGTAACTTGAATTTTCTACCTTCAGGTCCTACTGGTCATTGTCATCCTACCCATGTTAAAATTCTTCAACATGTTATGATTTAAACACTCAGTTTTCTTTTGATGAGTTTAAAAAATGAGAATATCTTTCTTTCTTTCTTCTTCTTCTTTTTTTTTTACTATTTCCAGTATGTCTAATCAATTTATGTAGATCCATATTTTCATTGGGCTTCCTTGGTGGCTGAGATGGTATACCTGGGTTAAGAAGATCTCCTGGAAAAGGGAATACCCACTCCAGTATTCTGGCTCGGAGAATTCCATGGACAGAGGAGCCTGGCAGGCTACAGTCCAAGGGATCACAAAGAGTCAGACACGACTGAGTGACTTTCACTTTCATATTTCCATCTGGGAATATTTTTATTCTTCCTGAACAAATTTAACATTTGTTTATTCCAAGTCTACTGGTAATTAATTCTCTCAGCTTTGTCTGAAAAAAAAAATCCTTTATTTATAAACGGTCTTTTGGGGAAAATCAGAATTCTACCTTGATAACTTTTTTCTTCCACTACTTTAAAAATGCTGTTCCATATTCTTCTGCTTCACATAGTTTCTGGAAAGAAATCTGCTGTGATCTTAGCTTTGTTTCTCTGTATATAAAGTGTTTGTTTCTCTAGCTTCTTTAAAATATTCTTGTTATCACTAGTTTCAGAAATTTGATTATAATGTCCCTTTGTACATGTGATTTGCTTCATTTTTCTTCTGCTTGGGTTCCATTAACCTTCTTGAATGCGTAGGCTTATCATTGATATTAAATTTGAAAAAAATATTTGCCATTTATTTCTTCAGTATGTTTTTTCTCCCCTTCCTCTCTTCTCTTCTGAGACTGTAGTTATAAATAACCACTTTGCTGTAAAGCAATTATCCTTCCATTAATAAATAATAATAAATAACCACTTTGTACCAGCCACCAGAGTTTTGTTATTTCTTTTCCAGTCTCTTTATTTGATTTGGAATAATTTCTATTAGTATGTTTTTTTCTTCTCCAGTGAGTAATTTGCTTATAGAGTTTGAATTTCAGGTATTGCATTTTTCAACTCTAAAAATTCCATGTAGATCTCTTCAAAATTTTTACATTTCTTTCCTCATCATATTCATGTTCTTTTATATGCTCTTAAACATATGAGGAATATTTATATTCCTTTAACATTGTCTAGCAATTTCAGCATCTCTTTCATTTCTAATCATTGGGTTTCTTCTGGTTTGGGGTAATATCTTCCTGCTTATTTTTATGTTTAATAGTTTTGAGTGAATCCTAGAAATTATGACTGGAAGAAACACAAGCTGGAATCAAGATTGCCAGGAGAAATATCAATAACCTCAGATATGCAGATGACACCACCCTTATGGCAGAAAGTGAAGAGGAACTAAAAAGCCTCTTGATGAAAGTGAAAGTACAGAGTGAAAAAGTTGGCTTAAAGCTCAACATTCAGAAAACGAAGATCATGGCATCTGGTCCCATCACTTCATGGGAAATAGATAGGGAAACTGTGGAAACAGTGTCAGACTTTATTTTTCTGGGCTCCAAAATCACTGCAGGTGGTGATTGCAGCCATGAAATTAAAAGACGCTTACTCCTTGGAAGAAAAGTTAGGACCAACCTAGACAGCATATTCAAAAGCAGAGATATTACTTTGCTGACTAAGGTGCATCTAGTCAAGGCTATGGTTTTTCCAGTGGTCATGTATGGATGTGAGAGTTGGACTGTGAAGAAGGCTGAGCGCCGAGGAATTGATGCTTTTGAACTGTGGTGCTGGAGAAGACTCTTGAGAGTCCCTTGGACTGCAAGGACATCCAACCAGTCCATTCTGAAGGAGATTAGCCTTGGAATTTCTTTGGAAGGAATGATGCTAAAGCTGAAGCTCCAGTACTTTGGCCACCTCATGTGAAGAGTTGACTCATTGGAAAAGACTCTGATGCTTGGAGGGATTGGGGGCAGGAGGAGAAGGGGATGACAGAGGATGAGATGGCTGGATGGTATCACTGACTCAATGGGCATGAGTCTGAGTGAGCTCCAGGAGTTGGTGATGGACAGGGAGGCCTAGTGTGCTGCGCGAGATTCATGGGGTCTCAAAGAGTTGGACACGACTGAGCAACTGAACTGAACTGAACTGAAATTATGAGTTTTATTTTATTATGTTGTTTAGGTTTCTTTTTTAACATTCCTTTATGGAGGGTTGGCATTTGGTTAAGTTCCTTTAGATCAGTCTGATTGTCTTGAGATTTGCCTTTTAAGCCATTTGATTATGATGTCCCTTGATGTGTTTGATTTTCTTCTGCTTGAAGAAAAATGACCATTGACCTTGAATGTGTAGATTGATCACTTATACCAAATTGGGAAAATTTTTTGCTACTTATTTCTTCATATTTTTTTAAGAAATATGACCCCAAACAAGTTTTGGTAGTTTTATGGCCTAAATGGACTAGTTTTTAACAATATATTTTCTAAAAATTCATATAGAGATTAGTTTTTAACAATTATTTCTATATTAATCTCTTTGATTACATGTAGCATGAATTAAGAACCCCAAACCAATGCATATTACAGGCTGGAACTTCTGTTTTCTCATGGGCTCCTATGAGAAGCTTCTGAGTGTAGCTTTCAACTAGAGCTCTACATGGGCACTGGGTCCCTGTTGTTGTTGTTCAGTTGCTAAGTCATGTCCAGCTCTTTGTGACTTCATTGACTGCAGCACGCCAGGCTTCCCTGTCCTTCACTGTCTCCTGGAGTTTGCTCAGACTCATGTCCATTGAGTCAGTGATGCTATCCAACCATCTTATCTGCTGGCATCCTCTTATCCTCCTGCCTTCAATGTTTCCCAGCATCAGAGTCTTTTCCAATGAGTCAGCTCTTTGTATCAGATGGCCAAAGGATTGGAGCTTCAGCCTCAGCAGCAGTCCTTCCAATATTCAGGACTGATTTCCTTTAGGATTCATTGGCTTAATCTCCTTGCTGTCCAAGGGACTCTCAAGAGTCTTCTCGAGCACCACCGTTCAAAGGCATCTATTCTTCAGTGATCAGCCTTTTTTATTGTCCAGCTCTCACATCTGTACATGACTACTAGAAAAACTATAGCTTTGACTATAAGGACCTTTTTAGGAAGTGATATCTCTGCTTTTTAATACTCTGCTCTAAAAGATTTGTCATTACTCTTTTTCCAAGGATCAAGTGTCTTTTAATTTCATGGCTGCAGTCATGGGTCCCTAAGCACTGGGTCCCTAAGTTAAGGTTTTACTAGTCTTTATATTCTGGCCTTTTTAAAAAAGTGGGCTTCCAGTTCCACCCACATGAAAGGAATGTTGTCCTCGCAGAGGCAGTGAACACCTAGTACTTAGACAATATATGTTTCTGATTATCCCATGCTTAATACTCTCAACACTCACTCAGGCTCTGCATTTAAATCTCCCTTCATTTTAGGCACTTGTGTTTCTTTTCTTTCCAGTCTCAGCTCTGCATTCCGCTTTACATTGATCATATTTATTCAGGCTTCCCAGGTGGTGCTAGTGGCAAAGAATCTGCCTGCCAATGCAGGAGACACAAGACACGTGGGTTTGATCCCTGTGTCAGGAATATCCTCTGGAAGAGGAAATGACAGTGGCAACCCACTCCACTGTTTCTGCCTGGAGAATCCTTTGGACAGAGGAGTCTGGCAGGCTACAGTCCATGGGGTCACAAAGAGTCGGACACGACTGAACGACTAACATTTTCACTTTTTCATTTCCATTGTAATACAACTTAGTTGAAGAACCTTTCAGTTCAGTTCAGTTGCTCAGTCGTGTCCAACTCTTTGTGACCCCATGAATTGCAGCACACCAGGCCTCCCTGTCCATCACCAACTCCCAGAGTTCACTCAAACTCACGTCCATTGAGTCAGTGATGCCATCCAGCCATCTCATCCTCTGTCATCCCCTTCTCCTCCTGCTTCCAATCCCTCCAAGCATCAGAGTCTTTTCCAGTGAGTCAACGCTTTGCATGAGGTGGCCAGAGTACTGGAATTTCAGCTTTAGCATCATTCCTTCCAAAGAAATCCCAGGACTGATCTCCTTTAGGATGGACTGGTTGGATCTCCTTGCAGTCCAAGGGACTCTCAAGAGTCTTCTCCAACACCACAGTTCAAAAGCAGTTCTTCAGTGCTCAGCTTTCTTCACAGTCGAGCTCTCACATCCATACACGAGTACTGGAGGCATTTTTTAATAAGCACTTTGGGTGGTAAAATGTTAGATGTCTGAACTTTTCCTGACTTTGCTTTTATTTTTATCTTCTTAAGGCTAGCCTTTGAGCCTTAGTAGAATGAGCTAAGGGAAATGCAAGGCTTAGGCCCAGGACACACTGGTCACAGTGATTTGGAGGTGATATAAAAGCAATGCAGACAGCTTCCCCACAGGAACTAGTTTGTCTCCTCAAAACTCAGCCTATCACCAAAGAGAAAATCCAGTGTCACTTAGCAGACACAGTAAACTTATTCTCGAAAGAGACAAACATTGCAACTTTCTTTGTAACCCATCCATTTGAGAGTTAGACACATTGAGCCGGTTTTCTGCTTCAGGCTGTCAGAATTTTGTACACATCCATGTCCAGTTCTGGAAGGACGAATGGAGGATTGAGACACACTCTGGATTTTTGCTCTCAATCCCTTCCCTTCTTTTGTTTCCCAACATCTCAACTTTTTCTTCATATTCATAGGATTAAACTTGGGCAAAGTGGGTTAAACTCTGAGTCCTCCTGGACTGGATAATGACTCATCGTTGACTCTGAATGCTGGTGACCCTCCCTCACAAAGAACCACCTCCACAAACTCCAACACCCAACATGCTGGCCCACAAGAAGACCTGCTACTACCCAGATCCCAGTTTAATTTTGTTTCACTGCTGAAGCTTGCTTTCTGAAAAATCTTCCCGAAAAGAACCTGACTACACTATAAAATTCACAGTGCTGGATGAATGGATAAAGAAGTTCTGGTACATATGCACGATGGAATATTACTCAGTCACAGAAGAGAATGCATTTGAGTCTGTTCTAATGAGGTGGATGAACAGAGAGCCCATTATATGGAGTAAAGTCAGAAAGAGAAAAACAAATATTGCATAGCAATGCATACATATGAAATCGAGAAGGACGGTACTGACCAACCTACTTGCAGGGCAGTGGAGACACAGACACGGGGGACAGGCTTGTGGACACAGTGCGGGAGGGAAAGGGTGGGGTGAATGGAGAGAGTGGAGACGTGTACACCATCATACGTAGAATACATAGCCAGTGGGAATTTGCTGTATGAGGCAGAGTTGAAACCCAGTGCTCTGTCAACCTAGAGAGGTGGGACGGAGTGGGGGCTGGGTGGATGCTCAGGGGGGAAGGGACACACATTCACCTATGTAATATTTGTGTGTGTGTGTACCAACACAATATTATATAGCAACTATCTTCCAATTAAAAACACATAAATTAAAAAATAAAGTTCACAGTCATGCATTTTAAACTCCTCTGTTGGCTATTTTCCAAGCACTGAGAGCTCACCCTGCATCCTGGTCTCAGGTCTGGCAATCTGACCTTTACTGACTGCCAAAGCCAGATCGCCCGTCCTTAACGAAAGTCCCATTCCTACCCAAGGGGCCTTTCACATTCCCAAGATATCCACCAGCTCTCCTTCTTTCTCTGCCTCTAGATTTCAAAGCCCTTTTCACCAGCTGCACTGAATTTATTGCCTCCAGGTCTATGGAACGACCATCTTCCCAGTGATGTCTTCCGGGTGCTGTTCTTCCGGGAGTAGCAGTGTGGTTGGGGGTTTGGACAGTACCAGCTGCCCTGGGCATGGGAAATAGCCCGGGAGAGGCAGCTGTCTCCACGTCTTAGCCCTGCCAGCTCCTCTGTTAACTGACCTAAGTGTGCTGCACATATACTTTAATTTAAAAAGAAAGGGAACACACAGCTTAGAACAAAAGCAGGGACTTGCTTGGTGGCTCTGTGGTTGGGATGTCAGGATTTCACTGCGGTGGTCCATCCCTGGTCAGGGAAGATCCCACAACCATGCACGGCACAGCCAAAAAATTAAACCAGTGTTTTACAAAGAAGAAGGAAAGAAAAGAAATTAGAGCCCCTCCGCCAAGGGAGTAAGAGCGGCTTGTGATTTTCACAAAGCTTCCCAGAGCCCTGCCTGGGGCCTCCTCCATCTAGCTTCTCCCGGCTCACCTCTCTCCACAGAACTGCTCTGTCCTGTCAAACTCTTTCTGTCCTCCCAGCCTCACTGCAACCTGCCCCGAGCATCCTCGCCTCCTTTCACGACCAGTACTCTGTGCTCCACTACAACGCGAAGAGGTTGGTCCTCCCTCTGCTCCGTCCCCGCCTCTGGGGAGAGCGCCACATGCCCAGACTCTCAGGAGTCTCCCTTCCTCCTCCCTGGTTCCGGCAACTTCACGCAGAGTCCAGGCGCCTCCCCTTCCAGGTGCCCCAGGCTGTGTGCAGGACACTCAGCCTCTCCACACCCGACAGCTCCTCAGCTGGTGCAGAGGAGGTGCATGTACTCATGGACGGAGGAGAGTCCACCCAGGATCCAGGGGAGTTGTCTCAGCATCACAAAGTCCCATTTTCCATTATTTGCAATGAAGATTTGCGTTTTCAAGAAGGCATCTTCCTATGAGACTGCTTCTATGAAGGAAGAGGTTTGTGTTTCGATTCAGCTGCTATAAGAGTGATCATTCTTGCTGAATTCCATTTATCCAAAGGCTTCCCACATGGCTCAGTGGTAAAGAATCTGCCTGCCAGTGCGGGAGACCTGGGTTCGAGCCCCAGGTGGGGAAGATCCCCAGGAGGAAGGCATGGCAACCCACTGCAGTGTTCTTGTCTGGAGAATCCCACAGACAGAGGAGCCTATGGGGTTCCCCCTACAGTCTATGGGGTTGCAAAAAGTAGGACACGACTGAGTGACAAAGCACAGCACATAGCACAGTACACGTCCCTAAAAGGGTTATAATCATCCCCATTATGCAGATGGGAAACTGAGGCAGGTAAAGGTCAACTAGCATCCCAAGGTCACAGTAAGTGGCAGGGGCAGGGGATGAGCCCAGGCAGTCCCACCTGTGCCCACCCATTCAGCTGAGCAATCTCCATTCCCACAAGAGGGCAGTTATAATTCCCTTGCACAACTTGCCAGATTAGTTTGAGGATATCAGTCTCTGAGGGGCAAAAGAACACTTCAGAAGATGTATAAGTCAATATACAAACGCAGAATATTACTCTGACACTTTGTACGACTGAGGGCTTTTTGCTCTTTCTCTAATGTTTATACAGTAAGTACTTAGTTGTGCTTAGTTGGTCAGCTCTGTCCGACTCTTTGTGACCCCATGGATCGTAGCCCACCAGGCACCTCTGTCCATGAGGATTCTCCACGCAAGAATACTGGAGTGGGTTGCTGTGCCCTCTTCCAAGGGGTCTTCCCAACCCAGGGATGGAACCCAGATCTATTACAGATGGATTTGTTACCATCTGAGCCACCAGGGAAGCCCTTACATGTTAAGGGATAAGTTAAATAATTTTTGAAATACTACTGAATATATATAACAAAAATTTTGAAGAAATGTTTCAGACTATATGATCATAATCTCTCAGACTACTAAAATGTGAAATAGCCCCTTGACCTGAATTCCCCTCAAAGACGTAGGAAATTACACTGAAGCTCCCCAAATCCACCCCCGACTCCCACGGCTTCCCACGTTACATGATTCACACTTCACTTCAGTTCAGTTCAGTTGCTCAGTCATGTCTGACTTTTTGTGACCCCATGAACCATAGCATGCCAGGTCTCCCTGTCTATCACCAACTCCTGGAGTCCACCCAAACTCATGTCCATTGAGTCAGTGATGCCATCCAACCATCTCATCCTCTGTCGTCCCCTTCTCCTCCTGCCCTCAAACTTTCCCAGCATCAGGGTCTTTTCAAATGAGTCAGCTCTTCGCATCAGGTGGCCAAAGTATTGGAGTTTCAGCTTCAGCATCAGTCCTTCCAATGAACACCCAGGACTGATCTCCTTTAGGATGGACTGGCTGGATCTCCTTGCAGTCCAAGGGACGCTCAAGAGTCTTCTCAGTGGTGCCTAATTCTGACCATGTGGTCATAGTTAATCCCTAGGATCTATTTTTCCTGGCTGTACTGTGACCTTGAGAGTAGGTAGTGGGAATCCTTCATTTCTTTATATCAGCACTGCATCTCCAGGATCAATAAAAGTCTGTGGATCTGAGCCGGCTCTGTCTCCCTCTCCTCCACGCACCCCAAGCTAGGAACAGTGAGTTTTCTGACATTTATTAGCACAGTGAGGTTGACAGATTCAGACGCAAAATTGTATTTTCACTTCAAGGGGAGGCTTGCGTGGGTGTCTCTATTTCTACTGCTCTAGGCGCTTTGCTGGTACATGCTGGTTTTCAAATACCTTCAGATTTAGTCAGGTCAGAAATCCACTGAGAAGCAAAGCCAGACATGGACCTCACAACTGATGGATGCTGGCCTTGCCCTGAGCATTTGGCTTTTGTTCTTTTCTTAATACAATGGCAGTCTTCTTACTGTTTCTAAGCACAGACACACTTTCCCCAGGGGCTGCCGAATGCTGAAGTCGTTGAGGCCGAGAGCTTGTCCTGGGAGGCTGAACTGATGGAAATGCCCCAACCTGGCCCACAGCTTGGAGGCCGCCTTCCCACATGCATTGTTAGATATTTGGTTATTTTGCCATCACCTGTGGGTTCCCTGAATTATGACACGCTGGGATCTAGGCACCCACTCTGTTCTTCCCTTTGGTACCTTCTTTCTGAAACACTGCTTGCTATCAGCAGACTTGACCACAATAAAGCCTGTCCATTCTCCTAAGTCATTAGAAAATGCATTGACGCCATCCATCAACACAACCCCAGAGAACTCTCACTGTTCACCTTCGTAAGAACTGGCTGTTCAGACCCTTCGTCTCCCTCACAGACAGCTGCTCTCATCTCTTTATGAACCACGTCTTCCTTAGCCTCTCATGAGCCAGTTAGCAAAAGCCCTTCCCATTTAGGAAATGTTGAGTGAAAGAGGAAGAGAAGTCACTCAGTCGTGTCCAACTCTTTGTGACCCCATGGACTGTAGCCTACTGGGCTCCTCCATCCATGGGATTTTCCAGGCAAGAATACTGGAGTGGGTTGCCATTTCCTTCTCTAAGGAAATGGTGCACATCTAAATAAATTATGTCTCCTGATATGTCAGCCACTACTACGTCAACTTCAAAAGTCCTGTGATGGATTAATTTCGCAAAAATTGGCATTCTCTCTTTTTCCTGTTTTTATTCAATCTCTATTGGCTAAGGATTTACTTTGTTTTCTGTCCCTTTTTTCCTCTTGTTCCTCCTGACATTAGACTTCAATTCTAACCATGTCCACTGGATTCATGCTCACTTCAGATTCTTTCTCTCTCTCTCTCTCTCTCTCTCTTTTTTTTTTTTTTTTTTTTTTTTTAGCATTTCACTCCTCGTTGAATTGTTATTCTCATAAAAACAGTCAGCGACATCTTTGGGTGCCTTTTGTCAGGGTCTGTAGAATAACTACCAGGACATCTGTGTCGGTCTTTAGAGTTTATTCATGAAAGAACATCTGTACTTTAGATGGACATCTGGTCACCCCAGCATAAGAGCTGACATTTCACACCTCTGCCCTTAGGCCTGATTGCATCTGCAGTAATGAGGGTCCATCCTGGAGTGACATTAAAGCCCCATTCAATTTTTTATCCAAAGACATCAAGTTCACATTTCACTCTAGAAACTTAAGCACCAGGAGCTATTAAATTGGGAAATATCCATCAAGAAAAGTTCAAATTAGCTCTCTCATGGCCTATATATCACACAGACATGTCCAACAGGCAGTAACTCCATGTGGAGCTGCCCTGAGGACAGGTGTGGGTGGAGATCAAGACCACGCGACAGTGACAGGGTCAGAGTCATGGATTCCGTCCACGCTGTACTATTACTGTTGTAGCCACGCGTACGGGGAAACAAACTCACTCGGAAGGACAACGCAGAGAGTGGAGTGCAGTTTATTACACTGGCGGGCCCATGGCAGGGTCTCCTCTTATACAAGGACCCGACCAGTTTTTGTGAAAACCTTTAATACCCTAAGTGACCGTGCCCAAACCCACCTCCCCAGAGTCCCTGAAACTAGTCTGAACAAAGGAAAAAGAAAGATACAATCAAAGTTAACTCGTGATTCATATGCCTTAAGCCTAGGTAGTTAACAGTAAACAATTCTCAATAGGCTTACAGTCATACCCCAATAAGCATAATAGAATGTATGATTCTATTTGGTTACACAGATAATTAGGGTATTCTTTTAGGCGATGGAGAGCCCTGGGGCTCTTCCTTCCGGGGACCTGGTTTTCCAGTTGGTATGTCGTTTCCATAGACACTAGGCATATAGCTCAACGTCCACAGTCTGGCGCAAGATGGAGCCCTGCTTTCAAGATACAGCCTGTTCTGTTTCCTCCTTCATTACAGCTGGAGTAGACCTAGGAAAGTCAAGGACATATACGCACACCAGGTTGCCCTAGAAAGAGCCAGTGTCCAGGACTAAAGTTTCAAGAGAAGGAGGCTCAGGGTGGTGTTCTAATCAGCTGTTGTCAGTCATGGAGTTTGTGATCCCATGAACTGCAGGCTGCCAGGCTTCCCTGTCCTTCACCATCTCCCAGAGTTTGCTCAAATTCATGTCCATTGAGTCAGTAATGCCATCCAACCATCTCATCCTCTGTCATCCACTTCTCCTCCCTCCTTCAATCTTTCCCAGCATCAGGGTCAGCTCTTCTCATCAGGTGGCCAAAGGATTGGGGCTTCCGCTTCAACATCAGTCCTTCCAGAGAATATTAAGGGTTGATTTCCCTTGAGATTGACTGGTTGGATCTCCTTGCAGTCCAAGGGACTCTCAAGAGTCCTCCTCTAGTCAGAGTGGCTGCCCACACTCAGATGGCACACAGGTCTCACAAGTCCCTGGTGGCAGAGGCAAATCCTCTTTCAGGCACACTTCTCTCTCCTCCCAGGTCAGATGTCTGGTGCTCACCTGGCCAGGAAATACATCAGCACTACGAGGAGCCGCAGTGCTGATCTCAGCTTAGGGATGACCAGGAAAGCAAATCAAAAGGGAGAGGAAGAAGCTGTTCTGCCTGGAAGTCTTCTGGGAGCAGCACCCCAGAGAGGACCAAGTTTAACTTAGACTCAGTCTCATGACCCCAACAGATCAGAAGAGCCTCTTAAAGGAAGTGACACAACCTCACTTTTTATTCCTTATCTGATGGCAACCACAAAGCAGCTCTTAGGCTCAAACAACCTAATGTAAATGAATTCATTCATTTAACCACAGAATCCAGTGGTCAAGAGGAAGAGCAAAGAGAAGCAGAAAGAGAGAAGAGGCAAGGATGGTGGGAGGCAGGGCTAGCATGGGAAAGATCACAAGCGGTGAGATTTAAGGAATGGCTAAACTTTTTTCCCTAAAAAGTGAAAGAAGAGAGTGAAAAAGTTGGCTTAAAGCTCAACATTCAGAAAATGAAGATCATGGCATCCAGTCCCATCACTTCATGGGAAATAGATGGGGAAACAGTGGAAACAGTATCAGACTTTATTTTGGAGGGGCTCCAAAATCACTGCAGATGGTGACTACAGTCATGAAATTAAAAGATGCTTACTCCTTGGAAGAAAAGTTATGACCAACCTAGACAGCATATTCAAAAGCAGAGACATTACTTTGCTGACTAAAGTCCATCTAGTCAAGGCTATGGTTTTTCCAGTGGTCATGTATGGATGTGACAGTTGGACTGTGAAGAAGGCTGAGCACAGAGGAATTGATGCTTTTGAACTGTGGTGTTGGAGAAGACTCTTGAGAGTCCCTTGGACTGCAAGGAGATCCAACCAGTCCATTCTGAAGGAGATCAGCCCCGGGATTTCTTTGGAAGGAATGATGCNAACCTAGACAGCATATTCAAAAGCAGAGACATTACTTTGCTGACTAAAGTCCATCTAGTCAAGGTTATGGTTTTTCCAGTGGTCATGTATGGATGTGACAGTTGGACTGTGAAGAAGGCTGAGCACAGAGGAATTGATGCTTTTGAACTGTGGTGTTGGAGAAGACTCTTGAGAGTCCCTTGGACTGCAAGGAGATCCAACCAGTCCATTCTGAAGGAGATCAGCCCCGGGATTTCTTTGGAAGGAATGATGCTAAAGCTTAAATTCCAGTATTTTGGCTGCCTCAAGTGAAGAGTTGACTCATTGGAAAAGACTTTGATGCTGGGAGGGATTATGGGCAGGAGGAGAAGGGGACGACAGAGGATGAGATGGCTGGATGGCATCACTGACTTGATGGACATGAATCTGAGTGAACTCCTGGAGTTGGTGATGGACGGGGCCTCGCGTTCTGCAATTCATGGGGTCGCAAAGAGTTGGACATGACTGAGTGATTGAACTGAACTGAATCCCTAAAATGGTCAGTGGGGAGCACTGTAGAGCCAAGTGTACTTGGCGTCTAGGAGTCCTTGGTTTGGGGAGCTCTCTGGATGTCTGTGCCCATCAGCTCCCACCTGCTGTCATCTCAGAGTCCCTGACTATCCCTTCCCCTGCCTACCAGGATCAGCACCATCTTGCTTTATTGTCCTTCCCTTCCACCTGGTCAAAGCCCCAAAGGAGGATAATTTCATATTGTGTGTCCCTGCATGCTCAGTCGTGCCTGACTCTGTGAGGCAGGCCCAAGGACTCTGGCCTGCCAGGCTCCCATGTCCGTAGCATTTTCCAGGTGAGAATACTGGAGTGGGTTGCCAATTCCTCCTCCAGGAGATCTTCCAGACCCATGGATCAAACTCGCGTCTCCTGGGTCGCTGGCATTGATGGGCAGATTCTTTACCACTGAGCCACCTGGGAAGCCCAGTTTCCCATCAAGCACACTTAAAGTCCATATATTAATGCAAAAGTGGTAGAGGTCAACCTCTTTGCAGTGAAGGAATAGAGAAGCAGACATAGAGAATGGATATGCGGACACAGAGGGGAAAGGAAGGCGGAATGAATTGGGAGATATATGTATTACCATATGTAAAATACGTAGCTAGTGGGAACCTGAAGCATACCCAAGTGCTCTGTGATGACTCAGCTCAGGGCTCTGTGAGGACCTAGATGATGGGCTGAGGGTGGGAGGGAGGTCCAAGAGGGAGGGGGTAGATGTGTACATATAGCTGATTCACTTCTTGTACAACAGAAACTATCACATTTTAAAGAAACTAATACAACATTTTTAAGCAAGTATATTTTAATTAAAAAAAAAAAAAAAGACAACCGGCAAGTTTGAAAGAAAAAAAGAAGGAGAAAAGCTATAAAAACACATTAGAATAGTTGTTTATATAATAAGAAAATGTCAACATCTGTTTTGGCATATCCCTAGAACTGGCGGACTAATTTGCTTAGCAGTTTTCTACCAGGAGTTGATGATATTTGAAAGGTTAAATGAAAACAATGAGACCGTGTTTTTCATAGCTTGACTCAATGGCTAGAATGGAAAATAAGGTAAGATTTTTAAATTCTGATGTCTGAGCTTGATCGTTTTGGTTTATTGATGAATAGTGCCAAGTCCACAATTTTGTAATTTCTGAACTGAGATTTTTTAATTTTAAAAATTACAAATTTTTTAAAATTGAGACTTTTCATACAAGCCATCAGGTTTTATAACACTTATGATAAAATCTTAAAGCCCAACCAGTTAAAGGCAAAAGCAATGACAATCTCTTACAAATGTCTCAAAATGTCAATCTAGACCTGCATACTATCTTACCTTATGTGGAAAAGTTTCCAACCTTCTATGTACTTTGTTGTGTAAAACAGGCCTAAAATCTCTCAACTTATTTTTTAGCGTTTTGATAGATCAATGTAATACTTTTAACTCTCTAGGATAAAAATTATACAGAAAGCCCAAATCTCTCTTTGGAAACACAGGTACAATCTCCAGTGTTCAAGAGGATATGCCTGTATTGTTTAGTCACTGAGTCGTGTCCGACTCTGCGACCGCATGGATTTCAGCACGCCAGGCTTCCCTGTCCTTCACTATCCCCCAGTTTGCTCAAATTCATGTCCATTGAGTCGGTGATGTCATCCAACCATCTCATCCTCTGTCGTCCCCCTCTCCTCCCACCTTCAATCTTTCCCAGCATTAGGGTCTTTTCAAATGAGTCAGTTCTTCACATCAGGTGGCCAAAGCACTGGAGCTTCAGCTTCAGCATTATTTCTAGATTTTGTCTTATATCTGGGAAAGATTTCAGGCCATCACCATAATTTAGAAAAACAGAACAGTTTACTGGTTTCTTGAAAGGATTTCAGAAGTAGATACTGCATTTGAACTAAAAATCTGTATGCAATTAATGAGACAAAATAACGGTGCTGGGGCTGGTTTCAGTCCTTTGCCTGTCTCCCAGCTGTCTCCCTTGGGATCAGGAATAAAGATGCCTGCCTCAGTTAGGGTCCTTACAGCCGCCTTTTCCCGTCCTCTCCCCTCTCTAGGTCACCTACTTCCGGGACCCCACACCTCCCGAAGCCCCGCACTTTATGTTATGGAAATCTCCTGAAACCCCTTACCCTCCCTAGACTGACCTCTCAGCCATTGCACCTTTACCGAAACCCAAGGTCTGCTGGCGCCTGCTTTCCCACCTGACCGCTTCCCCCACCTGGAGGAAAGAGGGGAAGTTTCTTCCTCCTGCTGCCGGTGAACAGTGTCAGCACATGGCATCATCGGCTTTGCCATTGTCTCTTGGAAATCCCAGGCCACACGATGACTCCCTCTTTTCCGCTGCGCCGGCGCTTGTGTTTGTGCGCATGCTCAGACTTATCCGATTCTTCGCGACCCCGGGGGCTATAGCCCCCCAGGCTCCTCTGTCCATGGGAATTTTCAGGCCAGAATACTGGAGTGGGTTGCCATTTCCTCCTCCAGGGGATCTCCCTGACTCAGGGATCGAACCCGTGTCTCTTCCGTCTCCTGCATTGAGGGGCAGGTTCTTTACCACTAGCACCACCTGGGAAGCCCTGTGGGTTACTCCTCAATTCACTCTCCTCTCTCGTTTGGAGATCTGCTTCTTGGCTACTTCTCATCCCTTGCCAGCATGAGTTCTAGCACCCGATATGACGTCAATCCCAGTGACAGCTACCCCCAGATGTTTATTGTCTTCAGATGGCACGATCACACCTCAGATGTCACTACCCAGGATGGCTCCACCTTGAAAGAAAGAGACCTAAGATTCCCTGCTAAGGTAACAGCCCTCTTTCTGTGCCCTCTCCCCGTGCACTATCGCCTACTCTTAACTGGCTGAAATGGATTCCTTATATTCTCGGGGCACTCTTCCTCTCTAGCAGTCCTTCTGTTAACTATCTTTTCAACTTCATTCTTACAAATTGCACATGAGCTTTGCTTCAAGGGTTGTATTTTCTTACCTTCACGGTGGTGATGACTTCACAGTGCGTACATATGTCCAAACTCATCAAATTGTATACACTAACCATATAGTATTTTTGGTTTATAAATTATATCTCAATCAAAGCCATTACAAAACAAAGAGATAAATATCTTTATGCAAGGAAGAACAGAATATGGTTTTCTGGAATGAGTTTACGGTTACCAGGACTGGACGGGAGAGATGGTGGGGATGGGATAGTCAGGGAGTTTGGAACACACATGTACACACTACTATATTTTAAGTGGATAACAAGCAAAGACCTACCATACAGCACATGGAACACTGCTCGGTGTTATGTGGCAGTCTGGATGGGAGGGGAGTTTGGGGGAAAATGGGTACACGTATGTACCCATATGGCTGGGTGCATTGGCTAGTTACCCGAAACTATCACAACATTGTGAATCGGCTATACCCTAATCTAAAATAAAAGCTTAGAAAAAGAGAATATAGTGTGCTGGAGACAGGCTGAGTGTGACAGGCCTTAATAAATGGATCATCAACAGGACCAGATACCAACCTCTTGTAAATTAAAAACCTGATTGGATTTCTTTATCTCATATTTCCTTTTGCCTCTGAAAGTAACTGCAGAAGTTGTTTACAACGTCACAGAACCATCACAGAGCTGGTTGGTCACATCAGAGCCTCACCCAGGAGGCCTCACTCCTGATTCCACAGGCGTGCGATGTGGGGTTTACCCCGGAAGGCAGCTGCACCTTCGCTCTGACAAATGTGCTTTTCAAAGGTAAACCAGGATCATTAAACTGTGGTCATGCCTCAGCGCATCTGGGGCCACTGGGGCCACTGAGGAGACGCAAGAGGAGGAACCATCAGATTGCTTCCTAAACGGTAGGATTTATTTCAGTGCTCACACACAATGCAATGAGACAGACTGTTTACACATAAAAGATAAGTACAAAGATGTAATACAGCTTTTTCTGTACATATCAGGTACATATCAAGTACATTACTATACATATTTTATCCCCCAAATGTTGGCAGAAAGAGATGAGGAGGGGGCTACTGTGGAAGGAAGCTTGGGGGACTATTGGCAGGACGTGGGATTATCCTTCATGAATTGTTTATAAAATGTAACACAATGCAGTGGTTTGGGTTCTAGAACCTGACAATTTGCCAAGAGCAGCGAGTGAGCAGGACACATGCGCTTTGAGGGTACCAGCTCATTTTTACCTTGTAGACATGCTTCTTTTCCTCAGCGTTGAAGCTGGGAGCTGGCGAGAGTCAGTCTCTGCTGACTGGCTGTGTGACCCCCGTCCACCTCACCCCTGAACGTCCATCACTGATCCAGGGCAGCGGGCAATGGGCTTCCTGCCTGGGCTGCCATAACCAGTGTCTTATTCTGATTCTGAAAATAGTATTATCTGTCTGGTGTCACTAGACAACTTTCTTAGATTTAGACCCGGACAGCTCTCCAGCGAGCATTTGAGACCAGTGAACTGATGAACAGAAAAGAGGAAAGTGAAGATCACTGGGAATCTGGATGGCACACAACCTGGTTTCCGATGACTGTGAAAATTAAGATCAAACAGAGACCGAACAGTACCTCCAATGCCCCAGTGAGGACACACTAGGCAGAACTGTCATGTTCCAACCAGACGACCACAGTTCTGTTCTCTCCTTCAGTTGAAGGTGAAAGGCAGTGCTATTTCATTCCAAAAAAGCTCCACTGTAACTAATGTAGACTGCATTTTTTTTAATGCAATTTTTGAGAAAAGTGAAGTTAGTAGTTTCTTATGCTTTTCACCAAGGGTCAGAATTGGCTTTAGAAAATGTTCAATAACAAAGTAAAACAATTCCAAACAGATTTACTGTGTCACAAAACAGGAACAGAATTAATACAGAAAGCATTTAGTGGGCCTTCCCTGGTAGCTCAGATAGTAAAGAATCTGCCTGCAATGCAGGAGAGCCACGTTTGGTCCCTGGGCCAGGAAAATACCCTGGAGAAGAGAATGACAACCCACTCCAGTATTCTTGCCTGGAAAATCCCATGGATGGAGGAACCTGGCGGGCTACAGTCCAGGGGGTTGTGAAGAGTTGGACACAACTGAAGCAATTTAGCAAGCATGCATGCATGGATCTGCCCGAGGAGAACAGTAATAAAGCTTCTAATTTCTGTGTGCAGCACACTGACACCCCTACTACAGAACCTACACTATAGGGGTGTGGGGACTGTCTTGTTTGTTGGTTTGCTTTGGAAGATACAAAAGTTGGAGGGATGTCAGATTCTGGAAGACAGTCTGTGTTAGTCTAATCCTAACAGCCCATGACATCTCTTCTGGAGCCACAAGGTGCAGAGAGATGATGGGCACCTGGGCAGTTGTCTGTTCCTGAGTTCAAGAAGAGTAACAAGAGCAAAGTTATTTAAAGTACAGCCTGACTCTTTGCTTCTGATTGATACCAATAACATCCAAGTGGAATGATCAATCATCATCTTAAACAAGGCACTGCCAACTTTTTATAAGAAATAAAACTATTTACATTTAAAAGAAGGAAGCTAATAGAAGAATAGTTTGGACTTTCAGAATTCAGATCTCCCTCTGAGCTTGTGAGCCTTTAACACTGAGCTTCTTAACCTTCAGTCACTTTTCAAAATCCAGATGCATATCCAAATTATCTTGGAAGTTTCTGAAAAATACAAATGCCCAGGTATTGTTTTTTTTTTCTCTAAAGCTCTGGATATGCTTCTAATGAGCAGTTGTGTTTAAAAGTGACTGGACTATATGATGATCTTTTATTTAGTTTGTTTCACTTTTTCTATTTTGTATTCAGAGCTCTCATTTCATTTAGTTTATGTTTTCTAATTTCTCCATCTCTTCTTTTCTTTTTTTATTCTTTATCAAGCATAGTAGAAAAGGTTATATATATATATGTGTGTGTGTGTGTGTGTATATATATATATATATACCATGTATAATGGTAGTTTGTTTTGGATGACATATATATATACATCATATATATGTCAAGCTTATTATATACATATTATATATATATATAAAATAAGCTTGACTTTTTTCACTGGCAGAGCTAATATGATCTTTCAGAAACACTGTATGTGAGGTGACTTTTTCTGGGAACTGAACAATGGGTGTCAGGCTCCAAGTTAGCTTTTTATGGGGCTCTCAGTCATTTTGCTATGTGGACTATATTTTCCAAAGAGAACAGGTCTCTATTCCTGTTGCTTCTGATATGAAATTTCCACTAATAAAACTGCATTAAAGTTGAATCAAACCTCATTCCATCTGCTAAAATGCATAATTCATCTTTAACATAACTTTATTTTTAAAAGAGCATGGGATACAGTCATTAAAAAAAAAAAATCACTGCTAACACATCAGCATCACAGAGGCAACTGGGCAGGGATAATACACCTCATCCGTTGTTTTCCAGCGTCCAAAAGAGCAAAGAAGCAAAGATTAGAGCAGTGTGTTGTCTCTGATTTTGTCATTTCAAAACAAGGAACCTGAATGCCTTGGTTCAGTAGTTACTGAGTTACAAAACATCCTTAAATCAATTATCAACCAATTATTATTAGTGATCTCAATAGGGGAGAAGAGCAGAAATAAATTCCAAAATAGTGCTCGGGCTGCCAGTATTTTTAACCTACATGGTAATGCCCTGTGCAACATTTCATTTCCCCTTTTGTGCATTTCTGAGGTCAAAGTAAATATTATTGTACTTTCTCTCATTTCACAGCCACTGATCAGAGAAGCAAGGAAGTCAGGGAGGCTTTCTGGCAGCTACTATGGATAATTCACTAGTGGGCAATCAAACATTCATCAATATTAGCTCTGTTTTGTCAATAGACATCTCCAAATACACCACGAATGAATGGGCACAATGGATGTGCAATCACTTTTAAAAGAACAGCAAAGACTCTGCATAGGAGCTGATTTAAGGGCACCATCTGAATAGCCTACTTGTATGGAAATTTACTGCTGGAGAGGTGGTACTTGAGTAGAACCCCCACACTATATGCAGAATGGTTGCCCTGAGCAGATGCAATTGAGACATTGTAGCCACTCAAGGTAGTTCCTGATACTATGTTGTACCCCAGAGCCAGTCTTTTGGTAGAGAAATGCTGTATTTGGACAGAAGCTATGAAGCTAACTTTTAAATGCAGGCACTGTAAACCTCAGGAGAAGGCAATGGCACCCCACTCCAGTACTCTTCCCTGGAAAATCCCATGGACGGAGAAGCCTGGTAGGCTGCAGTCCATGAAGTCCCTAAGAGTCGGACAGGACTGAGCGACTTCACTTTCACTTTTCCCCTGATGCACTGGAGAAGGAAATGGCAACCCATTCCAGTGTTCTTGCCTGGAGAATTCCAGGGACGGGGGAGCCTGGTGGGCTGCCATCTATGGGGTCGCACAGAGTCAGACACAACTGAAGCAACTTAGCAGCAGTAGCAGCAGCAGTCTAGTCTAGAGAAAGCATGCAACACTGTGAATCAGATTTTAAAGAATCTCCGTGTGAGACTGAAGCCCATTTCCTAATGAGAACCAGCCAAACTTCAACTGTATCTAGAGGCAACCCTAGAAATTAAACTGTGATTAATGCCATTTGACATTTAGTTCCTTTAGCATGATCAACATGCTTGATACAGCTTAACAGTATTCATCTCTAATTGTTCTCCTTATAATAAAAATGAAAAAAAAAAAAAAAAAAGGCAGAAAACTCACACTGAATTCTGAAATGTGACAAGCATCCCCGAAGCTTTTGGCAAGAATCCCAAACATCTCAGCCTGAGGAAGAGCTGCTGTGTGAAGAAGGTTCCAGCAGAAGTGGTAGATGCCTCCGTGAAAGCCCACCACCATGAGGGGCNAAAAAAAAAAAAAAAAAGGCAGAAAACTCACACTGAATTCTGAAATGTGACAAGCATCCCCGAAGCTTTTGGCAAGAATCCCAAACATCTCAGCCTGAGGAAGAGCTGCTGTGTGAAGAAGGTTCCAGCAGAAGTGGTAGATGCCTCCGTGAAAGCCCACCACCATGAGGGGCTTAATGGGGGGTTCGGAGGGGAGGCATAGACATGTGAGCAGCAGCTGTACAGGGATGGGAAAACAGGAGGCTAAGATGCTTAGACCATAGCTAAAATTATTCTAAACCAGTTGACCCTGTGTTAAGTAATTTTTTATTTATTTATACTTTTTATTTATTTTTTTAATTTATTTTTTACTTTACAATACTGTATTGGTTTTGCCATACATTGACATGAATCTGCCATGGGTGTACATGAGTTCCCAATCCTGAACCCCCCTCCCACCTCTCTCCCCACACCATCTCTCTGGGTCATCCCAGTGCACCAGCCCCAAGCATCCTGTATCTTGTATCGAACCTAGATTGGTGATTCATTTCTTACATGATAGTATACATGTTTCAGTGCCACTCTCCCAAATCATCCCACCCTCTCCCTCTCCCACAGAGTCCAAAAGTCTGTTCTATACATCTGTGTCTCTTTTGCTGTCTCGCATACAGGGTTATCATTACCATCTTTCTAAATTTCATATATATGTGTTAGTATACTGTATTGGTGTTTTTCTTTCTGGCTCACTTCACTCTGTATAATAGGCTCCAGTTTCATCCACCTCATTAGAACTGATTCAAATGTATTCTTTTTAATGGCTGAGTAATACTCCATTGTGTATAAGTACCACAGCTTTCTTATCCATTCCTCTGCTGATGGACCTCTAGATTGCTTCCATGTCCTGGCTATTATAAACAGTCCTGCGATGAACATTGGGGTACACATGTCTCTTACAATTCTGGTTTCCTCGGTGTGTATGCCCAGCAGTGGGATTGCTGGGTCGTAGCTCTCCAACAAATGCTAAAGGATCTTCTCTAGGCAGGAAACACAGAAAGGGTGTATAAACTTGAACCCAAAACAATAAAGTAAATGGCAACGGGATCACACTTAACAATAATTACCTTAAATGTAAATGGGTTGAAAGCCCCAACCAAAAGACAAAGACTTGCTGAATGGATACAAAAACAAGACCCCTATATATGTTGTCTACAAGAGACCACCTTGAAACAAGGGACACATACAGACTGAAAGCGAAGGGCTGGAAAAAGATATTCCATGCAAATAGAGACGAAAAGAAAGCAGGGGTAGCAATACTCATATCAGATAAAATAGACTTTAAAAGAAAGGCTGTGAAAAGAGACAAAGACGGACACTACAAAATGATCAAAGGATCAATCCAAGAAGAAGACATAACAATTATAAATACATATGCACCCAACATAGGAGCACTGCAATATGTAAGACAAATGCTAACAAGT
>SJYA01003666.1:0-61171 GCA_006410615.1 Neotragus moschatus | reverse complement strand
TGCCCACACCTGCCCTCCTCCACCTCACCTGCTGTCACAGGCCCTCACCTGCCCTCACCTGCCGATACCTGTCCTCTCTGCCCCTCACCTAGCCCTCACCCATCCTCCCTTGCCCATGCCTGCCCCTGCCTGCTTATAACTGTCCTCGCTGGCCCTTGCCCTCGGCTGCACGTGCTTGCACCCACTGGCGCTCGTCTGCCCTCCTTGTCTCCCCCATCCTCAGTAGCTCGTACCTTCTCTCACGTGTCCTCATGGCCCTCACTGCCCTCCTGGCTCTGGGACCCTCACTCTCCCGGCTCCTGGCCCTGGCACCCTGAAAGCTGACTGTGGGTGGGCCAGGCATTGAGGTGGCCTGAGGATGGGGGTGCCCCCAGGGGCCAGGCCGCCTACTGACTCCTGAAACCACCTCTTTCTTCCGACTCTGAGCAGCCAGGCAGGAGTAGGGGGCAGGGGACAGGGCCGGAGAGAGAGCCAGGCAGGGACCCAGTGTCTCCAGGTGACACCTCACCTCACCTGTCCCAGGTGATGCCTCAGAGCTTGGCTCAGACAGGGTTGCCATCTCTCTGCTGGTTTCTTGTTATTTGGGGGCAGAGAGTAGGGACTACGGCAGAGGCTCCTGGTGGTCTCTCTGACACTTCTGCTCCGTATTGACAGGAGCCCAGCGCCCAAGGCTGCCTGGGTCACGGGTCAGAGCCTCGGAGTAAGAACAAGCTGGCAGGGAGGTGGGCAGAGAGATGCGGAAAGAGGTGCCAAGGGTCTACTGTCTGACATTTTATGTGAAAACCCTGATTTTTAACTAATTAAAAATGTTAAATTAGTTAAAACTAATTAACATTGATTAAATTTGTACTAATTAAAACTAATTGAATTCTCTTCCAAGCCCTGAGCTGACTTAAGCACCTGACACACCAACACACATCTGCTAGAAGGTGGGTGGCCGGTGGGTGGCAGGTGGGCGGCGGCACAAAGGGCCTGACCCCGGAGAGTGGGAGAGAAATGACTCTGGTCCAGTTGCTGCCATAAGTCTCGTGACATCGCCCAAGTCTTTAACCGGTTGTCTCGGCCAGGTTCCCCAGTGCTTCCTGGATGGGAAATAGGGGTCCTCTTGGAGCTGCTGGCTGGTTGAGTGAGGTCGGTCCCTCCCACATAGTCTCCTGGGGGTCAGCCTGGTCTCTGGGCCACTGCCCACTCAGAGTCCCTCACCCCTTCAGGGCCCCGGGTCTTCCTACCCCACCAGGGATCTGTGTGTCCCCTCCACAGTCTCCAGGCCTCTCGTGGGTGAGTCCGGCAGGCACTGGTCAGCAGCCTTGTTGTCCCACTTGGTTCTGTCACCAATTCGAGTCCCCTGGCTCCACTGGGAACAGGGATGACCTTTCGGTCTCTGCTCACTCACAGGGGAGGGGAAGCAACAGCATAAAGACAGGTGCAGAGAGGGTGTGGGGGGCCAGTGATGTAGGACCGTGTGCAGAGGGGGACCAGCTCTGGTCTCAGTCCTGAGAGGGGTGTAGCCCAGCGGAGGAGCTGGGGGTTGGGGTGCAGAGACCACCCGTGGTCACTCACAGGAGCAGGCAGAGGGGTGCTCTGGGGCAGAGCTGGGGGCACATTTCATGTTCCAAGCTGACTGAGAGCAGGTCTCCTGGCTGACTGCGTGGTGGGGCCCACAGGGCTAGTGAGGCCACAGATGTAGATGGAGCTGTGTGAGGGCCTCTCCCCTTCAGGTGACTCACCTGGGGCAGGTGGGGACAGGCTGGTGCCACTCACCTGAGGGGTGCCAGGGCCCTCGTGACCTCTGTCCTAGCTGCCCTCTGCCCCTCTGTCCTGGGAGATTCTGATGATCCACAGGTGACAAGAGGGGTGAGCTTGTCCAGCTCAGACGAGGATCTGGTGATCTAGGTGACAACACCAGCCCTCAGCGTGAACAGAAAGCAGTGCCCATGGAAAGGTGAGTATATCGGTGACTATACCGCATTGCCCTGGGCTTCTGTCCCTGGAGAGCGAGGTGGTGGACAGGGTTGGGGTGGGCAGCTGCTTCCTGCCTCTGAGGAGCAGGGTTCTCATCACTGCTTCAGCAACAGCTCTACCCTTGGCGGGCACAACCTGGGGACATCTATTCGGGGTATTTTAGAGCTGCACCTCCAAAATGAGGCTGCCAGTGGATTGGTAAACAACCAGCATGCCCTTGCTCCATGAGTGTGTCCAGGCTTCCTTACTGCTGGGGAGGTGGATGGCTCACAAGCTGGGCTCTGCAAACTCCAGCGGGAAGGGAGGGCCATCTCAGCCAGGTGACAGCCCCTGGCCTCCAGCTCCAGTGCGGAGAAATCCTGGCATGGGTCCACAGGGAAGGGTGGTGGGAAGGACACCAAAGCAGTCTCTCCGGAGTGGGGTCCCCAGAGCCCTGGGGGGCAGTGGGCTGCTGGACAGGCAGCTGGAGGCCCACAGAGCACATGGCTGGGAGGCTGACTGGGCTTATTTAGGGCATAATGTGACCACTGCAGATGGTCCCAGGCTGGCCCAGAGTCCCCTTCAGGAGCTTTCGCCTCCCTGGGCCTCTCATCTCCAGGGACCCTGGGCATGCAGGGAAACAGCGCTGGCTGTTTCCTCAGGCCTGTGCACATCAAGGGCAGTATCTGGCCCCCAGTTCTCTGCCCCTCTACCCGGTCAGAGTGGGCATGACTATCCTGCCTGGGTGCTGGCTCCACCCTGCCAGCTGGGGCACCTGTGGGAGAAGCTGGGGTGCTGTCTCCTGCCCTGGATGGGCCCACTTACACAGCCGCAGGTCAGTGACAGGCTGAGGCCTGTAAGCCCAGCTGCAGGTCTAGGGCCATCTGGGTGGAGGGAGACATCACTAGACTCCTCCTGGGGGTAGGGGGTGGGGGTACCTGGGGGAGGGTCTTCCCCACCAGAGGGTGCTCTAAGAAGTTGACACCTAGCATGGAGTGGCCTTCCTGGTCTGCGTGGCTCCTTCTGAGCAGAACTGGCCGTGGCTGTGTCCTGTTTGCCCAGCCCTGGGTCATCAGGAACTGAAAGGAGCCAGCTGTGGGGCAGGGAGGGGCCCATCCTTTCTCAGCCTCGGCCTCTAGGATCTGCCAGCTGGACACAAGGAAGTGAGGCAGGGGGCAAGAACAGGTGGGGGCGGCCACCCAGTTCCCTGCCCACCTCCTTTTAGTGGGGTACCCTGGCCAGCTTCCCTTCAGACTAGAGGATGAAGCCACAGCCCCAACTGTGCTGTCTTGACTCTCTGGAACTTTTTGTGCAGGTTTATCAAGGTAGCAGTTGCATCTTCAACTTGGAGAAATGACTCTCACAACTTCAAACAGTGCAGAGGAGAAGAGCATGGACCAGCAGCTGGGGCCCGTGTCCCCTCTTCCAGCCTCAGGCTTTGTGCCCCAGGGTCCCACTGTAGCCCTGGCAGGTGACATGGCCTTCCTGTCAGTTCAGATAGGGAACCCGCCGTGTCCCGAGGTGGTCTCCAAACCCCACACCTCACATGGGGGCTGTGACACGGCCATCAGAGACCTGGGGTCACAGAGGGAACCCCGAGGACCAGCTGGGACATCCAGCACGCTTCCTGGGGCCCTGGATGTGGTCAGAGTCAGAGAAGAGCAGAGTGCAGTGCCCAGGTGCACGGCCCCGCCCCTCTTCAGGCCCCGCCCCCTCCGCCTCTCGAGAAGTTCTGCATTCACAAGTTCTTCCTTCTGCCCAAACCCAGCTGCAGTCAACTGCGGTCCTGCCTGGACCAGCTGGGCGTCTAAGACTTCCTGTCATCTCCACCCCTGCTCTGTCCACCACAGTAGCCACTAACCGTGTCCTGACAAATAAATTAAGCAAGATTTGAGACCCAGTTCCTGTTTCAGGCCCTTGGTCACGTGTGAATGGACAGTGCAGGCGTGGGCCGATTCTTCGGCTGTGGACAGCTCTGTGGGCAGCGCTGACCACAGCATCCCCCTCGGCTGCCCAGAATGCTCCCTCGAGGCCTGAGCCACACCAGCCCTCCCTGGACCTGTCCTCACCCGGCTTCTTGCAGCAGAAGAGAGGAGAATTGACATCATGCAGGAGATGACCACAGGGACACAGGGTCGAGGAGCTGGAGCCTGGCTTTCAAGGTGCAGCGCATGAGCCCGGAGGTCAGTGTCTCAAAGTCTTGCCTCTGCCCCATGCCTGGGTTGCAGCGTCTTCTCCGGCGTAGAAGATAGCTACCAAGGTGGGCAAGCAGAGGCCTGACGGGTGCCCCAACATGTGGCTGGACCGGAATACCAGGAAGTGTCCAAAGGTCCCATGACCCACACTGGAGTTACTCCCCTGCCTTTGGCTGCAGATTTAGACCACCCACTAGAGCCAAGTGAAACATGGAAAAAATGTTAGCATCATAAGAGAATTAAGTTAAGTAACTGGCTAAAAAATTATGTATATGATATGTATATGTATGGGCATATGTGGGGCTTCTCAGGTGGTACTAGTGGTAAAGAACCTGCCTGCCAATTCAGGAGACGTAAGAGACTTGGGTTTAATCCCTGGGTCTTGAAGACCCCCTGGAGGAGGGCATGGCAACCCACTCCAGTAGTCTTGCCTGGAAAAGTCCATGGACAGAGGAGCCTGACAGGCTACAGTCCATGGGTCACACAGTCAGACACGACTGAAGTGACTTAGCATACATAGCACATGGACATATGGAGAATAAAGTATAAGATATCTAGAAATACACAACAAGAAACATACAGAGCATACATAGGGAAACAAAAAATATTTTTGGATGGATATCTAAATAAGGGGAAAATGTACCCCGAGCCTCAGGGGTGGCTTGGTGTTGCTGAGTTGGTTCCACAGGACGGATCTGTAGAAACAGCAGGAAGTCCATCAAAATACAAGGAGCACATTTGTCTCTAAATCTCACCTCTATGATACACATATATGACAGGAATACTTTTGTTTGCAGAGAATGGCGCTGACCTGAGGAGCTGGGACGGGCTGAGTGGAGGCTGCTTACACAGGGCCGTGACCATGGGAAGGGGCAGGGCTGGCACACATGGCCACTGGGGATAAGACAAAGGTAGACTCACATCATCAGAGGAACAGTTCCAGGTAAGTCAAAGTTTAACATAAACATCAATAACCACATAGATCTGGGGCTGCCAAAAGCAGGAATCACAAAGGAAAAGACTGCAGGGCATGCCTTCATTGCTCAGTTGCTCAGTTGTGTCTGACTCTGCTACTCCATGGACTGCAACACACCAGGCTTCCCTGTCCTTCACCATCTCCTGGAGTTTGCTCAAACTCATGTCCACTGAGTCAGTGATGTCATCTAACCACCTCATCCTCTGCTGCCCCCTTGTTCTTCTGCCTTCAGTCTTTCCCAGTATCAGGGTCTTCATTCAGCTGAAAACACCTTGAGGTCGGAGAGCTCCACAAGGGACCACAGCCCTGAGGCTTACTGCGAACACATCTACTCAGACCTGCCAGGTAGGGCTGGTGTCTGCAACGGGTGTGTGTGCACATATTTGCATATTCCTATGTTTGGTGAGGTTGTTGGACCAACAAGGAAAAGAGCAGCATGCACTATGAAGGATGGGCAAGCTATAGAGATGATGATGACTCAAAATAAGAATTAAAAATAGTCACGTTAAAGTCACGAGAGTGCTGTTTTGACAGTCCAACTTGCAAAGGTTTTTTAAAAACCTATTTTTTCAGGGTTTTTTGTCTTTCTTTTTTTGAACGGGTAGTATACTCGCATAATTCAAATGTCAAAAGTATAACAAGTGATGCAATGACATGCCCATCCCCTCTCCATGCAGGTCCTGCCATCCCAGCCCCGTCCCCAACAGGCAGCCTCCATCGAGGGGAGAACCCACCCCAAACACGCAACAGCACACGTGTCCACGTCCCCTCTCTGCTGCGTGGCTGCCGGCGGAGTGTGCACACTTGCCCCGTTTCTTGGTAAACCTTGGAGACAGCTCTAAACCCACACACAGGAGCTTCAGGTTCTCTTCGGAGTGGCAGTGAAGAAGTAATCACCTTGAACAGTCAGCATTGTGCTGGTACACAAGGATATTTATAACATCCTTTCCTGGATGTAAAAGTTTGCTGTCAAAGTGGCCCCAGTAGGGGTAGGGGTTGAGGGTATGTGGAGAGGTTTATTTTAACCATGGCACCCAGTTCTGGGCAGAGAGCACTGGCGCCTGCCGGTGTGAGAACACCCACAGTTGTGTTCACCTGACTTCTGGATGGGGATCCTCTTCAGATTTCTGGAATTTCCTCTGTGTAATTCTTTTCAAAGTAAGACTGTCCTGTGTTTCCTACCCACATTTTCCTCTTGAACGTGTTAGTCACTCAGTCATGTCTGACATCCCATAATTTTCTATTGGCTGTCAGACATCATGTTTTCCCCATGTGAGATATTTTTGTGTTCCTATTAGCATGCTTGAGCTTGTTCTGGAAAGCAATTAAGTGACTTGCAAACAACTCCTTCCTCTCGAGACTTATGACTTATTACGGGATGTGCACAAAGGCAGGAAAATATGACTGAAAATGAAAATAAAAATCAGTCCATAGAAACAGATCCAGGAATGACAAAGAAAACAGATTTAGTAGACAAAGACATTAAGACAGTTGTTAGAACTATATTTTTATGTTCGAGAAGTTAAAAAAAAAGTAGATGTGATAAAGACAGATACAGATATAAAAGATCCAAATCAAATTTCTAAAGATGAAAACTATAATATTCAAGGTGAAAAATACACTGGAGGGGAGTAGCAGATTCATTGGAAAGGACCCTGATGCTGGGAGGGATTGGGGGCAGGAGGAGAAGGGAACAACAGAGGATGAGATGGCTGGGTGGCATCACCGACTCGATGGACGTGAGTCTGAGTGAACTCTGGGAGCTGGTGATGGACAGGGAGGCCTGGCGTGCTGCGATTCTTGGGGTCGCAAAGAGTCGGACACGACTGAGCGACTGAACGACTGAACTGAACTGAGACATCACAGAAGAAAAGGTTAGTAAACTTGAAGATAACAGTGCTAGAAACTGTACAAAATGAAACACAAAAACATATCCTAAAAAAACCAATAGAAAGTGTGACAAGTTAAAGTCCTCTAATATGTGTATCACCAATGTTCCCCAAGGCAGNCGACTGAACTGAACTGAGACATCACAGAAGAAAAGGTTAGTAAACTTGAAGATAACAGTGCTAGAAACTGTACAAAATGAAACACAAAAACATATCCTAAAAAAACCAATAGAAAGTGTGACAAGTTAAAGTCCTCTAATATGTGTATCACCAATGTTCCCCAAGGCAGAGGGGACAAACATTTAAACAACATGAATGCACAGATCCAAGAATCTCAATAAACCCCAAGCAAAAGAAATAATAAGAAAATAATACCAAGGCACAGCACGATCAAACTGTTCAAAACTAATGACAAAGAGAAAAATCTTAAAACCAGTCAGAGGGAGAAAAGACACTTTCATATGGTAGAAAAAAGAAAAGAATAATAGCTCTCGTCCTGGAAACACTGCAAATAAGAGCACAATGGAGCAACCTCTTTAAAGTACTGAAAGATACAAACTCAAACTAGAATTATACACCCAAAAAATTGTCTTTCAAAAATGGAGGTGAAATAGGCATTTTTAGACATGGGAAGACTGGAAAGTCTTCACACCAGTTCATGTACATCACCAGAAATATTAGAGAAAGTCCTTTGAGAAGAAGGAAAATCTGAATCAGTACAAAGAAAGAAAAGCATCAAAAATGGAAAAATATGGATAAATATAAAGATGTGTTTTAAAATCTCTAAAATGTAACTGACTTCTTAAAGAAAAAATGGTGTATTGTGGGGTTTGTCACAAACTTAGAAGTAAAATGCATGACAACAATTGCATAAAGATGGGGGGGGGGGCAGGGGAGAAACAGACTTCTACTCTTGTAATACAAGATCCCCTGGAGGAAGGCACAGCAACCCACACCAGTATTTTTGCCTGGAGAATCCCATGGACAGAGGAGCTTGGAGGGCTACAGTCCATAGAGTTGCAAAGAGTCAGACACGACTGAAGCAACTTAGCACAGCACACACAACATAATATTACTGTGCTAAGTTAAGGAGGAGCATTATAAACCTAGAGCCACAGATAAAAGAAAAAAGAAAGAATTATGGCTAATAAGCAAACATAAAAGATATATGGAATTAAAAACTATTAATCTCAAAGAAGGCAAAAAAATAGCAGATGAGACAAATTTAGAATAAATAGTAAGATGACAGATTTAAACTTAACCATATTAATAACCACATTGATATTCTGATGGTCAAAAGATTCCAATTGGAACAGAAATTGTAAGATTTAATAAAAGAGCAAGACCAAATAATATACTGCCAACAGGAAAAACACTTTAAATGTAAAGATACAAATAGGTTAAAAAATAAAAGGATGGGAAAATACATAACATAATGATACTACTTAACAGATAGTTGGAGTGACTCATAACATTGGACAAGTAGATATCAGGGCAAGAAACACTGTAAGAAATATGAAGAATTATTCTGTAATAAGAAAGGGATCAATTCATTATGAGGACTAACACCCTAAGCATTTATACACCTAATAAAAAGCTTCAAAACAGGGAAGCAAGAAGCGCTAGAACCAGAAAGAAAAAGAACAAATCAAAAATTGTAGTTGGAGATTTCAACACCTTATCTCAATAATTAATAGAACAAATGGACAGAGAACTTAGTAAATGAATAAGAGACTTAAATGATACTATCAAGCAAATTAACATTTGTAAAGTATGTCACCCAACCACAACAGAAAATATAATCTTTTCGCTCCACGTAGTTGATTTACAAAAATAGACCATATTCTGGCCCATAAAACGATTCTCAATAAATTTAAAAGATCCAGGTCATTCAAAGTGTGTTCTCTGACCACAGTGAGAATCAATTAAGATTCAATAACAAAACTAGGTAATCTCCAAATATTCAGAAACTAAAAACAGATATCTAAATGATGCACAAATTAGAAAAAAAATTATAGAAAAATTTCAAAGTATTTTAACCAGGATGAAAATGAATATACAACTTATCAAGTTGTGAGGTTTTCTTTTTCTACTTTTTCTGCTTGAATTAAACATCTTATATGATTCCATTTATCTCCTTTCTCAGCATATCAATTTTTCTGATCTAAAAAATATTTAAGTACTCCTCCTAGAGTTTGCAGTATACATTAAAACATGACCTTAGTGAAGTTTATCTGAGGTTAATTTAAGCCCATTTTCAGTTTTAACTGTACCGCTTCATAGAGAGAGGAGGTGCCTTATAGTAGAGTGTTCCAAAATTTCACTCCATTCTTCATGCCATTGCTGTTGTTTGTTTTATTTAGTCACTCAAAACATTGCTATTATTACTACTTTAAACAGTTATTCTTTAGATCAATTAAGAATAAGGATGAAAAGGATTTTATTTTATCTTTACTCCCTCTTAATCACTCACATCTTTATGTAGATCCAAATTTATGACCTGTATCATTCCCTTCTCCCCAAAGAACTTTAGAAAAGAGCATGTCTGCTGGCAATGAATTCCTTCAGTTTTCGTTTGTCTGAGAAAGTCTTTATTTCTACTTCACTCTTAAAAGATACTTTCATCAGACAGAATTCTAGGTTGGTGGAGGTTTTCTTTCAACACTTTAAATATTCACTCCACTCTCTCCTTGGTTGACTGTAGATGCCCAAATTCTCAACTAAATGTTAGCAAATCAAGCTCAACAATATGTAAAAAGGAAAATACATCATGATGTGGCAAAGTTTATCCCAGGAATGCAAGGTTGGTTTAACATTTGAAAATCAGTCATTCTAGTTCATCACAATAACAGGCAGAAATTAAGAGAAACCATAGGCTTATCTCAGGAATGCAAGGTTGGTTTTGCATTTGAAAATCAATCAATGTAACACATCACAATAACAGATAGAAATAAAGAAAATCTATACTTTCATCTCAATAGATGCAGAAAAACATTCTTGATGAATCTTAAATGCAGATTGCTCAGTGAATTAAGTTAGTCCAAAAAGACTGCATATCATGTAATTATAATTGTATTTATGATATTCTGGAAAACATGAAACTGTTGTGATGGACAAAAGATCTGTGATGGCCAGGAATTTATGAGACGGGATGAGGGATTGGGTACATGAAGCAAAGGGGATATTTTTTTTAGTGTGGTTACATTATTCTATATGAGATGTTAATGGTGGGTATACGACATTGTCCATTTGTCAAAACTCATAGAACTTTACAGCATGAAGAATATACCTTACTGTGTGCATTTAGGAGTTTGGGGATCTCAGAATGGAGCCCAGAATGTGACAAAATAATCTTACTGTATCACAAATGTATAAAGCATCCTCACTGGGAGTGTGCATCCTCACTGACCCCCATAGGAATGACTAGTTTTGGAAATGGGTGGAGTCTATAAATCCAAAGGCCAAAGAAATTGTGCATGGGTTGATAAAGTTGTTTCCTGGGGGACATGGGTTAATAAAGATTGAGGGCAGGAGAAGAAAGGAGTGACAGAGGATGAGATAGTTGGATGGAAACACCATCTCAATGTACATGAGTTTGGGCAAACTCTAGGAGATAGTGAAGGACAGGGAAGCCTGGTGTGCTGCAGCCCATGGGTTCACAAAGAGTTGGACATGACTTAGCGACTGAACAACAACAATATGTGTATGCTGTTACTGAACAGAGCTTGGGTCTACTCGCTTGACGCACAGCAAAGCCAGCCTACTGATACCAGGTTGTGGTGAAGGAAAGTACAGCATTTATTTGCAGGACACTAGGCAAGGAGAATGGGCAGCTCATGCTCAAAAGATCTGATTCCCTAATGGCTCTTAGAGAAGAATTTTTAAAGGCAACATTAGGTGTGAAGGTTGCAGGGTGCATGACCATGGACATTCTTCTGATTGGTTGGTGGTGAGATACCAGAGTGATATTTCAGGAACTTCAGCTATCCGTTTTCTGACTCCAACTTCTCTGGAGTCTGTGTGCTGGTAATCATCCTGCAGTCACTTTCTCCACCTGGTCAGGGTTTAGTTTCTTCAAAAAAGCCTAAATATATTCATCATATTATCTATAATATAGTAGTTCCTCCCTTGAGGAGGAACTAAGCATTCTTGACTTTGTTTTATGGCTAAAGTATTTTTATTTTGTCTTGCTTTACTTCTTTCCTTTGTGTCTACATTTTCTCATTTTTCTGATTAAATGTGCTCTTTGGAAGTCAGGGAAGGCTTAGGTGGCTAAAGCTTTTCTACAAACAAGAAATGGGAAATAAGGATGGGTCTGATCCTGGGAAGGCCCTGCAGGGTCCTGCTCAGTTTTGATACTGGCATTAAACAGTTAGGTAAGTGGATGGGGTGGGAGCCAGGTGACTCCCTGTTGGGGGGAGGTTACACCTCAGGAAGGTGAGGAGGGAGGGTGATCCATGTGGTGATGGCTAGAGTTAGAGGCTTTGGGGTGTACTCACGTTTAGCTTAAGGAGGACGCCAGTGGGTATAAATGGAGGAATTTTAGATGTGTGCAGTCACACCTCAGAAATACTTCAGGTTCAGTTCCAGACAATAAAGTGAATGTTGCAATAAAGTGATTCACAAAATTTTTGGTTTCCCAGTGCATATTAAAGTTATGTTTATACTATACTGTTGTCTATTAAGTGTACAATAGCATTATATAAAAATCAATGTATGTCAGTTAATTAAAAATACTTTTTGATTAAAATGCTAATCATCATCTGAGCCTTCAGAGAGCTGTGGTAGTGACAACAAAGATCACTGATCACAGACCACAGTAATTGCAGCAATTATGACAAGTTTTAAAATACTGCAAAAATTATCAGTAATCTCAGATATGCAGATGACACCACCCTTATGGCAGAGAGTGAAGAAGAACTAAAGAGCCTCTTGATGAAAGTGAAAGATGACAGTGAAAAAGCTGGCTTAAAACTCAACATTCAGGAAACTAAGATCACGGCATCTGGTCCCATCACTTCATGGCAAATAGATGGGGAAACAATGGAAACAGTGACAGACTTTATCTTCTTGGGCTCCCAAATCACTGCAGGTGGTGACTGCAGCCATGAAATTAAAAGATGCTTGCTCCTTGGAAGAAAAGCTATGACCAACTTAGATAGTATATTAAAAAGCAGAGACATTACTTTGCCAACAAAGGTTCATGTAGTCCAGGCTATGGTTTTTCCAGTAGTCATGTATGGATGTGAGAGTTGGACTATAAAGAAAGCTGAGTGCTGAAGAATTGATGCTTTTGAACTGTGGTGTTGGAGAAGACTCTTGAGAGTCTATTGGACTGCAAGGAGATCAGACCAGTCCATCCTAAAGAAAATCAGTCTTGAATATTCATTGGAAGGACTGATGCTGAAGCCGAAACTCCAATACTTTGGCCCCTGATGAGAAGAACTGACTCAATGGAAAAGACCTGATGCTGGGAAATATTGAAGGCAAGAGGAGAAGGGGATGACAGAGGATGAGATGGTTGGATGGCATCACCGATTCAACAGACATGAGTTTGAGCAAGCTCCAGGAATTAGTGATGGACAGAGAAGCCTGGGGTGCTGCAGTCCATGGGGTCAAAAAGAGTCAAACACGACTGAACTGAACTGAGGAATTATCAAAATGTGACACAAATATGAGACATGAAACGCTGTTGGAAAAATGGAGCCAAGAGACTTGCTTGACACAGGGTTGCCACAACCTTCGATTTGTCAAAAACACAATGTCTGCAAAGCACAGTAAAGTGAGATATGCACACAGGTCAACGTGCACACATATAGTTCCTTCTCTGTCAGCTGAGCAGACTTGGAAGCAGCCACAGCCCGGCAGCACTGATCACGTCAGCCCCCAAATCGTGGTCTCTTACACCATTTCCAGCAGAAGGGACCAGGCTTCCTGGAGGAACACTGACTCTCGGACAGGAGCAGGAAATGGCTCAAGGAAGCCAAGTGCTCGGAAACAAACCACAACAGCCCCCAAGGACAGACATGTCAGGGGGACAGCAGAGCCAACTGAGGAACTCCCGAGGGCCAGCGCCAGAGCCCGTTCAGCAACAGAGCAGCAACAGTACTGGATCACGGCCCAAAGCATAAATAAATAAATACCCACGGGGCCAGCCTGACATAAACAAGTGATGGAGAAGGAAACCGGGAGGATCCACGTGGCTCTGCAGCTGCCCCGTCCTCAGGGGAGGGGAGGGGAGGGGAGGGGAGCGCCCCTCCTCGGGTGGGGGGGTGGGCACAGTGACCCCTTTCCAGAGGACGGTGGGAGGTGGTGGCAGCATAGTGGAGACGCCTGCCAGACTCGCCTGAGCCGGGCAACCAAGGTCAGCGTTCACCATGGAGGTCACGTGACAGCACGCACCCTGGACGGGACATGGTAAGAAGGGCCCCTCCCCTCTGTGGTCTTCACTGAGGGGCGTCCTGAAAAACGCCTGGCTCCTCCTCCAAACTGCCAAGGTCGTTAAAGACAGGAAGGTCTGAGGGACTGTCACAGCCCAGAGGAGCTCTGAGGGGACACGATGGCAGCATGTCACGTGGGGGCCTGGCCGGAGCCCTGGGGCAGCAGAAGGTCACTAGGGGAAACTGAGGAGTCTGAACAGACTGAGCTTTTAGCCGACTATAATTTATGAATGAAGCTGGTTCCTGACCGTGACAAACGCACAGGCTGACATCAGACGCGAGGAGAGCCGCGTGACTCGGCGTCACCACCGTAACTTCTCCATCATCAAACTCTGCTCTAGAACAACATTTACCTCGGCAGAGAGCTCCTGGTGCCAAGAGGCAGCTGGGGGTGGGGGTGACAGTGGCCGGGAGAGCGCCCCCAGCCCCGGCTGCCTCGCACCGTCCTCCTCCGGCTGCTGCCGGTGTTTGCGCAGCTCTCCCCCTCTGGGAGCACCAAGCACATTTTTTGGATGAGAAAACTGCAAGCAGGGTGAGGAAGCTTGACCGGGTCACATTTTTGTTCAAGAACCAGGAATGGAATGTGCATTTTGGGCTCCAGCTCCATCGCCAAACCTCAGCTCTGATGGCCACTCCCATCCCGGACTGGCTAGAACTGACCACCTAACTCTGCAGCCAAGGGGCCCTGAGCCTGTCACCCACCACCCCAATCCTTCCTCCTCAGAGGGGTATTTGGCAGGAAAAAGAATTATTTCAAAAAGACAAATCAAAGACAAAGGAAACGATGAAGGTCCAGGAGCCACAACAGGACAGGAAGGACTCCAATTCCCCATTCACCCTGAAGCTGAGCCACGGTCACACCTAGCTGGCGCACAGCAGGACGCTCTCCCGCGGCACGGGGCCCCGGGGAGCAGGACGAGCCCCAGGAGCATGGCCCAGCCTGGGGCAGGGGGCCGGGGTGACAAGGGCAGTGGCTGGGCAACAGGTGGGAAAACGGAGCTGGAGGGACCCCAGGCACAGCGCCCAGCTGAGTGGCTGCGAGAGGCCATCTACGCGCCACTGGGCACCCACTCCTGAGAAGGCCCAGAGCCCCTGCCTCACGGCCTGGCCTGAGACAAGGGTGTCCCAGGTCAAGACAGGCCTCTGCAGGGTCAGTGCCTGGCCCGGCCACCCCACTGCTCAGCCCTCCCTCAGACAGGACACTCACCGTCGGGTGGGGGGCCGCCGGCCGCCGGCCTCCAGCTCCAGCAGCTCGGGGAGGGCGTCCCTCAGGGGCTGCAGGTCCCCCACCACCACCGTGGCCCTCCGCCTCCGCTCCGCCTTGCGCTTCTGCTCCGCCAGCTTTATGGCTTCAATCTCTGAGCAAGGGGGACACAGGGCCAGTGAGAGAGGACCCAGGAGGACAAGTATTCGGGTGTGGACTTCAGCAGCAGAGGGTCCCGGCTCCCAGCCTGCAGAGCCAGAGCTTGGCCAGGAACCCAGGGTGGGAGGGAGCAGAGGGGGACAGCCCGAGCGACTTGCTCCCCTTAATCCTGGAGACGGCTGTGGAATCACAAGCCTGGGGAGACAGGCTGCAGGCAGAGGAGCTGCCCNCCAATAAAATTTTAGGCAAAAGCACAAGGAATTCAAGAAGTTGGACTTGTGGGTTTTGGTGAAATCAGTGAATTGTTGGTGTTGAAAACACAGCCTCTTGCTTTTACGTCAAAAGTGTGTTAAAGTTCCTTCTGGGCTTTAAAATGATAAATGGACTTTGAAATGCTGAAATCTGCCAACACAAACAAACATTTAAAGCGGCGCACACCAAGGGCACTTGTGTCATTGGACCTGAATAAATCCCATACGAACTCCTTGCACAGCAAACAGCTCCGGGGGAGTGGGTCATAATTTTTAAGACAAATATCTTCTGCGTTCTTCTTTGAACATGTCTTGTGTTTAAGAAATAACACAGCTAAGCGCTGGCTTCTTCCAGCCCACTGTGCGGAAACACGCCCCGCAGAGCTTCTTGGCAGGAACATGGCTGCTTGCTTGCCATCCGGATGGGGTGACCAGATTTGGTCCCCAGTGCCCGTGTGGAAATTTCCAGAGATGTTTTCCCTTCGTCACATCTTTAATTTGTCAAATGGGCCTCTCTCACTTCGGTTGCCAAGTTCACACAGCTGCCAGGGAAGAGCTGGCCTGCGTGCCTGGGAGGCGGTCCATCTCGGTGTCTGGCCAGACCCTCTTCCACCCTCAGCCCCACAGAGTCTGAAGGGGGTGGGGTCCCCCGGAGGCGCTAGTGGAAGCGGGGTGCTGCCTTGCTCCTGCAGAAGTGAACACGCAGTGCCCCCTAGGGCCCCCCACCTCGTAAAGCCTGGGCCTCCTCCATCCTCCCTTCAGTGTGAGAAGCAGGGTGGGTGCAGGTGCTGCTGACTCATGAAGGGCTGTGCTGGGCTCCCAGGTTCCTGTGAATGAATTTGTTTTGGGCGAGGCCCCGTGCCATTCCTGCCGCCCTGACCTTGAGGACATGGCTGATCCTCTGTGCCCAGCCTTCTCCTCTTCTCTGCAGCAAGGGTTCCCATCCTGTCACTCAGTCTAGGGCGCTTTGGGCCCTGATTTGTGCTTTATAAACTTAAAAAAGAGAAAGGAATTTGTTTCCTATAATGTTGATACCTCTGTCGGCAAAGAACCAGCAAGATTGAAAGCATTTCACGGGTCCCTGCAGCTTTGCTTCTGGGAATAACAAGCATGATCTCTCCTAGAATGAACTGTGCAGCTGTTTCAAAGATCAAAGTTCAGGCTTTGGGAACATGCTGGGACAGAGCGACACCACGGGCTGTTTTCCGCAGAGGTGGGAGATTTAACCTGGTAAAGAATTTGCCCACGGTGCCGGTGACCTGGGTTCGATCCCTGGGATGGGAAGATCCCCCAGAGAAGGCAAAGGCTACCCACTCCAGGATTATGGCTAGAGAATTCCATGGACAGTCTATGGGATCACAAAGAGTCGGACAAGACTGATCGACTTTCACTTTCACTGGAGTGAAGGATGTGGTTTGAAAACAGCTCTGGGTCCCCTAGTCCTGGCACAAGAGCTGAAGAGCATGAAGAGCTATGATGACCAGATAGAAGAGGCACACCCACCCCACCACAGGCCCTGTGGGTGTAGATGTAGGTGTGAAGACTGGAACTAGCAGTTACTTTGACATTATGAGGGCAGCCACCCCAAGGGTAAGGCTGACATGTGCAGAGCTGCACAAACAGATATTTGCAGCAATGAGTTTGGAAACTTGATTATATCTGCTCTGGACTGTCCTGTCACAAGGAGTCAGTATTTATTAGCAAGTTCATGTTGAGGTCCATTAGAGTTGGGCATTTTGTTTCTTGAAACTTAGAGGTATCGCTTGTTCTAGAAGCACATACTCTAGAATCAGAGCACATTGACTCCCAGGCCTTTGATACTGACCTTGGGCTGGCTCATTCACACAAAGAACGTAATGCAATAGCCAAGGACTGGCCACACTGCATATTTTTACTTCTGAAAGTTATGACCAACCTAGACAGCATATTGAAAAGCAGAGACATTACTTTGCTAACAAAGGTCCGTCTAGTCAAGGCTATGGTTTTTCCAGTGGTCATGTATGGATGTGAGAGTTGGACTGTGAAGAAAGCTAAGTGCTGAAGAATTGATGCTTTTGAACTGTGGTGTTGGAGAAGACTCTCGAGAGTCCCTTGGACTGCAAGGAGATCCAACCAGTCCATTCTAAAGGAGATCAGTCCTGGATGTTCTTTGGAAGGACTGACGCTAAAGCTGAAACTCCAGTACTTCGGCCACTTCATGCGAAGAGTTGACTCTCTGGAAAAGACTCTGATGCTGGGAGGGGTTGGGGGCAGGAGGAGAAGGGGACGACAGAGGATGAGATGGCTGGATGGCATCACCGACTTGATGGACATGAGTTTGAGTGATCTCCGGCAGTTGGGATGGACAGGGATGCCTGGCGTGCTGCAGTTCATGGGGTCGCAAAGAGTCAGACACGACTGAGCGACTGAACTGAACTGAACTGAAATTATCTCTGTTCCACAAAAGTATGTTCACTCCTCGCTCATGTGGCATTGTGTCTCTAAAACTTCCACGGCTTTTACTTTCCCCTGCATCTGGGCAGGCGGCCCCCAGTTCAGTGACCTGTCTCCCATGGCGAGTCCTCTGAGAACTCCCCTCTCGCATAGAAGCTTTCACATTTGAGCTTCCAGGGCACCCATGTTCATTCTCCATCTCCCTGCTTTCTGCAAGGACAGGATCCCTCTCCCCTGCTGGGGACCCCTGGCCATTGTCTCATGGTTCTATTTCTGAGGCCGAGCACGTTTGGGATGGAGTCAGCTCTGCCGGGCTGATGAGACCTCAGGACGGTTTCACCTCCTCCACAGGAGGGCTTCTCCTCCGCCTCTAGTGTTTTCTTGTCCCCAGCGTGCAGCTGTCAGGGTGCCACAGGCCCTGTGAAGGGGAAGCTCATGGTTTCCTTCAGAACAGTAAAGCTGTAACAGAGCAGGACCCCCTGGGAACTTCCTGGGACAGACTCCACCCCCAAGTCCTCCACCTGCCTTGTTTGTAAAAATAAAAAAGCTGCAGTCTCCGTGGCCTCCTTCGAGTCACCAAAGCCTGGCTCAAGAATTAATGCTTGAAAGGATGTGAGCATGGCGTAATAAAAAATAGCAGCTGGGTCAGAACTGGTGACAATTTTAAAAACATAGATCAGCCATATGGTAATCACAGAATCTTTAGTTCCTCCCTGAAGTAGCTTGATAACTGTCTGATGCACATTCCTGAACTGTTCTAAAGACAGTGAAATCCTCACCAAATGGAAGAAGTTCACTGCATGATGGCCGTGAACGTGTAGTTCCTAGACTCGTCAGGACCAGACGGCTGATGATGGAGATTCCTAGAAGACCAACCCGTTACCTCACCACCGATTAGTCAGAAGAAAACCACAGCCTGCAGCCCTTAACCCACATGTTGCCTTTAAAAACCCTTCCCCGAAAGCCACCGGGAAGTAGGGACTTTTGAGCACAAGCCGCCAGTCTCCTTGCTCAGACCTACAGTAAACCTTCCTCTGCTCCAGACTCCAGGTTTTCGGTTTGTCTGGCCTCACAGTTCATCGGGCATGTGGACTTGGGTTTGACAATGAAATAAAGGAATAAGCTGGACGTTTCAAGCCACCAGCCTCAGCTGGCCACAGGCCACCACCTGGCCACAAACCTGCTCTGTCCCAAGGGAGTGGATCTTCCAGGCCCTAAAGCCTGGACCCCTAGCCCTTCACCCATAGGATGAGGGTCCTTCCCAGAACCAGGCACAGCTCTGGCTGTGACCCTGTGGGGGAGGTATTGAGCGGCCCCAGCACTGCTCAGCAGGCTTTTTCTTTTTTCCTGCTTTTGCTCAGCGGGCTTCTCTTCCCGCTTTCCCTGGGTCTTAGCACCACCAGGACCTCCCTGCATTGTATCTGTGTGCCCACGGGATTTTGGATGATGTGCTATTGAAAGTGGGCGTTGGAGACACGGTGTCTGTCGGGGATTCGGGGTCCTGTGGAGGGAGGGGCGTGGGAATCGCCGTGACTGTCCATCCGCTGCAACTCACTCACCCTTCTGCACAGACCCTGGGCCCAGCCCGCGTGGAAGGGTGGGTGCTCGGTGACAGCAGGGCTGTGCCCGGTGCAGTTGACAGCCATGTCGACGCAGACAGGAACCGGCCTGTGTTCCTGGGCAGTGGGGTCAGCCTCTCCAGCCCTCACTGTCCCCACACAGCCGAGTGTGGATGTCTGTACTGCCCATCTCCTGACCTCCAGGTCTGCCTTGCCTTGTCTTCCCAAGCACCACTCCTCAGATCCAGACCCCTATCGCCCGGCCCCACCTCCGTCCTGTAGCATCTGCCTTCAGTGGCCAAGGATGTCCGGTCCCTCTGGGAGCTGAGCCAGCTGCCTCCCCCACCCCCTATCACACACACCCCCACCCCGTCTCAAAGGGGCGCTGATCACCCCTACCATCCTGACACTCCTTAAGGAGGCCACCGAGGCCTGGGGAGGTCATGTGTGCTGGGGTCCAGAGCCAGGGTGGTCTCTCTGAGGCCAGGCTGTGCCTGCAGGAGGTTCACGCCCCTCCCAGGGCATCCTGCCTGGAAGCTAGGGCCTGCAGTAGACATTTGCTTTGGGGCCGGGCTCTGAGACTGGGGGTTCAGGTCCCATTATACACAATGACTGCTCCTAGAAGGCCTCCGTACTTCTCATCTGGGTGTGTCCCAGGCACAGACATCACTCATCAGGGGCTGCTGCACATAGGTAACTCAATGGGCCCCTGGGCAGATGAGCCCCAGTGGAGCCCTGCCCTGGGAGGCACCCAGGGGGTCAGGGTGTGGATGGCCCCTCCCGTGACCTCCTCGTGGCCCTTTCTCCCACCCAACAGAACTCTTAGGTGAACAGGGTCTCATCCCCCCACCTCTGGGGACTGCTGGCTCTACAGGAGCCTTATCCTGGCCTTCCCCTTTGCCCTGGGTGTTTTAGGTCAGTGAGGGGTGGGCAGTGAATCCTTTCCCCACCCCTGCCAAGTGTGGAAGACGGGGAGCTGCCCCACCAAGGCCAAACCCCCGAATTCTCAGAATGCACTTGGGGTCCCTTGGCCTCCTTGCTGGTGTCTGGCCCTCATGCAGGGAGTGTCTGGGGAAAGGTGGAGATCCCCAGGGCCCCTCCCACCCACAGAGGGAGGGGAGGGAGCACATTCTGCCTGTGGCTTTCCAGCCTGGCAGCGGCAGCTCAGAGCTGGTACTCCCTGCGACCTCCTCTTCACCGTCCATCTGTCCAGGCAGCTCTGGGACCGGGCCCTGTGAGTGGGGCTTTGGGGCACTGCTCCATTTCTCAGAGGTCGCCTGGAGGCCTCCCCAGCCGATTTACAGTTGAGCACAGAGGCTCCGAGACTCTCCCTTCCTGTGTCCATTAGCTGATTACTCTCCTCCTTCCCTCCTTGGGGTGTGAGTGGCTGGTTCTCCAGCCTGCACAGGCAACAGCATCCTTTTGTCCTTTGTTTGTCCTCCTCTCACTGACGACAGAAAGTCACCCCCACTGGAGACCCCAGCTCACTTTCCACCCTGCCCCCGCCAAAGCATTGCCTCTTTTCGTGCTGACAGAGCAGAGCTCAGCTTTAACCCCTCCCTCCTGGCCACTCCATGGCCTGGCTGGATTCTCTAAGTGACTTCCTGGCTTTTGTGGGTCATGAACTGCAGGTCCATTTTATTGGAATCAGGGCACCGGGGCTTATCGGACATGAGGTGGGGACCTCAGGGCCCCTCTGGGCCCCCTGCTAGGGCCAGTTAGTGTTCCCAGAGGGGTCAGACCAGTGTCTTGCTCTGGAGGTGATGTCATGGGAATCCCACTTGGCAATAGGCTGCTTGTGGCCGGCCGGGTGTGCAGTGACAGAAAGTATGCATGTTAGTCTCTGCGCCACCTGCCCCCTCCCCGCCCCAGCTCCTGACACGGGGATCCTGAAACCTTCCTAAATTCTCACATGATGATGAGGTGACTCTGGGTGGCTCCTGGGTGGGTCTGGTTGCTGGGAAGACCAAGCCAGGACTAGAGCCTCGGAACTTCCCTGGAGTAGGGAGGGGGCTGGAGATGGAGTGACTGGTGGTCAGGCCCACGTAAGGAAGCCTCCACACCATCCCAGCCTAAGGTGCAGGGGGTCCAGGTCAGTAGACACATCCGGGCTGGGAGGTGATGTACCCCACTCCTCGGGGACGGGGACAGAAGCCCCTTCCTATGGGACGCTCCCCGACCTCGCCTGTGTGTTTCTTGACCTGGCTGCTTGTCTGTGTCCTTTATCATCTCCTTAATTACATAATAAACTGGTGAACATGGCTGTTTCTGAGGGCTCTGGGAGCTGCTCCTGCAGATCAACGGAACCCGAGGAGGGGTGGTGTCAGAGCACAGGTGACAAGCTGGACTTGCGGCTGGCATCACCTGTGGGGCTTGCTATCACCCCCAGGGAGGCGTGGTAGCACCGAGTTAGCTTGTAGGACACCCAGCAGTGGCTGGGGAGATGCTCAGTGTGGGGGAAACCCAGACCCTCGGGGTCAGAAGTGCTGTGTGTGTCAGGAGGCCACTCACGGGAGTGTCTCCCTGACACGCTGCACTCTCCACTGAAGGTCAGCACCAGCCTCTGTCCCATGTGGCCAGCTGGGCCAGCCTCAGTGCCTTTGACCACAGACACCTGTGTGTGCAGGAGCTCGGTGCCCATCCAGTGAAGAGGTCCATGAGAATGTCCCCATCCCATCCGTGGGGGTCCAGGAAGGCAGTGGTGTCCCCACGCATGAGGGGCTGGACCCCCACCTCAGACTTGGCCTATCATAGAGCCCTCACGCCTCTCTGCCAGGGCCGCTTCCTTCCCAAGCGCCCAGTGCCCTCTGAGGGGAAGGAGGTGGGGGTAGATGAGGCCCTTTTCGCTGGCGGTGGGGTGCAGCCTGGGGGTGGTGGAGAGTCTTCAGGGTCAGAGGCTCAGGCAGGCTTGGCACCCGGTCAGCGCAGGCCCAGTCAGAGAACACTCAGCCGCAAGTCCGCCAAGCAGGACTGCGACGCCCTCCTTCCAGCCCGGTTTATCTGTCTAATCAGATGGCGGCTCTGTTCTAGGAAGGCTCCTGGAGGGTCGGGTGGCTGTAGGTGGCCCCTGCTCACAAGCCATCTCTAGCCCCCAGCCCCCCACGCCTGGGCAGCTGGCACCCCACCTACTGGCTCTACCCCAGGCTCCTGGCCCCAGACTCTGCCAGCTGCGCCCACCTCTTTATGCCCAGGAGTCATTTGCACCTATTTGCAGGCAAGAAGTGGCAGCTGTGGCCTCCTCCCACTGGGGGTTTCTCAGCATCAGGAAGCTTTCCCTGAATTTGGCTCAACAAGAACTGGAAAGATTCGATTCGACACATGGCTTTCGGCTCTGCCAAGCACCGGGAACCTGGGAGTTGAGGCGAGTGGCAGCACCGCCTACAGACACCCTGGAAACCTTGGGTCCACATGTGTTGCAGGGCGCCCAGGGGCCCGAGGGGCTCCTGGCTTCATAGGACCCCCCATAAAAACAGTAAAAATTCTATGTTACAACTATTGATAAGAAGGCCAATGAATCAATATTATACATGAAAACATTTTCTTCAAGCTCAAAATTTTTTGTCTTTCTTTTAATTTTGAATGTAATTAAAACACTGATGTGGGCCCAGGTGTGCTGAGAGCCCTAAAGCCCCGGAGGAGCTTGGAGACACTTGGGGTTGGGCAGTAAGGTGATGGGGGAGGCTGGGGCTACTTGTGGGTACAAGGGCCATGTGGAGGGGCAGGAGTGGGCACAGGAGGGCAAGGGGCTCACCACCCCACACCTATGTATGCCTGGAACCAGGGCACACACAGCCCTTCCCCCAAGCTAGATGCAAAGATGCCAACAGTGGGTGTCTGAACCCTCAAGGCAATGACCAAATTGTCTGCACTGGGTCCCAGGCCCTTGGGCAGGCTCCTGGCCTCCAGTCGGGGAGGAAACTGGTGCAGCTGGTGAACCGGGAAGGGCCCTGGGGGTGGTGTGGCTGGTGTGCGCCACACTCTAGAATCTTCAGACGTGCCCACCGCCAACCCATCTGTGGAGGAGCGAGGCCAGTGGGGTGGCAGAGTGGAAATGAGATAGGCTCCTCTGAAGGACCCCAATTCTGTCATCAGCCCTGGGGGTAGACTTGGGGATCCCCGTGAGCTGAACTGTGTCCCCTAAACCCGCATGGTGTAGCCCTGACCTCTAGTACTCAGAGTGGGAGGTGATTAGAGACACGGTCTTCACCGGGCCGTGTGGGTGATCGCATGGGACTCGTGTCCTTATGAGAAGAGGAGACGAGGACGCAGACACACACAGAGGGACGACCACGTGGGACCCAGGAGACGGCCTCACCTGTCAAATGCCCCTCATGCAAACCCAGCCCAGCCTCTCCTTCCTCGTGAGCTGACCTTGACTTCTCGCCTGGAAGCTCCTCTCACTCAATGTCTCTTTCCCTTGCAGGACCTCGAGTCGAGTCCCTGCCTTATATACCTTGTTTTTATATTAGCAGTTCCTGGGGTTTACTCAGAATTTGTTGCACTCACTAGAGTAAGTGCATCATGGGTGAGGTTACTCACCTTCTCACTCCCAACCTGACCCTAAAATGAAACATAAACAAAGTTGGGATCACATCTTCAGGGGGATAAATAGACACCATGTAGGTTGTGAGGAAGACTATGACCGTCTTTCTCAATTCAGGGCAACACCGCTATTTCCTGTGCTGTTCACAAGGAAAGAGAGGCTGCCAAGTGTTTCATGTTAATGAAGAGAGCTCTTTAGAATTATCAGATGGATTTTTATCGTATCTTTGTGAGATCACTGTATTTTCACCTTTAGCACTTTGAATTGGTCATTTTCTTGGTCTCCTTTTCATGCTCATACTTCCTTCTACCTTCTTGAACATACAGGCTCTAGTCGTCAAAATCATTTTAATGTTCTTATGTGTTAATTCTATCTATGTCTTTTCTAGCTCTGCTTTTACTGACAGACTTTGATCCCAGTTATGGATCACATTTTCCCACTTCTTTCCTGCATAGTTGTTTTTTTTTTTTTTCATACTGTACAGTATGTGGGATCCTAGTTACCCGATCTGAGATGGAACCTGTGCCCTCCTCGTCAGAAGTGCAGAATCTCACCACTGGACCATCAGGGAAGTCCCTATGGGTGGTCCTTTTAAATTCAACAGCAGACATGGTGAGTGTTACATATGTGCTGGAGTTTTGATATTACGTCACCTGTTTGGGGGCTTTGTTGGGGTAATTTTGAGGCTTGCTTTAAGGCTTCCTTAGTCTGGGGCCCCTCTTACCTACCTGACCCCACCCCTCCAGGGTTAGGATGGCTTTGCTGGCTGGAGAAAACAGGAACTACTCTGGCCCTGTGTAAGCTACCAAACTTGTTCTGCCTACTCCTTCTAGCAGCTCGTTCTTGGGTGCAGCCAGTTTCTAGACACGTGTGCACAGGTCACCTCAGTCCTAGACTCGGGGGACCCCATGCAGTCACCTCCCCTTCCCCCTCTTCGGTCTGCTCTTCTCTCACCCTGTTGTCATTGTTGTTCAGTCACTGTCATGTTCGACTCTTTGCGACCCTGTGGACTGCAGCACGCCAGGCCTCCCTGTCCCTCACCGTCTCCCAGAATTTGCCCAAGTTCATGTCCATTGAGTCTTCTCTCACACTGTCTTTGGAACTTTTCACTTTCGGCAGTGTATCCAGGTATCTTTACGCTGGATGCAGTGTGCATCCAGGCATCTTTCCCTCTCTCCATCTTTACCCTGCTTAGACCCCTTAAAATGTTAGGCTGTGATGAATGGCATCTTCTTCGCTCATCATCTCTTGACTATCCCTTAGCTCTGTTTACCCCTGCTTCCTTCTCCTGGAGCCCAGACAGGCCATGTGCAGCTATGGGCTCCATGTACAATGCTGACCACTAACCAGGGATTGCTTCCCCTCTTCCTTTTTCCATGCTGCATTCTGGATGACTTCTCCTGGTTCAGCCTCCAGTTCACTAATTTTACGCACAACTGCATCTAATTTGCTGCTTAATCCANCTCCTGGAGCCCAGACAGGCCATGTGCAGCTATGGGCTCCATGTACAATGCTGACCACTAACCAGGGATTGCTTCCCCTCTTCCTTTTTCCATGCTGCATTCTGGATGACTTCTCCTGGTTCAGCCTCCAGTTCACTAATTTTACGCACAACTGCATCTAATTTGCTGCTTAATCCATCCACTGAGTTTTCAATTTCATTTATCATTTTTTTTTATTTCTAGAATTTTCCCCACATCTGCCTCCTCAGTGTTGATCATCTCTTGTGCATCTACTTCTAATACTTTCTTTTATTCTTTCAAGCAAGTCATCCCCAACCTGGGACCACACTAAACTACACCCTTTCTGGGGTTCTCCGTTTGCTTAGAGGTAGCGGGCACGCTCATCTTGGGAGGGTGCTCCGCAGCCGCCCACCATGCCTTCTTTTCCTCCCACCTGGGCGGGCAGAGGGGCCGGCTTAGGAGGGCCCCGCTGCGGTGGACCAGAGGGGTTTAGGTGCCAGGGGAGAGCGCCCCCACACCCCTGGGGAACCGCTCCAGGAGCGTTCTCCCCGGCGCCTCTTGTCTTTTTGCTCCTTGTATTTCACAGTTGAAAGAGTATTCCACAGGTTTGCCTATGCACGTTTTCGGGGATGAGAAAAGCCACCGCCCTTTCATCTTACCCTGCCTTCCCCACTCTTGCCTAGAGATTACTGCTGCTAATATTCTGCTCAGAGAAGTCAATGGCACCCCACTCCAGTACTCTTGCCTGGAAAATCCCATGGATGGGGGAGCCTGGAAGGCTGCAGTCCATGGGGTCACTGAGGGTCGGACACGACTGAGCGACTTCATTTTCACTTTTCACTTTCATGTATTGGAAAAGGAAATGGCAACCCACTCCAGTGTTCTTGCCTGGAGAATCCCAGGGACGGGGAGCCTGGTAGGCTGCCGTCTATGGGGTCGCACAGAGTCGGACACTGAAGTGACTTAGCAGCAGCAGCAGTGTGACCACTGGAGGACTCATGTGAGTCCTTGTGAGGTTTCTCAGAGCAACCTCTGTCTTTCCGTCCCTTCTTCTCACTGATTTTCCCTGCTCCATCCAGATCCTTCTGGGGGTAAGGTTTTCCTTTGAGTGTGTGGTTCTCTGGGACACCTGGTACTGTGTGGGGGCCTCCGTCTGGACTCCCATCCTTGCCCATGCTTCAGGCCTCTCTCTCCCACTAGGGCTTTCTGGGATCTAGGCTCCAGGTCACAAGAGCCCTCTGACCTGAGTACACACTCACCAAGTTGCTACTGGATCTGCACGGCTTCCCTTGCTCCTGGCAGCCTGGCCATGCTCTAGAGACATCGTGGAGTACATTTCCAAGACATCTGGGTGCCCTGAATGGAAAGGGTGTCTTCAGCTGGATAAGCAGACCCTTCTCTCCTGGGAAATGGCCTTGCGCCCTCCCCTCTTTCCTGTGCTGGAGATGGAGAGAGATGGGCCCTGGAGAAGGAGCAGCCTCTGCAACTCTGTGCAACTTCTTCCTGACACCCCTGTTTGCAACTGTCCGCAAGTGCCATCTGCCCATTTCACAGGTGGGGACAGCAGGGCTCCTGAGGCTGGACAGCCAATCCTGGTCACCTGGGCCTTTCTGAAGGTCATGCCTTTGCAGCCCTGTTCCATGGGGTGGGACTGGCAGGCCACTGAGGAGCAGGACACCCAACCACAACCACTTCAGGCCCTCGGGGCTCCATGCACCATGGTTCAGAGCTGACAGAGTCTGGCCACACTGCCAACACATCCTGCACAGAGTGACCGTGTCCACCTGAGAGGGATGGGCTATGCAGAGCACCCTGCTGGGGGTGGAGACATTGGCCTCCCTGCTGCTTGCCCGATTCTAATGGGGCCTCCTCTGACCTCCAGAAGCTGCAACCCCCAGGTCTCCTACCCCTGGCCCTTTCAGCAGAGCTGACAGTGATTTCTGCAGAGATGAGGCCTTACCTCTTTCCTTCTGCCTGTCACTCCTGTTTGCAAATACAGCCTGGCACTTCTGCATGGCCTGATCAAATATTTACACCCTGGTGTGGCCTGGGTGGCCAGACAGGGCCACAGAAGGCTCTCTTCTCTATCCGACTGTGGAAGCTACGTGGGGTGTGCGGGAAGGCTGGGCCTCAGCACCACTGCCTCTCAGAGGAAGGCTCAGGCCGGGGCAGTAGAGGCAGAAAAGCACCCACAGCGGGGCTCCATGTAGGGGTCCAGGTGTGAGGCATGGGCCCAGAGCTGCCCTGTCCACAACTTGGGGTCTCCTGCCCCCTCATTGCTGGGCCACCTGCTGGGGTTGGACAGCCAACCCTTCCAGCCCCAAGCCCTGCCCTGTCCTGTAGCTCAAAGTCTGGGGCCTTCATGGAGGGTTCCGTGGGGAGACCTGGGGTGCTCATCCCTGGCACAGGCCTGTCTCTGTGATGCTGTTCCCCCTCTCTGCCCTGGCTGCTGACCCCACCCCCGATGGCCCCCCACTCCCTGCCAGGAGCAGCAAGGAACCCACCAGCTGCCCACAGCTGGCACTACGTTGGGACCATGTCATCCACAGAAGCCACCAGAAAGGTGAATGTGTTTCCTCCCGGTGAGAGGGCAGCTGAGGACAAAGATGGTGGGAATCTGCTCCCTGAGCTGCAGCTTGGCAGGGGTGAAGTCAGGGTCAGGGTCAAGTTTAGGGTCATGGACTGGGGCAGGGTTGGGGTCCGGGTCAGGGTCACGGATAGGGCAGAGTCAGGGGGGGGTGAGCAGGGTCAGGGTCAAGGTCAGAGTCAGGGTCATGGATAGAGGCAGGGAAGGGAGGGGCAAGTCCTGGGGGGTCTCCAGCAGGCAGGCTGGGTCCAGTCCATCCCACAACCTGCCTGAGCACTTGCTCTCAGGGTGGAGGCTCCACATGCTGGGGCAACGGTGAAGAAGTTGCCAGAGCTCTGCCCTGGGTGGGGGTGCTACACACCAGCTAGAGAAGACCATGGGCTTGCTGAGAGCTCTGTTGGAGGGGAGGCTGCAGGACAGCCACGGTGAAGCTGGGAAAGGTCTCACTTGGCAAGAGGAGGTGTGAGCAATGGCAGGCCTGGCAGGGCCAGCGTGGCTGGTGGGGGCACCCAGGCCTCACTTGGGGCCTGTGGCCTTGAGGAGGATGCCAGGGTGGACTCTGAGAACTGGGAAAACTTGGGGAGTTGGGCATAGGGGGGATCAGCTGAGTTAAGTTCTCAGAAGGGTCCTTCTGTCACTGCGTTAAGGCAGACTGTAGGGTGAGGGTAGGGGCTGGGGGGCATTTAAGAGGCTCTGGGAATAATCCAGAAACATTGATGGGGGCTTGGCCTGGGAGTACAGGGAGGATGTCAGGGAGGATCGGAGGAAGGGTGGGGTGTGGAGAAGCCTGGAAGATGGAAAATGGGCAGGCTGTTGGATGAGGTTCCAGATGTGAGAGAAATGGCTCTGCTGGACAGATGGGCCATGGGGGCTGGAACTCGGGGCTCAGGGAGTCCCGATGTCCACAGGGTGGGGGACACAGTGTGGCTGGAGCTGCAGGGCTGACGGCCCAGGAGCCAGAGGTGAGGAGGGGCCGAGGCTGAGCCCTGGGCTGAGCGCAGGAGAGGAGGATCTGAAGGAAAATGTGTCCAGGAGAGGGGGGAGGTCAGCTGCTGCACTGGGAGGAGGCCCTAATCGGCCGTATTTACACCAGTGACAGATCGCCACTTGGAGGAGGCGTCCTCTCTGCCTCCTTGGGTATCTTGCTATCCGTTCCTCTCCTTGGTGTCTCCCAGTGGTCAGGACACTGCAGACCCACTTCCACGCCCAGATTTCTGGTCCTATGTGGTTGTCACCTGAGTGGTGGTAAGAGACTGTGTGCTCCTCCTGGGTCAGCCCCCACCTGCTGGCGAGTCCTCCACTCCCCCTGGTCACCCGGTCCCTGTGCTTTCGTCCTGCTTCCTTCTGGGGGTGTTCTCCTCGCTGCTCAGCTTTGAGAAGCTCAGGTCCTCCCCTCTGCTCCCAACCTCCACAGGTCTGTGTGGGAAGCCCCCAGGCGGGCCCTTTCATCCCACAGCTGTGCTTGATGCTTTCAGTATTTGTTTTGAAGAAATACTTGCACACGTGTACGTACACATACACACACGTTCATGCACACGCATGCACACGCATACACACGTGCATGCACACAGAAACAGGCACACGTGCACACACATATGCACGCAAACACACGCACATGTGGATGCACAGGGATGCTCACTATCATGCTGCTTGAAATAGTAAGAAAAAGGAAGCCATGTACCTTGCCTTCCATGTTCACACCAGCCTTGACACAAGTGGTGGTAAACTAAGCCCAGTAGAGATTTGGGTGGAGTTGGGGGCGGGAGTGGTTACCATATGTAGGATATGCTCAGTAGCAAAAAAAAAAAAAAAAATCATTAGCAATCTTACTTGTGGAGAAGGGGGGAAAAGCCTACAATTTTAAAAGTAGCAAAGTGAACCTGACAATGGATTAAAAACCAACAGCCGCTGTGGGACGGGGTGGTCCTGAGCGCAGGGGTGACTTCACAGCAGGAAACCTGCCCATGGGGCCACTGGTGTGCAGGGCTGTGCCAGGCGCATCATGTGGTCTGGCTGCTGCCACACAATGGCGCAGTTTTTTGTGCGTCAAGGAAACCACTCTTTGAGTCAAGCCACACTGGTGCTTGTGCCATTTGCCACGAAGGTAGACGTTTTCAAAGTTCTGGTGCAGCCGAATCACTCCTGCCTGGGGCACTGTGGCTCTTCTTCCTGCTTGTTGAGACTGTTTCCCAATCTCCCCAATCCCCAGCCGGGCTTGGAGCCGCTCCTGCCATGTCTGCCCATCCTCTGCTTGGGTGCCCGTGTCCTCAGCAGGGCCCTCGCCTGCGTGTCCTTACACGCATACACGAGAGTTGTGACACACACCCCCAGCTTTCTCTGGGGTCCCCGTGCCTGGTCTCTCCTTCCACACCTCCCTTCTCCCACCCTTATATTTAGGGCATGTCTCCCACCAAATCTAGTCCGACAAGCCTTAGCTTGTAGCTGAAATATATGGCTCTTTCACACTTGGCTTAATTGTTTAGGTTCGGATCCACCACGTTACATTTGTCTCTTTTTTTTTTTTTCCCATCACTTCCTGTTTCTTCATTGGTTCTTTCTTATTCCATACTTATCCTCTGTTGGCTGGCCAGTTAAAAATTACTCTCTGGTTGTTAAAGTCTAGCGTTCCTTGCCCCGTCACCTCACGGCCGACCATGCTGGGATCCAGCTTGCCTTCCTGCCCTGCGCATATTGTTCATCTTTGTTTTTAACACTTCTTGCAATGTATACTCTGGAGCTTATTATTAATGTTCATAATATTAGCTTCTATTTATTTAGTTACCCTACTTCTCTTCATTCCTTCCTTGATCCCCGGGTTTCCCTCTGGGGCCCTCTTCCTCTGACTGAAGCATTCCCTTCCATGCGTGTCTGTGTGTACACGTGAACCTGTGTGCATGTGCGTGTCTGCGTGTTTGCAGGGTGGCCCTGCGTGTGGGCTGACCCGTGTGCCTGCTCTGGCGCCTCCCGGCCGAGCTGTGGGGCAGCATCAGGGTCGGATCAGCTCCTGGAGGGAGCTGCAGGGACTCCTGGGCAGAGGTGGATGGCATGGTGGGGCATCGGACCCATATCCCACTGTTCCCTCCTGAGGCACACGGTGGGGTCCACAGCTTTCCCCTTTAGCACAGGGCTTGGACACTTCAGCCCACCCGGGCAGACACCCCTAGGTCCACAGGGACCGGGTGCCCCCACAATTTTGGACCCATATGCAGCTGTGGGGCCAGTGAGCCTCAATATGGGGAAACCGGCCCCCTCCTGCCCATGGCTGGCTGGGCCAGACAGGCACTGGCTGGGGTCTGTGCTGCAGACCTGAGAAGCATGCACCGCCTACCTTGGACACGCCTTGGACTCGCTGGATCCTACACGCGGAGCAGTGGGAACCAGCACTCCAGCTGTGCCCTCAGATGGCTTGTGCCTCTTCCTGTTGCCAGAGTGCTCGCTTAATTTCATCTTCAGACAATACGTAAAAACACAGAATCCTGACAGCCAGCTTCTGCTTGACAGAACAGATCACTCTGATTTGAGTGGAAGCGGCCGTGTCCTGCTCTGAAAGGAGGTCCAGGGCGCTGACGAGGACACGCCGCACATTTCCTCTGGAGTCTCTGGGGCGGAGGGGCCCATGAAATATTTACGGCAAAAGTGAATAAAACATCCAGCTGGAAGCACGTCGCCCCTCTGGAGCTGAGTGAGATGGGGTGAGTTTTTGGGAGATAAACTACTGTATTGGCTTTTCCCGGACATCTGTTTCAGCTTCCCTGGTGGTTCAAATGGTAAAGAATCTGCCTGCAATGCAGGAGACCTGGGTTCGACCCCTGGGTTGGGAAGAGCTCCTGGAGTTGGAAATGGCAACCTACTCCAGTCTTCTTGCCTGGAAAATCTCATGGACAGGGGAGCCTGGCAGGCTATTGTCCATGAGGTTGCAAAGAGCCAGACACGACTGAGCTACTGAGCACAGTGGACGCTCTGCAGACGTGGTTTGTGTTGGTCGTGCTTGTGGCGACGTCCACACTGGGGACACCATTGCCCACGGCCTCCCAGCTCCCCATCCTCAGGTCCTCACAACTGCCCCAGGCCGCCACCTGCTGTCAGCACGCAGGAAGTGCGCCCAGATCTCTGGCAGTAGAAGTGTGACAACCTGGGGCCTCAGAATCCAGGAGAAGCATTAATGTTCCCCGCCACCTCTGCCATCTCCCACCTCCTACCTTCCAAGCCGGTGCCATGACTGGCTCGAGGTTGAGCTGTGCCACAGCTTGTGGTTTTATCTAAAGAAAGAAACCCAGTTAGGGGGAAACGAGCCAAGTTTCAGAGACAAAATGGTGCCGTATTTTGTGTCTCAACCTGAGGTGATTTCTTGCAACCTGTCAGGGGTTCCCTGGCATCTCAGTTGGTAAAGAATTTGCCTGCAATGCAGGAGACCCCGGTTCATTCCTGGGTCGGGAAGATCCACTGGAGAAGGGATAGGCTACCTACTCCAGTATTCTTGGGCTTCCCCTGTGGCTCAGCTNATTTCTTGCAACCTGTCAGGGGTTCCCTGGCATCTCAGTTGGTAAAGAATTTGCCTGCAATGCAGGAGACCCCGGTTCATTCCTGGGTCGGGAAGATCCACTGGAGAAGGGATAGGCTACCTACTCCAGTATTCTTGGGCTTCCCCTGTGGCTCAGCTGGTAAAGAATCTGCCTGTGATGCTGGAGACCTGGGTTCAATCCATGGGTTGGGAAGACCCCCTGGAGAAGGGAAAGGCTACCCACTCCAGTGTTCTGACCTGGAGAACTCCGTGAACTGTATAGTCTTAGTCTGTGGGGTCGCAAAGAGTCAGACATGACTGACTTTCACTTTCACTGGCAACATGTCAAGAGCCCCTAGACTGCAGGACAAGTGTGAGTGTCCATGTCGGTTATAGACACACGGTCACAAGCAGAGTCTTGATATGGAACACGCGTGTCGCTGCACAGATCTAGGACACAACGAGTGCCTCCAAGGACCTGTTCCTGGTGCATGGTGCCCCCTGGAGGACACTTCGCGGTGTAGGAAGACAGGGGGCCCTCACCAGCCTGGCTTTGGCTCCAGCCTCCAGAATGCGAGACCCTGAGTGCAGGAAGGGGTCCAGACGGCCTAAGCCAGGACGCCTGCCTGCTCCACCCCCCTAGTTTGGGGGTACGATGAATAGGCTGCTGTACATTCTTGTGGAGGCTTTTTGTGGTTTCTTTGCAAAGCACTGGACACAACTGAGCAGCTGAAGTGAACTGAACTGACTCTGCATGTAAGTTAAATAAGCAGGGTGACAATATACAGCCTTGATGTATTCCTTTCCTGATTTGGAACCAGTCTGTTTTTCTATGTCCAATTCTAACTGTTGCTTCTTGACCTGCATACAAATTTCTCAGGAGGCAAGTAAGGTGGTCTGGTATTTCCATCTCTTGAAGAATTTTCCAGTTTGTTGTGATCCATATAGTCAAAGGCTTTGGTGTAGTCAATAAAGCAGAAATAGATGTTTTTCTGGAACTCTCTTGCTTTATCGATGATCCAGCAGATGTCGGCAGTTTGATCTCTGGTTCCTCTTCCTTTTCTAAATCCAGCTTGGACATCTGGAAGTTCACGGTTCATGTACTGTTGAAGCCTGGCTTGGAGAATTTTGAGGGTTACTTCGCTAGAGTGTGAGATGAGTGCAATTGTGTGGTAATTTGAACATTCTTTGGCATTGCCTTTCTTTGGGATTGGAATGAAAACTGACATTTTCCTGTCCTGTGGCCACTGCTGAGTTTTTCATATTTGTTGGCATATTGAGTGGAGCACTTTCACAGCATCATCTTTGGGGATTTGAAATCGAGCAACTGGAATTCCATCACCTCCACTAGCTTTGTTTGTAGTGATGCTTCCTAAGGCCCTCTTGACTTCGCATTCCAGGATGTCTGGCTCTAGGTGAATCTTCACACCTTCATGGTTATCTGGGTCATGAAGATCTTTTTTTGTATAGTTCTGTGTATTCTTGCCACCTCTTCTTAATATCTTCTGCTTCTGTTAGGTGCATACGATTTCTGTCCTTTACTGAGTCCATCTTTGCATGAAATGTTCCCTTGGTATCTCGAGTTTTCTTGAAGCGATTTCTCGTCTTTCCCATTCTGTTACTTTCCTCTATTTCCTTGCATTGATCACTACTATTACTAGTAGTTCTTTATATATTTTGGGTAGAAGTTCTTTGGTCCCGTCTTTGTATTGCAAATATTTTCACTCAACTATTTTCATTTTCTTAATGGTGTCTTTTGATGAGCAGAAGTTTTTAATTTGATGAAGTCCAATTTATCATTTCTTAATTTTATGGTTGTGCTTTTATCCTGCCTGAGAAATCCTCACCAGAGCCAAGGTCAGAGTTCGTTCTCCTGCATGTCCTCCAGCAACCTCCTAGTCTCCGTGCCCCGCCTCCTCTGTCAGTTCAGTCTGGGGACCATCCCTGGTTATTTGGTGCGTTTGTTGTAACATAAGGCCCATGGTTCCCACTCTGCATCCTGAATCCTGTTATGGCAGCACTGTTTTGTGTCTCCCTCCAGTGACTGCGGCGGTCTTTCACCCTCAAGTATGTCATCTGTAGAGTGTCTGAAGATGCTGTTTAACAGCAGGGGAGAGACTTCTGTTTCCAGTTTTCTAATTCCTTTTCTTTTTTTTTCTTTTTTTTTAATCATGAACAGGTTGAACTTGATCCATTTTTTTCCTGCAGCTTTTGAGATGATAACCTGGGTTTTCTCCTCTCGTCTGTCAGTCACTTTGGTTGCTCTTAGTCACTGCGTACAACATGGTAGAAGTGAGTTTAGGATTTCATGTGATGTTGCTGGGGAGCTCTGGCCTGTGGGTTTTGGTGCCAGGCCTGTGCTGGCCCCTCAGCTGAGCTGTGTGGGTTCCCTTGTTTGTTTCCTGCAGGAGTAAGTCCTTCCTTAAAGAAAAGCCCACCACCCTCAGGGCCTGGAATTTCCTTTGCAGGAAGGTGTTTCTTTACAGGCTCAGTTTCTGTGATAGCTACGGGACCTTCCTGGGGTTTATATGTGCATGTGACAATTTCCGTAGGTTGTGTGTTCAGGGAATCATCCATTTCTTCTGATGGGAAGTTGCTTTGACATTCTTGTCCTAACCTTCTGATGCCTGTAGGCCCTGCAGAGGTGGCCACCTTTTCACGCCTGAAAGCAGAAGAAATTTGTGACTTTTTTCTTTTCGATTTGTCAGTTGTATTAATTGTGGAAAAGAACCAAGTTGCATTAGTGTCTCATCATTGCAGATGGTTTCTGCCCTGTCCCCTCCCTCTCTCTCCTCAGCAGGACCTGCTTTTCCTTTTCAAGCTCCTGGAGATGGTCACACCATTTCTCCCCCACCCCCACCCCAAACCTCGCCAGGTCTTTTCACTCCGAAGTGATGTGAGGGGCAGCTGTGTTCCCTGGGGGGTCAGAGACTCTTGTCTGGATCCCAGGGAGAAGTGGATGCTATGGCTGAAGCCTCTGCTGGTACAACAAGAGCCCCGCCGCCCGGCTCAGGGACAAGAACAGCGCCCTGGCGGTGTGCCCAAGAGGGAGGGTGCCCTCGGAGAGGGATGGCGTGGCTGTGCGAACGCAGGTGGGGTGACTGAGGCTGCCAGCTCGGGTGGCCAGGCAGCAAACTTGATGGTGGCTTAGACAAAGAAGACATCCTGACTCTTCTCAGGCAGCTATTAGCTGGGAACACGTCACACCAAGAGCATCAAATTTTGAATCAGCCCAGAAGTGACTCAAGCGCTGTCTGACAGAGGCTGTCTCCTAAGACCTGCAAGGGCAAAGATAAGATGTAAGTCAGAGCCTTCAGAACAGCACAAAACCTCGGGGGCTGGGAGCACCGTGCGGTTTCCCACAGAGAGGAGTCTTGGCTCTGATCACAACCCCACGCCTGCCCCCGCTGGCCTGGGGGTGGGGCTTTGTTCCTCATTCATGGGGACAGACCTCCAGTGCCAGGCCAGGACATTCCCTGTTGGGTTGGGGGGAGCAGAGGACCAGGCTCTTTAAGGACTCCGGCCTGCCCCCCAGATTTCCACGAAGCACAAGTAGCATATTTAATCTTCATCCACAAGATAGAAACCAGCCTTTCCTACCCATGATTGCAGAAGGCAGGGCACTGTCAGAGGTCCCACAGAGCACTCGCCACACCCCCAGAGATGAAGGCAGGTCATGGGGCAGAGGCCATAGGACACCCCTCCTGCTCCAACGGACTGCCTCTGGTTCCCTGGTCAGTGGATTCATGGATCGCACAGGGTAGCTCTTAGTAAGTTTCCTTCTCATCATGGACAACTGCTTTGGAAGGCAGCAGAGTGATGCAGGGAAATGGGAAGACTGGACACTTGTAACAGAGGGGAAAGGCATAAGTCTTAGAGCAAAAGCCGAAGAAATATTTAAAGGGATAATGGCTGACAGTTTCCTAAAACCGATGAAAGATATCTAACTCTAGATTCAAGAAGCATCAAAGTCACCAAGCAGGAAAACTGAAGGAAAATCTCACCTAGGATCATCAAAGTACGCAAGTGAAAACCAAGGATGGAGAGAAAAAGAAAGTGCAGTAAAGGATTTCCATAACCACCCCGATAACTGATAAGCACATCCTTTGTACTTGGCACACGGAAGGACTGTGATCCCAGGTGGGTACTACAGGATACGGGAGGTGGAAGACGATGAAGAGGAAAGACGTGGGTGAATCCAATGACCTGGATGTGCACAGCAACAACAATAGCTTATTATGGGATTAAGAAGCTTCCCTGGTGGCTTAGCTGGTAAAGAATGCACCCGCAATGTGGGAGACCTGGGTTCGATCCCTGAGTTGGGAAGATCCCCTGGAGAAGGGAAAGGCTACCCACTCCAGTATTCTGTCCTGGAGAACTCCATGGACTGTATAGTCCATGGGGTCACAAAGAGTCAGACATGACTGAGCAACTTTTCACTTTCACTTCACTTTCACCGGATTCAAGAATATGCCTTATTGAAACCACAGGGTGCAAGATCGGACGAGAGTGGGAAACGGGCAAAGTGCCCCAAGACTCAGCAGAGTCCAGCAGGGGTCGGCTAGTGCGGCTGACCTGTGGATACGCAGGGCTAAGTAGCACGTGCTGATTTATGCTGTTGAGTTCTGAGGTGACTGGTTATGCAGCAGAGCTGGCTGATACAGAAATGGCCTCCTAGGAGGGGTGCTGCTGCGTCAACAAACAGCCCAGTCTTTTGGCGAGCAGAGCCGGGGAGATGATGAGGAATTTATCCCTGGAGGCAGGAGGCCTGGACCCAGCCTCTTAATTCGGGGGTCATGTCCGCCAGCAACCATCTGTGCCCTCTTCTCTGGAGAGGGAATCAGACTGAGTGCAGCCGGCTCCTTGTGTGGGCCGCCTGCTCTCCACGTGGGCTGCAGCATCCTCGGGGGCCACCGGGCGTCAAGGAGGGGCTGTGTGCTAACCACATCCTGCTTCCTGCCTGGTGTTCTGGCTCCAGGGGATGGTCACCCCACCCCGCACTCATGCATTTGCCCTGTGTATGGCACGCTGCGGGGAAAGTTAAAAAATAAAAGTGTGCCTCCGGTGGTGCAAACTTGTCAAGAGTTTGTCAGGAGACAAAGTGTCGTAGACTCTATTGGTGCCCTCTTGCTGTCATTTCACTCAGGTGAACATCCCCGGATGGGGACCACACTGCATGCCAAAGTCATTTTAAGTATGTTAGTCGCTCAGTCGTGTCCGACTCTTTGAGATTGCATGGACTATATAGCCAGGCTTCTTTGGTCCATGACATTCCCCAGCCAAGCATACTGGAGTGGGTAGCTCCAGTACCCCGGGATCTTCCCGATCCAGGGATCAAACCCAGGTCTCCTGAATTCAAGGTGGATTCTTTACCATCTGAGCCACCAGGGAAGCCCAACTGGTTGTGAAGCAGAACCAGTGATATCATGAGAACACAGAACATCCAGAGCAAACAGGGCTGGCATGGATTTTCATCTGCAAGGCAGCCTGGCCTTCTCTTCTGAGAGGTTGGGTGTCCCCAGGGGGATGGACTGAGGGCTGGGCTCTCATCCTCATGGGGCTGGCCCCACACAGTACCCACCACTCACCTCTCATCTTGGCCTCTTGCTCCTGTGGTTAGTGCACTAGCCCCGGCCCCTCCAGCCCTGGGCCCGCTTCTCCAGCCCTGGGCCTGCCAGGACAACACTCCACAGACACGATGACCTGCAGCCACACAAAGTTACTCTCTCATACTCCGGAGGCCAGAGGCTGAAATCAGGATCACCGGGCAGCAGTCAGGGTGGGGCAGGGCCACGCTGACCTCAGAGGCTCTGCACTCGCCCAGATCCTGGAGGCTCCCCGCCTCCCCCGACTCACGGCCGTGTCACTCAGCCCACCCTCCCTCTGCGGTCATCATTGCCCTTCTGTTTGTAGTCAGAGCTCCCTGGACTGCTCTCTACCAGCGCACAAGGGCAGGGAGGGCTCACCTGATAATCCAGAACCATCTCTCATCTCGACATCTTTGACTGAACCCCACACACGGGGTGCTTTTCCCACATGGGGTCACACTTACAGCTCCAGGGGGGACAGGCTGGAGGAGAGGCCTGGAGGAAGTGGCCATGTTTGAGTTTGCAACAGAGGGTGGAGGAGCCTCCACCACACATACACTCCAGGCCTCGGCCCTCCCTCCCTCTTCCTTCTGCCTCGGCTCCCTCTTCTCCACAGCTGATGCTCAGAACCTACTGGACAGCAGGGCGGCGGCACGTCCTGCTCACAGTCCTGCTGACACACACTCAGCTCCAGCAAGCCTTCAGATGGGGGGCTGCCCCCCAGAGAGCTCGCCCCACAGACTGGTGGCTGCCCCCTCTTGAAGAGCTTTCACATAACGTGTGATGCTCTTTGCTTCCCATGTGAGACTGTACCCCATCAGGACGTGGTGTGCTTGGTCCTCTGAAGAGAGGGAACTGGCCTGAGAGGATGCCTGAGCCACGGGCCAGAGGTGGTGACACAGGGGGCTTGCTGCCCTCCTGGACTATGCCCACTGTCTGGGAGGAAGGCAGAGGGGGAGGTTCCTCAGGGCTGGCCCCCCCACTATGTGGACGGACAGTGAGACCTGCCCTGGCCAGGTGGTCCTACACTCCCAGCAGAGCGCTGAGATCACCGTGGGAGGTAAGAGGACCGCAAGCAGACGCAGGGGTTGGCTGGTGGTGGGGTTCAGGGTGCATCAGACCCTCGGCGGCCCCATCTACTGGGCCGGCATTTCATTACTTAACTGCTCACGTAAGCAGGTCGCTCAGAGGGGTATGGATTTCCGCAACTCAGGAAATAAACATCTTTGCTTGGCAAAGCCGCTCTGGGCAGAGTCTGTGCCGGGCAGCTTAGGAGGAAAATAAGCTTAAGCCAAATACCTCAGTTTCAAGTGACAGGCGGGGAGCACAGTGTGCCGTTTCCAGAACCCAGGGTTTAATCTGGAGCCCCTCCCCACCCGTTGCCGTGATATCAACTCCCAGAAAGGATCAGTCACTTCATCCCTGTCAAGATGATCTGCAGATTTCCCCCTTGAACATTTTAATACGGAATTTTGTCCCAAAGTAAGTGTCGTCGTGAGAAATGCAGGGAGTGACAGGACACGGTGCTGTGGGGCCCAGCTCGTGCTGAGATGCCTGCTTCCTGGCTCTGGGGACTGGATCCTCTGGGGGACAATCTCCCCTGCCCCCCAACTCCGGACTGCTGCACTGCTGAGCTGTTAATCCCAGGGCTTAGGAGGGCCTGTCCCAGCTTTGAGTTGATTAAAATTCTACTTTTACAGAACTTTAAAGGCACAGGCGTGGTTGGTGTTGTGTGGCTGTTTCTCTTGTTTTTAGTTAAATGCAGTGATAAACTGCCCACCCTCAGCGAGGTCCTCGGCAAGTGGGGGAAGTGTTGGGGGGCACACCCCATAGCTCTTTTCTTGAGAGAACGAGGTCACCAACTTCACACATCATGCCAGTCAGTCTGCCACATGGGAAACAGTTACCCTAACATATAGGGGTTTAAAACAACAGCCATTGCATGTCCCTGTCTGCTAGGCTCAGGATGGATGGGTCTCCTCCAGGCGGCTTCCCATCACTGGCACTGGACGGTGGCTGGGAGACCTCTGAAGGCTGGCTCATGGCTGGGTGGCTGGGTCTGGTCCCAGGCTCCACAGAGCTCCCATTGTGTCCCCATGTCTCTTTGCGTGGTCTCTCCAATCGGCAGCCTCAGGCCAGCCTTGCCCTCTTCTGCAGGGCTCCAGGGCAGGCAGCCCAAGAGAGCCAGGGAAGAGCTGTACTGCCTGTTGCTGCCTGGCCTCACACGCCACACACCACCTGGTCCACCCCGTCTGGGCCAGGGGAGTGGACACATGTGTCCCTCACTCATGGGCGAGCTGCACGTCCAGGAAGGACCTGGGGGAAGAACAACTCTGGGCTGTGTGCTCTCCTCACCGCTCCAAGAGGGCAGACGGCGGTCCGCCACGGCCACGCACTGGCAAGTTCCTGCCATTCAACCTCAGAAGAACAGGAGCCTTCAGGAGCATCGACCGCATCAGGCACCAGTGACATCCAGTAACTCCATCCCCACGGGCCCCCAACAGATGGCTGTCACTGTCCCCACATGACAGGGAGGGATGGCTTCCCGTGCTCCAAATGAGAAATAGCAAACATCGTCCACGTATAACTCCTGGCATTTCTTCTGCCGTTTCCAGTTTTCCTCTTGGCACTTTGTGCATTTTTTAAAACTATTAAAAATTTTTTTTATACAACTCTTTAATCTGGTGAGTGGTCTTAAAACTTTTTTGAATCAATCAGTAAAAAGCATCTGAACAAATTCTCCCCAATGTATGTGATCTAGTTAAAAAAATATGTACATGACCAACTGTGCTAAAATATTAAATACACAAGAAAACATATACACTAAAATGAGAAAGGACGAGATAAAATGAGATTAACAATCTTTCAAAGTGTACATTTATTATTAAAAACACTTTGCACTCGATTTAACATTATTACTAACTTAAGATGAATAATTATGACGCTATTTCAGGAGGCTAGTGTGAACAAAGATGCTCGTCCCTTCTAACACCTCATCCAGGCTCTTTGCAGAAAGGGGGCTCCTCAGGATGCTCAGCTGGCAGAGCTAAAGAGAACAGCTCCCGAAATATGTAAATTCAAATGAGCCAGAGCGTCATAGGCTGCACATACAAAATTGCAACAGTTTGTTTCTGTCCATCCATAAGTTATGCAAACGCTTAGGTGAGATTCAGCTGGTGAATTTCCGTCTTCCCTGGGACTAATTGTTTCCCAGGAGGCTCAGTGGTAAAGAACTTGCCTGCCAGTGCAGGAGACATAAGAGTCCCTAGGTTGGGAAGATCCCCTGGAGGAGGGCATGGCAACCCACTCCAGTATTCTTGCCTGGAGAATTCCATGGACAGAGGAGCCTGGCGGGCTACAGTCCACGGGGTCACAGAGTCAGACACGACTGAAGCGACTGAGCACAGCACAGTGGGACTAGTCACGGTTCTTACCAACTAAGAGCTGCATCGGTGTATTTTTAATAAATGGATTCAAAACTCACTGAAAGTTTTTACTTAGAAAATTTTTTTTAACAAATTAGAAAAAAAATGTCTCTGTATTTTAAAACTGAGCAAATATGANAGACACGACTGAAGCGACTGAGCACAGCACAGTGGGACTAGTCACGGTTCTTACCAACTAAGAGCTGCATCGGTGTATTTTTAATAAATGGATTCAAAACTCACTGAAAGTTTTTACTTAGAAAATTTTTTTTAACAAATTAGAAAAAAAATGTCTCTGTATTTTAAAACTGAGCAAATATGAGAACATTAAAAGTGACAGATTTAACAAGTTTTAGCTACAAATTCACATGAAGTCCAAAACAGTTCAAACATTGGTTTTTGGAGCACAGCACCTTTTTTTTTTTTTTTTTTTAAGCGCAGTTATTTTAAACTCAAAAACCTTCCTTTCTCCTGAAGATTACGAGAGCGCTTCTACTCTTTTGTTGAAAATGCCCAACAGCTCCCAGCTCCCAGGCCTGATGAGGACACAGATCCTGCAGTTGGTTCTGCATCCCAAGGTGGCCTGCGAGGCTGTGGGAGCTGCCAGGCCAGCAGCACCGTTCAGCCCCACCTGGGCCTGCGGTGTCAGTGTCGTCTGCAGGCTGCCTGTGCATGTGTGTGCACAGGTGTGCGTGTGTGCAGGTGTGTATGGGTGCGCAGGTGTGCCTGTGTGTGCAGGTGTGTGCATGCAGGTGCATGTGTGTGCCCATAGGTGTACATGTGCACACAGGTGTGTGTGCACTATGCACAGGTGTTAATGCACGTGTACCTGCTCAAGCTCTTATAAAAGTGAAGCAGCAGCATCTGGGAAGCCACAATCACTGGGCACAGGCCCCCTGGAACACGGCCCCTTAGACCTCGCTGGCCTGGTCCACCTCTCCCTGTAGTACCAACAGGGGACTGGGGAGGCGTCCATGCAGATCCTGTGCCCCTGCCTTATGGACCACACCCTGGGGTCCGGCACCCTGGGACTTGCTGCCAGACTTCCTACAGAGTGTCCCCAGGGCAGACTCAGTTACCAGTGTGTCCCCTGGGCTGTGGCAGGCCAAGCATGGGCTGTTTTCAAATGTGGTGGACAAAACTTGGCTCAGTGGGCTGGGTTGTCCACCCCAAGGGTGGGACATGCTGTAGGTGGGAAGAGGCAGGGTGGGAAGGGCTCGAGGCTGTGGGGGCCACAGAGAAGCCAGGCTGGGCTCCCTCCATAAACCCCACTGCACTGGGAGAGGTGAGTGGAGCCGTTTTGCATTCATCACAATTTGTTGAGTTCAGTGCTCAGTCGTGTCTGACTCTGCGACCCCATCGACTGCAGCACACCAGACTTCCTTGTCCTTCACTACTTCCCTCCTGGAGTTTGCTCAGACTCATGTCCATTGAGTCAGTGATGCCATCCAACCATCTCATCCTTTGTCACCCCCTTCTCCTACTGCCCTTAATCTTTCCCAGCATCAGGGTTTTTTTCAATGAGTCAGCTCTTCGCATCAGATGGCCAAAGTATTTATTCGAGCTTCAGCTTTAGCATCAGTCAGTAGCACCAGTTTCAATGAATATTCGGGTTGATTTCCTTTATGATTGACTGGTTTGATCTCCTTGCAGTCCAAAGGACTCTCAAGTGTCTTCTCCAGCACCACAGCTTGAAAACATCAATTTTTCAGCGCTCAGCTTCAACAGGTCATTCCCGACAAATCAAGGAGGCGCCCTCCCTCTCCCTGGTGGGCGGAGCCCAGGTGGCGCTGCCTGCTGGTAGCAAGCAGCAGGACGATTGCCTTTCCGGGTTTGAGGTACTGGGGGCTTGGCATCACTCATTGACCACCGATTCAGCACAGACCCTGTACCCTGAGGATGGTGATTGAATACTGCGGGGTGCAGGCCAGAGCTGGTGCCTCAGCTGAGCCATAGCCAGCCTTCTCCCCATTCTCGCTAGGCTGGTTGCTGCTGCCCGGTGGGCACACGGTGTCACCAGAGGCTTCCAGAGTCATGTGCCAGTGTTCCCACGTGTGCTGGAGCAGCGTGTGGCTGGGACTGGGAATGTGAAAGCAGAGGGCCCTCCGCTTCCACTTTAGGACCTGAGCTGGGCCTGCCGCAGAGATGGGGAAGGAGACGCGCCCGGCTGACGGGGATCAAGGTCTTCCTCAGCAGGAGCAAGAAGGGTGGGGATAGAGCGGCCCGTCCCTCAGTCGGACCACTGAACATGGCAGATGGGGGTGGGGAGGGACCGACCTCGGACTTGTCCAGATGTCCAGTTGGAGGGGGAAGGGACCTACCTTTGCACTCCACCTGCCGAGGGAACCCATTTGCTGCTCTGGTTCTGTCTGCACGGCCTTGTGTGGGCCCTGGCTCTTCACCTTCAGGGCAGTGGGCAGGGCACCCCTGAGAACCTGGGACGTTTCTTGGTCACCTTGTGTTTGTTCGTGGGTTTGCAGACGCCCCCTCACCTCCCCACCCACTTGGCTGGTAATTGGGAGAGGGGATTCACAGACCCCTCTGGGAGCCAGATCAGTTTGTGATCCCTTCACAATGAGGGCTTCTCCCCCAAATTTAATTTTTAATGGTAATTTTTCAACATTTACATTTCTGAACTTTCACCTTACCATTCTCACCAGAGGTCTTTGACAGAAGGAGTAGAGTTCGGTAAAGTGGAGGGGAGTGCAGCAGAGAAATGAAGACTAACTGGAGCCTAAGAAAATTGGGGGTTCCAAATAAAGAGAGGCTTGGGGGCTGTAGTCGAGCCTATCCCCGCCTCCTCTTTCTATGACAGAACATTCAATAAGCAGTTCTATGTATTCAAATTTGTCTCCACTGATGTTATTTGGGGATTCTCTGGTGGCTTAGATGGTAAAGAATTTGCCTGCAATGCAGGAGACCTGGGTTCCATCCCTGGGTTGGGAAGATCCCCTAGAGGTGGGCATGGCTACCCACTCCAGTGCTCTTGCCTGGAGAATCCCATGGAAGGAGGAGTCTGGTGGGCTACAGTCCGTGGAGTCGCAAAGAGTCGGACACAACAGAGAGATGATTATTTATATCAACAGAAAAGGCTCACGTGACCTTCAGCAAAAAAGCAGCCGATGAAGAGTTTCTTTAGAGCCTTAGGTGTCTGTAGTGCGGAGCTCGAGAGCCCACCCCACCCAACCCTGGGGACCAGCGACTTCCTCCTGAAGCCCTGCGTGGAGGGAGGGCTGCGGAGACGGAGACAAAGGCAGAGTTGTCGCTCTGGAGCCCAGGTGCCCTCAGGGAGAAGGGCCGGGGCTCTGGCTGACACTTTCCCAGAGCTGAAAGTCTCCCTGAAATAAAGTCCGGATGAGCCATGACGTCACTGCTGCTCGGGGAGGTGTGTGCAGACGCGTGTTTCTTTTCTGAGCAAAAAGAAGGCAACACAGACTTTCTTGTTTACGCAAAATATCAGAAATCTTGCTCAGGAGAAAGACAAAAGCGGGGCTGCTCTGCTTGCAGTGGGGGAGGGGAGGCAGCAGAGGGTCTGGGGCTTGGGGGCAGGGCCAGTCCCTCTCCCCCATCCTCTCTCTCTCTGTCTCTCTGTGTTTGTGTCTGTCTCTGCCTCTGTCTGTCTCTGTCACTCTTTCTGCCTCTCTGTTCCTCCGTCTCTTTCTCTCTCTCTGCGTCTCTCTGTCTCCATGTCTCTCTGCGTCTCTCTGTCTCTGTTCTCTCTCTCAGTATTTCTCATTGTGTGTGTGTGTGTGTCTCTGTCTCTCTGTTCTCTCTCTGTCTCGGTCTGTCTGTCTCTCTGTTTCTTTGTCTCTCCCTGCTGGAAGCGGCTTGTTGGCCCCGGAGCCTGACTGTTCAGAGCTGGGAGGTGCAGTCAAGGGCAGTCGTGACTCACGGGCTCTCGTGTGTGGGGCCAAGAGAGCGGAGGCGGCTGAGCCCAGTGCACTGGGGGTGATGGAGTGCAGGGCGAGCCCCTGCCTCTGTCGCAACAGACTGTGGGGCACAGACGTGCTCATTGCAGGCTGACACCTGAGCTGATGGGCTGGAATTTTTCTCGCGGGTGCAAAGAAGAGCTCTGCTCACCCCAGGGTGTGCGTCCTTCAGGGTTCAGAGCCCCTGCTTCCACAAGTGATCTGAATCCAGCTTTCCAGCAGCAGGAGTACCTTCCGCGTCTACCCCGAGGACAGTTTGTGGCCTCTGGTCCCTCAGATCCACAGGGCTCTCTGCTGGGTGTCGTACAGATCTGAGGGGACAGGGTGTCTCGGGCATGCAGACATGGGGCAGCCTGTGGTTCAGGTACAGGGAGGTGTAGGGTGCAGGTCAGCTGGCCAGGCGTGAAGACAGCGAGGCGGAGTCCTGGCGGCCTCAGCACCTGCTGACGAGCCCTTCTCTCCCTTCTCGAGCGTCTCCCTCGGACGCCCCCCATGCTCCTCTCTCCTGCCTGTGGCGCACATGTCCCCTGTCACTTCACCCCAGCTGGGGCACCTTGGACCCTGCTTGGCTTGGCTCTGCTCTGGGCAGGTGCGGCCTCCGCCCCTGGTTATGGGCCAGGGGACAGGGCTCCCTCGATTGCCCCTCATCCAATCACAGCCAGATGCTATAGCAGTGAGGTGAGATAGGGCAGGACTCTGGGTCACGTGAGATGCACCGTGTGTGCAGCCGGTGTACTCCTCTAACCAGGGCAGCTTGGGCACAGACTGGTTTACTAGCTTTCCGACTTTCACTCCATCAGTTGGCAATCAGAGTCATCTGTGAGCCAGCCAGGGCAGCAGGAACTGGGCTGTGGGCCTTGGAAGGCCCTTCTGCTTCTAGCTCTGTGAAGGGGATTTTAGCAGCAGTACCTCAGGTTGCGCTGGGCAAACTGTGTCACTTGGTTCAGGCTGAGCACCGGGGTGGTCGTGAGCACCACGTGAGTTCTCACTGCGGAAGGCTAGTGACGCCCCAGGCACAGCACGTCAAATGCTCCAGACCTCTCCGCGTGGCAGGGCTGCTGGGGGCTGTGCATGAGGGCACCGGGGCAGGGCGGGGGGGGGGGCCTCACATCTGGGAGGATGTTGGCACAGATTACTCCAGGACTGCTTTCTGCTCTTAGCTGTGTTCCCACCCTTTCAGCTGACTGATCTGGAGCCCACACCCCAGGCTCCAGCCAAGATAATGTGTTCACCCCCTCCCACTCTCCCCCACTCTCCAGCTGCTGGGATGTGTGTGAGAGTCAGGAAGGCTGAGTGCTGGGCTTCATCTGACATCATTCCAAGCAGATGATAATTATGCGGTCCCTTCTCTCCCAGCTCCCTGTGCCCCCAACAAGACACAGGGGAGTTACTTATAAACATGGGTCCCTGGGGGTGCTTCTCATGGGAAGGATGGTGGTGGTAACAGTGATCTAAAGGGCGCACATACGCGCGTCCTCAGGGCCTGTGGAGGGGAAGTGGCTGGAACTCAGGGCAGAGTTCAAGGCAGGCAACCTGCTTAGAGGGGAGGAGCCTAGACCCACTCCAGGCCCCCAGCTGCTGTGGCACGGGGGTGGGGACTGCTCCCCTGCGCAGCCTGGCTTTCAGAGATCTGCTAACCTATGATAATATGCCAGCAACATGGATTGTCTTGTGTGTCAAGGGCGGAGGCACGAGAAGAGTGGCTTTCTTCCTCCTGGGGCTGACAGGAACTGGAAATAATTCAGAGTTGTTAGGGTCCAACATGCTGTCCTGAAAACACTATCATTACTTTCCTAATGACTAACTGTGTCTCAGGAGGCGATGAAGGCAGCGGAGAGGCCGAGGGCTCCTGGAGAGGATGGGGAAGTGGGCGGCTGGCAGCCTGTAATCTGGGGGGAGGGGGCAGGCTGAGGGTGCTCTGCCTGCATCCCCGCCCTGTTCTGGCCTCTGGAGTAAGGTCCTAGGGTGCCTCTGCCCCGACCCCTGCCTGCAAAGTCATGGTGAGGTTAAGCCCCATTCAGGATATAGCACATTCTTACAGCCCTGGTCTCTGGGTTCCTTCTTCTGGGGCTGAGGCCTGTCCTTGCCCCATTTGTTCACTTCCAGCCTCATGTCTCCTCAGGACCACCCAGCCAGGGCCTCCACCACCTTCTTCTCCTGCTATACCTTCCTCCCTCCCCCACGGTGGTCCTTCCAGGGCACACAGTTAACCACGTCTCCTTGCTGGGAGAAGTATGATAGGTGCCCCCTGCATGGCTGAGACAGAGACCCTCTTCTTAGGGAAGACTCATACCCAACATGCTGCTGGGACTCCAGCCTCTCCCAGCGCTGCTGCCCTTCTGTAGGCCCACCCACAGCCCTCCAGCCTAGGTTCTTTCTTTCTTAAAGCTTGTCTGTGTATCACACAAGTGACATGTGAAGACAAATGAGCACACAGCTCTTCCTGCCCCACCCCCAACCCTGTGCTTTCACTGACTGCCACCCCATGTCTGGGGTGGACAGTGCAAACTTTCTGAGTGCTGCCCAGCTTTGTCTGCTCTGGGTGTCAGTGGGGTCCTTTGTGTACTGTAGTGAGGTTCTGGGCGCTAGGATCACTTTTAATGCTTCCTCTGAAAGAAGTGGTCATAATGGTGACTTTGAGAGTGTCGGCTTCCAGCGATCCACAAAGGAGTTCACAGAGGAGAGGCCTGGGAAATGCCTCCTGCCCCCGTTCAGGAGCAAACAGTACTGATAGGGCCATGAACAGGACTGCGCAGAGGACGAGGCTGTTTTCACAGGCTGATCCCCAAGCCCGGGCATGGTGGCCCGAGCTGCTGGGACCTGGGGTCAGAAGTCCTACAGTCCTGGAGGTATCTGGCCTTCTGGCTGACCCCCCCTCCACTTCTACAAGGCCTAAGGAGGCTGGGCTGGGCTGAGGGCCATCACTTCATGGATCCAGGGAGGTGGGTCCAGCTCTGGACAGAGGTTCTGGGGGAGGGCAACGTCCCAGAACCCTGCTGGCTCCCCTGCCCGGTCAAGGGCGGCATCACTGGCGGCAGTACCTGTGACCTGGCTAGAGTCTTTAGTAGGTGGGCTGCAAGAAATAATCTGCTAAGAATAGCCGTAAGGCAGGGATGGGACACTGAGGTTCAGTGCCTTGAAAATGACCACAATAGAAACAGAGTAAAGCAGAACGCAGCTGAGGAGGGATAGAAAAAAGGGTAACGGGACAAAAACACCTGAGACATCCACAGTCCCCTCCTGTCACCTGCGGACAAGTGTGCTGACCAGGCCCCTGAGAACATACATGTGCAAGTGCACCGCGTCCTGGGTCTGCTAGACGGGTAGACGGATATGTGCGGCCAGTCTCCGGATTCGGCAGAGCGGGACAATGGGCACCAGGCGGGGGACCGGGACAGTGGGGGTCTGACTCGTGTCAGGCGAGGGGATGGCGGGGCGTAGTCCCTCTTTCGCGACCAACGCAGAACCCTGCTCCCGGGGCGGAGCGAGGGCAGGCGCGCACCTGGCGGGTGCAGGGGGCAGGCATTTCAGACCGTCCAGGCCCCGCCCCTGCCCCTGCAGGGACCCGCCCTTTCCCTCCGCCCGCACCTGTACACTCCTCCCCCTGCTCCTACCTCCACGGTCCCGGGACCCGCCCCAGGCCACGCCCCCACCCAGTAGTCCGCCTCCTCCCCATTGATGGTCTCATCCTACCTTGCACAACTCCCCTCCTCTTCGCCCGGTTCTGGGGCCCTCCCCAACCCACCCAATCTGTGGACCTCCCCCTTACCTCTCCCTCGTCACCGCCCCGGTGGGTGGACCTGCCAGCTCTAGGCCCCGCCCCTTTCATTGACGTCTGCTTCCCCGCATTGGGCTCCGCCCGGATCTGGCCCCGCCCCCACGGTGATCCTCCCATGGCCCCGCCCTGCCCCTGCCACGCTAATTGGTTTTTTCTGTGGAGCTTCCTGAGCTCCGATTGGCTGTACTCGTCGCCGTTCCGCTGTTCGATTGGCCCGCGGGGCCCGCTTTCGCGAGGACCTGCTCCTCGATGGGGCGGGGCCATCGGCGGCGCGCGGCACAGGATTGGTCAGCGGCTCAGAGGGGGCGGGACCACGCCGCGCGCAGTGCCTCGCCAGAAGCGCCAGGAGCAGCTACTGCCGCCTCAGTCGCCTCAGTCGCTTCAGGCTCGGTCGCCTCAGGCTCAGGCACCACTGGGATCTTCAGTCCTCACCCCCAGCCCCGCCCCGGCCGTCCTCCCGTGGGCCCGCCCGCGGGCACGCCCTCTGCCGCGGGACAGGTGAGTGATAGCGGGCAGGGCCGGGGATCGGGGGTGGGGAATCGGCTGAAGTTCGGCGCAGTGGTCGGGGGTCGAGGGTAGGGGTCCCGGCCAGGGTCGAGCTGGGATCGTAACCTGGGATCGGGAACAAGAGTCGGGGATCGGGGGTCGGAGTCCTGCCCGGGATCGGCGCGGGGGATATGGGTCCAATCGGGGCCGCAGCCTCTTAACTGGGGTCGAGGTCGAGTCGAGATCGAGGTCGAACCAGGGGTCGGGAACCCGTGAACGGGTTCGGGGTTCGGGCCGGGCGGGGGGCGCAGGTTTCCGCCAGACTGAGCTCCGCGGAGAGCGCGGCGGACCCCGGTGGGGCCGGGACCAAGTTGGGTTGCCGCGGGTCGCGGGCCGGGCGGGGCGGGGCCGGAGGCGGGGCGGGGCGGGGCGGTCCCGGAGGATCCGGCGGCGCCCCCTCCTCGAGTTGGCGCCCGTGCCGCGCTGCGAGCTCACGGGATAGCCGATCCGGACGGAAACTGGGAGCCGGGAGGGTTTCTGAGTGAAGTGACAGCGCGGCTTCGGCGAAGCGCGGACCCCGCCTGGGCGGCCCTCCGCGATCAGAAGTTGTAAACAAGGATCGCAGTGTTCAGGCTGGCCTGTCAGCCGGTGTCCGCCGCAGGTCTGCTCTGGACTTCAGGAGGCTCACATTTCAAAACGGTGTAAGTTTCGTCGCGTCTGACCGAGGAAAGATGTGAGGGAAAGCGCATGGTTAGCGCTGGGCTTGGGGCGGCGGGCCCAGGGGAGGGAAGGGGCGCGGGGAGCTCGGGGCGGCGCCGGGACTGAGAGAGGGGATCCGCGGGTGCCCTTTGTGTCCCCTTCGCCCACACGCCCAGCATCTGCCGCCTCGACTCGCATCTGCCTCCCTCCGTGACCCGTGTCAGAGTCTGAAGCAGGGCACCTACGGCCGTGCGGCCCCCCTCTTCTGGTTGCTATATGTTCTTCTTTTATTTGAGAGTGGGTCCAAAAGTGTTCTTATTGTTCCCGTAAATGTTTCACTCTGGAAGTATTGTTTACTGAGAGAGAGAGAGAGAGAGAGAGAGAGAGAGAGAGAGAGAGTGTTTTCTCTGCTTCTACTTTTTTACTTAGTACACCGAAGCACTTGCATAACAAATTTGAAAGTTAAGAAAAGCCGGGTCTTAAACCTTGTGCCTGAGGTTGATTATCTTTCCCCACCTTCTTTTGAGGCAATATGGACTTTCGGGTATCTTTGGCTCTGCATGTGGGCTAGGGGCACTCTGGGGTGATGAGGCTTTCTGACTTGTAATTGACCAAAAGGAATCCTAGGGCAGCAGGGCCTTGATGAGAGACGTTTACAGACTAGACTGGGTAATAAACAGACCATGCAGTTCACGCCATTCCTCTGGCACAGGTTACCCTCATCCTTCCAGAATTTAATTTGCTGTCAGGGGTGAGCTGTTGCCCCATTTCTGTTCTTTGAACTTGTCTTTACATTTGGGAACCAAAGGAAGTATGCAAAGGTACTTTCTTATTGAAGAAAACTGACTTCCAGTCCTCTCACGCACAGGAACAGCTCATATCATAAAATGTCTCAGAGATGTGCATTTTGGCCCAGAGACTGTTTGCAGAACAGTGACACTCTGGAGGGGTTGCTGGCAGAATCTGAAACAATCTCATTGATCCTTACATCAGAGGAACTGGAGCAGTTGTGAGTGGTGTGTTCAGACCTGGAGATCCACCCAGATCAAGGGGTCTTCAAATACAAGTGCAGTCACTGACTGACATTAGTCACTTTTGAGCACTAATATTCTCTTGTTTGTAGATGCTGTTATTTACACAGTGCAAATTCATTACAAGTGTGTTAGGATTTATATAACTTTATGCATGGCAACCCACCCCAGTATTCGTGCCTGGAGAATACCCATGGACAGAGGAGCCTGATGGGCTACAGTCTGTGGGGGTCTCAAAGAGTCAGACACGACTGAGTGACTAAGCATAGCATGCATTTTCTTAGTTAATATTCAATATCATAAGGTTTTGAAAAAAGATTTGTTTTTTTTTTGAAAAAAGATTTGCTGGTAAAAGAAGTTTGTATTTTGTTTTTTAGCTGAAAAGATTAGATATCCTGTGTAGAAATCAGGGCTTTGTGACTGATATTGCCACAGGTGGTGGTAATTAGTGGTGATGTTGGATTTTACATCACTTTTCCAGATATCTTTATTAATACTCAGAATTGGAGAAAATACACAGTTTTATGGTTACATTTTAAAGGTATTTATGAGAAAATTTCACCATATGGATTTATTTTGTTCCATGTTTAAAAGATCACGCAGTGTTTATATTTGCAGAAGTCTCACAAGGTCCTCAAAACAATCTAGCCATTCAAGGTTGGACACTGTTTCTATTCTGGCAGTTTCACTTTCTGGACCTGTAGTCATGAGTCAATGGCAAAGTTATTCCTATGTTCACAGAAATCTCAGGGCTTTATTGTGAATGTGGTCGCAAAGCAGATTTTGGTAGATGAAAGTTGTGCATCCCTTTGGTAAAAAAGGCTGTCCTTTAGGCCATAACAAAGATAAATATCTGCTTGTGTATTTTAATCAATCCCAAGTTAAACATTAGAATGAATACTGTAGATTTTGGGAGGGCTCTGGTGTTAGTTGTCAGCTCTGGCTGCAGAGACTCTTAAAAGCGCCCAACCCCACTGTCCATGGTGCTGAATACTAGCCGGTTTATTTCTGGGTTTTTATTTTTGTTTTTTTGTTTTTTGGTCTCAAATTTCCTTTCCAGTGTGAGTGTGGTTTTGGAGTTTTAAAATGAATTTCAGGATTCACACTATTAAAGAAGAGTTGAACAAAGGAATCCTATTAGACCTGAATGGAAGTATGCCTTTTAAAAACTCAAGGCATATTAATATCTCATTTTCTAAAATGTTGATAATTGTGCTGATCAACCTATGCTTTGGTTAGTCCCCTTCACCCCAGGTGGGAATTTTCCTCCTACAGTATGGACATCAACTAAAAAGCCATTGAAATTAAGTGAGACCCTGTTTGCTTAACTAACACCCTCTTTAAAAATGTACTCTTCACTAAAATATACATATACATTTGTACATAGAGGTACATGTACATATGTACATATATACATGTACATATATGTTTGTACATAAATACATATATATTTGTACACTTTGCTTTTCCCTAAACAGAGTTGGAGTTTCCCTGGTGGTCCAGTGGTAAAGAATCCTTCTTCAATGCAGGAGATGCAGGCTCAGTCCTTGGGTCTAAAAATCCCCTGGAGAAGGAAATGGCAACCCACTCCAGTATTCTTACCTGGAAAATCCCGTGGGCAGAGGAGCCTGGTGGGCTGCAGTCCACTGGGTAACCAAAGAGTCAGACATGACTTAGTGACTAAACAACCACAAACAGAGTTGATTGTAACATTCTTCAGTCTCATTGGCATGGTGCTTCCCAGTCTTCCTGGAGAGGGGCTAGAGCCCTCTGAGAATGTGGTGGGGCTGTTGGGCAATTGCCAATCACTCCTGTTGTACTGGAGCAATATCTACTCTCTTGTCTAGAGTTTTGAGTACATCTTTGTATGTAATTTTAGATAAATCCTTCATTTATCTTGAGGCTAATTTTGTCTGTTTAAACAGGTTAGCAGTAAAAAGTAATGAGTGTCACTTGTACAGAGATTCTTCCACATGATAGTAAATTGTGCATCAAGCAAAGCAGTGGATTGTTGAGGTGTTTTTTGTTATGAACATCTGAACTAGTTCTTTGGCCCTGTCAGCTGTACATGTAACCCCAGTTACTCTTTGACATCTGGTTTGTTGAGGGAGACTGAAGGCAGCTTCCTTCTGCCTCCTCCAAATTTCAGAAATCCTCTCTGAGGGCTGCTGTTTGCCAGGCCCTGTGCTATGATCTGGGAACCCACAGGGAAATGAGACAGAGTTATCTTTGAAGGACTCAGCACTTTGGACTGAGGACAGGACATGAAGACAGATGATTACAGGGGACACACTCAGTGCTGCAGTTGGGGTACACAGAAACCTGGGTTGGTGTGTGATTCATTTGCACTGGGAATCAAAGAAGGCTTCAGAGAGGAGCTGACTTCTGGGCCGAGCCCTGGAGTCTGGGTTGTAATATTTGGGCATAGATAGGTATACACTGATTACAAAAGACCAGAAAATTATTGTCATTGGAGGACAGGGAGTATGGTGGTGCTGAGGCTGGAGGTATGGGGGATGTTGTGAAAAGGTTGGGACTCTGCTAGAGGTATTGTGGGGGGAGGGGAAGTTGAGGAGAGGTACAGTATGCAGAATAATGGCCTCCCAAAGCTGTTTGCATCCTGAGCTCCAAAACCTGTGAATATGTTGTGTGAAAGAGGATTTAAGGTAGCAGTTAGAATGAAGGTTGTTAATCAGTTGACTTTAAAACAAAGAAATTATCCTAAATTGCCCAAGTGGGCCTAAAATTGTCACAAGGGTCATTAAATATGGAAGAGAGATGCAGAAAAGTCAGCGTCAGAGTGCTGTGAAGTGAGGAAGACTCTCCTTCACTGCTGGCTTTGGAGATGAAAGGCATCATGAACTAAGGAACACAGGCAGCCTCCAGACTCTGGAAAAGGTGAGAAAATTGGTTCTCCAGTCAAGCCTCCAGAAAGGAACACAACTGGGTTGACACCTTGATTCTAGCCCATTGAGACCTGTGTCTGACATCCTCCCATCCAAGCACTAACCAGGCCTGACCCTGCTTAACTTCCGAGATCATCTGAGATTGGGTGCCTTTAGGGTGGTATGGCTGTAGACTGACTTCTGACTTCCTGCACTATAAGATAATTAATTTGTGTTATGTTAAACCATTATATTCAATGGAAAATTTTTTAGAGTGGCTGCAAGAAACTGAGTTGGGACTCTGCTCTAGAAAGTTTCAGCTGGGGAAATTTAAGGAGTAATTAACCTGGTCAGTTTGGCTGTAGAAGATAAACAGATCCAGTTGCTATTTAGGAGGAGGTTGCCCTAAGTTAGCAGGGTTCTGGTCCCCAGTTTCATTTCCTGGCAAGACTGGTTTCTGACATTGCATTAGCTGGCTTGAGTCTCAGCTGAAGTTTTCCTCCAAGCATCCTGCTCAGCCTCCACCCCTACTAGTTGCCATGTCCCACTGGTCCGCTTTTCCCTGTGCTGGGAACACAGGGGAGAGTGGATCAGGTATACATCTATCTATGCATGATATTGTGGGGATTGTGGGATCATAGGGTAGGCTCAGTTCCAACTGCGAAGCTGTTGCAAACGGTGTCCCAAAGGTTTGTTTCTTCATTTCCTTGCTGCTGCTGCTGCTACTGCAAAGTCACTTCAGTCATGTCCGACTCTTAGCGACCCCATGGACTGCAGCCTACCAGGCTTCCTCACCCATGGGATTTTCCAGGCAAGAGTACTAGAGTGGGGTGCCACTGCCTTCTCCAATTTCCCTTGCTGATCCTTTGTAATTCAGACGTTTAATTGTTGTCAGTTGAGTAGAGATGAAACATCTCACTGTTTTAATTTCTATTTCCTTGATTACTAGTGAGTTTGAGGATTTTTAAACCCATTTATTGGCTCCCTGAGTTTTCAAGTCTATAAATTATATTCTTCTATTGCTTGTTTGCTTTTGTGCCTGGGTTATCCTTTTTATAGCTTTTTTGAAGTTCTTTATATATTTGGATTCTATTTGTGTCCTATTTTTTATCTTTTTAAAAATGCTATTTTGATGAACAGATGTTTAATTTTAATGTCGTCAAATTTATCAGTCTTTTTCTTACTGTTTGTGGTTATTAAGTCTTATTTAAGAAATTGTTTGTTACATCATGGTTGTAAGATATCCTCCTCTTAAAGAGTTTTTAAAAATATTTCCTCCTTAGATTCTACTTTGAACTTATTTTTGTATGAAGCAGTAGGTAGAGATATGGTTTTAGATTTTTTTCCCTTCTGCCAGTACTGTTTATTGAGTACTGTTCTTTCCCCAGTGATTTGCAGTACTATCTTTGAGACATACCAGACCTCACAAATGTGTGGATCTGTTTCGAATTTCTCCATGTAAATAGTTATAATTTCATTTCTTCCTTCCTAGTCCTTAAATCTTTTATTTTATTTTATTTTTTTGTCTTATTTCTTTTGTTTGGACCACTAAACAAAGTTGCATAGAAATTGTGGTAAGGCTATCCTAATATTGTTTTTAACTTTAAAGGCAGTGTTTTCAAACTGTTAAATATGAAGTTTGTTGTGTACTGGTAGATTCCTTTTATTAGAGTAAGGATGGTCTTACCTAGCAAATATTTTTAAAAATCATTTATAGATTTTTAATTTTATCAGATGGTTTCTTTTCCTATTTTATAATTTTACGTATTTTCTTCCTTGAACTCTGAGGTGAAATATTTTAATATTTTAAATCATCATTAATATTTTAAATTTTAAATCATCATTGGTTTCTTAGGATCAACTCTGTCATCATATACTACATTTAAAAATTATTATTGGATCCAAGTATGTAATCTTTCATTTTTGATTTTGGTATATATTTCATAAGAAGTATTGACTAATAATCTTTTCTTATATTGCTCTTAATCAAATTTGGTATCAAGATGATGCTTCATCATCTCTGCAATAATTTCTGAAAGGGAGAGATGTTTGTTCCTTGGAAGTTTGGCAGAACTGCTTCCTAAATGTTCTAGATGTGGACCCTTTTAGAACATGGAGACACTTGCAGTTAATCACTTTAGAAGCTGGTCCATTCTGTTCACATTTTTTTGGCTGGAGGGAGTCATTCTGGATATGCCTAGTTTCAGATGGAGCAGGAAGGTGGAGTCTTCCATGTTCTGGAAGTTTAGAACAACTGGAGACTGGTAAATATGAGTAATATTTAACCACACTTTGGAAGCTAATTGATGTCTGTGCTGCCAAATAAGTCAAAATTAAAACTGTATTCCTCTCTAGGTCTGGTTTGAAGTTTTTCCAACTATGTTGTCTATCAAGGGGCCAGTTAGATTTATTGTGAACAAACCATCCTGCTCACTTTCTCCAGAACCCATCTTGGGAGTTCCTGCCTTTCTACCACTCCTCACTGCAGAGGAAATATCTCTCATTCTCATTCCTTTCCCCTGATCAAAATCTTAATCATCCCTCACGGCTGGCACAGGACCTGCTGAAATCCTCAACGTGAACTCTGACTCTTCGTGAACATTCCCATCACTTTTTACAGTACTGTCCTACATCAGAGGTGCAAAGGGCAGGGCTCAGTTGTGTTTATGAGTGGTTGGTTGATCAGAAGAGTCTTCACATCCAAGTGTAAGCTTCTCTCCTTTGTCTGAGCTCTGCAGTGGGAAGCTAGGTAGAGTGGAAAGACTGTGTGAATGAAGTTGAGCTCACCATGTCCTCACTTTCTAGTATTCATACCTTGTTTAATACCCCCATCCCCACTGAGGTGGGACTTGTGACTTGCTTCTAACTAATGGAATAAGGCAAAAATGATGGGACACAAATTCCATTATTATGTTACATTATGCAATTCTATCTTGCTGGAAATTGATTTGCTGTTGTTGTTGCTTCATCACTAAGTCATGTCCTACTCTTTGCAACCCAGTGGACTGTAGCCCATCAGGCTCCTCTGTTCATGGGATTTCCCAAGCATGAGTACTGGAGTGGGTTGCCATTAAGTTCTCCAGGGGGTCTTCCCAACCCGGGGATTGAATCTGTCTCTTGCATTGGCAGGTGGGTTCTTTACCACTGAGCCACTGGGGAAGCCCAGAAACTGATTTAGAGTCTCTCTGCTGGCTTGAGTAAGCACCTATGTTGAAGAAGCCCACATGGCAGGAACTCCAAGGTAGCCTTTAGGAGCTGAGGGCCATCTCCAGAGACAACCAGTGGGAAGTAGGGACCCTCAGTCTTATAGCAAGGAAGCAACTTCCACCAACAACCTGAGTGAGCTTGGAAGCAGATTCTTCCCCAGTTAAGCCTGCAAATGAGAATATAATCTTGCCAACACCATGACTGCAGCCTTATGAGACCCTAAGCAGAGGACCCCATCAAGCCTGTTCAGACTTGGGGCCTTGTTAGTTTGTCATGCAGCTATAGCAGACTAATGCTCCAAATTTGTACTGACCTCCCAGTGACCTCACTAGAAGTGGGTTTAGGCTGATGAGGGTTGTTTGAATCTATTGGGGAGAAACAATTTTTTAACTATTAAAATCTTTTTTATTTATAAAAGAATTGAAATAGGCAGAAAGTATAAAGCACAAAATCAAGATCATCTATAATCTTACCACGCAAGGATAGCCAATTTTTTCTACTTTTGTATAATATATGATATGTATTTCCTCAAGTTGGGATTCACTCCATAATATGTTTTATGAACAACTTTCCTCTTTGTAGATAGTGAACATTTTTTGCATCATATCATATTTTTCTAAATTATTATTTTGAATGACTGCATAATATTCCAATGGGTGTCCCAATTTATTGAACCACTGTCATATAGCTGGGCATTGATGCCATTTATAATATTTACCTTAACGAATAATGCTTTGATAAGTATCCTATACAAAACTCATTGTATGTATCCTTGATTATTTCTGAAGGAGATTTCTAAAGGCAGAATTCCCATGTCAAAACTTGTAGAGGTTTTTAAGCTTTTTCATATTAACCATATAGCTTCCAGTGTTCTTTAAAAAGTGTACAACTCAAGCATCTGTTTCTGTAACTCACCATGTGGGGATAGGACAGAACTATTGATTTTTGAGCATTTAGGTTCCTGTTTTCCTAACCCTGTTTGCAAAGTGCTTTTAAATTATTCATTAAAGTGCAGTATTCTATTTATAGACACATTTGTGTATGAGATTGCTCCCTTAATGTCTGGGCAAAAAGCCTTTGAATTGCTATTATCACATCCCTATCTTTGCAAATCCTTTTCTACTCCTATCCACCCTTTCTTTGTTTTCAACCAAATAGAGACACTGAAAACAAGGTTTTGTAGTTGAAACGGTTACTCAGATGAAGTGGCTCTTCTGAATAAGCTCTTGTTCTTTTCTTCTCATCGTTCATTAACTAGTTGACTTCAAAAAGATGAAAGACCAGAAAAGTGTTAATTATTAATTCAAAAATATTCTTCCTGATTCATAAAATAAGGAGTGCTTATTTAGAAATTTTATGAAATAGTGATTAGCATCAAAAGCAGAATAAAATTCTTTAATTAATTCCACTGCCCACAGATGACTACAATATAAACAAAACTTGGTCATACTAGCCTATTATTATCATCTATTGATTAGATGCTGATTACTAATGTTTTAGGGGAAAATTTTGAGTCCATGTCTATGAATGAAATTGATCTGTAATTTTCTTTTCCTATAGCTGTTCACTGTCTAATTTGAGATGAATGGTTACTTTATCATTTGCAGCTTTTATCTTTTACTAGTATGCACTTTTAAGGTGACACATTTCCTTATAAATGTTTCAGCTGCATCATACAGAGTTTGATTTGGGGCATTTTCATCATTGTTTAGTAAATGCTATGCACTAAATTGTTCCTCCCTCAAATTCCTCTGCTGAAGCTCAAACCCCAGATTCATGGTACTGGGAGATGGGGCCTTCAGAAGGTGATTAGGTTTAAATGAGGTCATGAGTGTGAGGTCGTTATGAAAGGATTAGTGCCTTAAAGGAAGAGACCAGAGCTTGCCGTCTTTCTCTCTTTCCTTGCTATGTGAGGTCATAACAAGAAAGCAGATAGCTGGAAGTGAGGTAGTGGGCCTTCACCAGAACCTGACCGTGTCAGCACCTTGATCTCAGACTTCCCAGCCTCCAGAACTGAGAAATAAATCTCTATGTTTAAGCCCCTAGTCTATGGTATTTTGTTATAGCAGCCTGAGCTAGTACAATATAATTTCCATTATGATATTTTTCTTTGATTTGTAAGTCATTTAGAAGAATCTTTTAAAATTTCCAAACATCTACATATTATCTTATTTTTTTTCCATCACGATTGCATTGCCCAGAGATCATACTCTTTATTTTAATCTTTTGAAATTTTCTGATGTGCCTTATAGTAGAATATGGTCTATATGTTTTCTCAAATATTCCTATGTGCTTGAAAAGAATTCAGTTCAGTGTTCTATATATTCTATTCAGCTAACTCGATAAGCATATTACTCACATCTTCTGTTTTCTGACTGCCTTTTTGTCTGGTTGTTATATCTGTTACTAAGATAATTACACAATTTCACTGTCTTTTGTCTTATTTCTTCTTGCAGTTATGTCAACTTTTATTTATATACTTTGAAACCATATTATTAGGAGAATGCAAATTTAAAATTGTTATGTCTTCCTGATGAATTCAGACTTTAATTATTATGAGTGGTTCTCTTTATCTCTAGTAATATATCTTTGCCTTTTTGTTATAGTGTCTGATACCATTACGGTTATATCAGATTTCTCTAGGCTCATATTTACATGAAATCTTTGTTTTTTATCATTTTATTTTCAGCCTTACTATGTTTTTATATTTTAGATATATCTCTTGCAAAGGTTATACAGTTAGATTTTTTTCACCCGATCTGATTATCTTTGTCCTCTAATGGGAACATTCAATTCATTTACATTGAATGTAATTACGATCTATTTGAGTTTAAATCTACAGGTCTTTTATATGTCACTCTTGTCCCATGTTTTCGGTGTTTATTTTTCTCTCTTGTGTTATTTGAAACTAGTATTATGATTTTGAAAAATCGTTCTGCTTTTCCACTCTCTCTAGTGTATTGGAGGTTATATTCTATTTTCTTTCTGTGGTTACCATGTGAATTAGATAACGTGTTATTAACTTATCCAGATAATTCATTTATACTTTCCTCTTGGGCCATCCAGAGATCGCAGTTTCTTAGAATCCTTAAACTCCATTTTCCCCTCCAGATTTATGTGTGCTTGTAACTGTATATTTTAATTCTATATGCTCTTTTTCAACTCAATGAAGTAACATTAACAGTGTTAATATTTAACATACTGTCCATGTTCATTTAGATTTACTCATCCTGATAGCTCAGTTGGTAAAGAATCTGCCTGCAATGCAGGAGACCCCGGTTCGATTCCTGGGTTCGGAAGATCTGCTGGAGAAGGGATAGGCTACCCATTCCAGTATTCTTGGGCTTCCCTTCTGGCTCAGATGGTAAAGAATCTGCCTNTTCCCCTCCAGATTTATGTGTGCTTGTAACTGTATATTTTAATTCTATATGCTCTTTTTCAACTCAATGAAGTAACATTAACAGTGTTAATATTTAACATACTGTCCATGTTCATTTAGATTTACTCATCCTGATAGCTCAGTTGGTAAAGAATCTGCCTGCAATGCAGGAGACCCCGGTTCGATTCCTGGGTTCGGAAGATCTGCTGGAGAAGGGATAGGCTACCCATTCCAGTATTCTTGGGCTTCCCTTCTGGCTCAGATGGTAAAGAATCTGCCTGCAATGTGGGAGACATGGGTTCAGTCCCTGGGTTGGGAAGATCCCCTGGAGAAGGGAAAGGCTACCCACTCCAGTAGTCTGGCCTGCTATACTATACAGTCCACGGGGTCAAAAAGAGCTGGACACAACTGAACGACTTTCTCTTTCACTTATCTGTTCTTTGCTTTTCATTGCTCTCTTACACTTCTGACCTTTATTTTGGGGTCATTTCCCTTCGCTTGAAGAGCCTTCTTTAGAAAAGTGGAATTCTTTTTGCTTATCAGCTGATAGTCAGTCAGTCAGTTCAGTCGCTCAGTCATGTCTGACTCTGTGACCCCATGAATTGCAGCACGCCAGGCCTCCC
>SJYA01003665.1:0-64448 GCA_006410615.1 Neotragus moschatus | reverse complement strand
AAAGATGATGCTGTGAAAGTGCTGCACTCAATATGCCAGCAAATTTGGAAAACTCAGCAGTGGCCACAGGACTGGAAAAGGTCAGTTTTCATTCCAGTCCCAAAGAAAGGCAATGCCAAAGAATGCTCAAACTATTGCATAATTGCACTCATCTCACATGCTAGTAAAGTAATGTTCAAAATTCTCCAAGCCAGGCTTCAACAGTACATGCACAGTGAACTTCCAGGTGTTCAAGCTAGTTTTAGAAAAGGAAGAGGAACCAGAGTTCAATGCCAGTATCCACTGGATTATCAAAAAAGCAAAGGGGTTACAGAAAAACATCTATTTCTGCTTTATTGACCATACCAAAGCCTTTGTGTGGATCACAATAAACTGTGGAAAATTCTGAAAGAGGTGGGAATACCAGACAACATGACCTGCCTCTGGAGAAATCTGTTTGCAGGTTAGGAAGCAACAGTTAGAGCTGGACATGGAACAATAGGAAAAGGAGTATGTCAAGGGTGTATATTGTCTCCCTGCTTATTTAACTTATATGCAGAATACATCATGAGAAACGCTGGACTGGATGAAACACAAGCTGGAATCATGATTGCTGGGAGAAATATCAATAATCTTAGATATGGAAATGATACCACCCTTATGGCAGAAAGTGAAGAAAAGTAAAGAGCCTCTTGATGAAAGTGAAAGAGGAGAGTAAAAAAGTTGACTTAAAGCTCAACATTCAGAAAACTAAGATAATGGCATCCAGTCCCATCACTTCATGGCAAATAGATGAGGAAACAGTGGAAACAGTGGCTGACTTTATTTATGGGGGCTCCAAAATCACTGCAGATTGTGATTGCAGCCATGAAATTAAAAGACGCTTACTCCTTTGAAGAAAAGTTATTTCCAAACTAGACAGCATATTCAAAAGCAGAGACGTTACTTTGCCAACAAAGGTCCATCTAGTCAAGGCTATGGTTTTTCCAGTAGTCATGTATGAATGTGAATGTTGGACTATAAAGAAAGCTGAGTGCCCAAGAATTTATATTTTTGAACCATGGTGTTGGAGAAGACTCTTGAGAGTCCCTTGGACTGCAAGGAGATCCAACCTGTCCATCCTAACGGAAATCAGTCCTGAATATTTGTTGGAAGGATTGATGTTGAAGCTCAAACTCCAATACTCTGGCCACCTGAAGTGAAGGACTGACTCATTAGGATTCTTAGACTCTTAAAAAAGACACTGATGCCAGGAAAGATAGAAGTCAGGCAGAGAAGGGGATGACAGAGGATGAGATGGTTGGATGACATCACCGACTAAATGGACATGAGTTTGAGTAAAGTGTGGGAGTTGGTGATAGGGAGGCCTGGCTTGATGCAGTCCATGGGGTCACACAGAGTTGGACGTCACTGAGAGACTGAACTGAACTGAATAATATTTCCCATCACACATAAAATAGAAGATGCCTTTGTTTTAACCAATTTCCCTTAGGCCAAACTCTTAGGCCCTAACTTGTAACTGCTACAGTATAGGGCAAGAGTCTTCAAGCCCTTTCATAGTATTTGGCTGTGTTCTGTTTGTATTTAGTTATAAAACCAGGGCCTACGGTTGGAAGTTACATGGTGACTGAATTTCCTTGATTTAATTATAAACATCTTCACAAAGCTTTAAAATAATTACACTGGTGTCTTACTAGAGTAGTATCTGATGTCTCCCCCACTGATTGGAAGGCATTGAAACGTAAGCAAGGCAGATAATTGCCTGGAGTATCTTCATGGTCACTGATGCACAATTCAGAATGGGCTGGATGACCACCAAGGTCCTTTTCCAAATGAAAGGTTTTTGATTCTCTGATTGCAAAGTTTTAGTTTGTTTTAAGACAGTTGGTAGTTTTAAGACTTCACAAAGCATGCAATATTTCTCTAGACTAAGATTGGTTGATATCATATCCCTGCTTAACCATAAGAGAAACACAGTAAATTAAATAAATAAGTAAAACAGAACAAAGAAACAAACAAAAAAAAATGGAGAAGGAAATGGCAACCTACTCTAATATTCTTGCCTAGAGAATCCTGTGTACAGAGGATCCTGGTGGGCTGCTGTCCATAGGGTCGCATAGAGTTGGACACGACTGAAGCAACATACCATGCATCCATGCGTTGGAGAAGGCAGTGGCAACCCACTTCGTTATTCTTGCCTGGAGAATCCCAGGGACGGAGGAGCCTGGTAAGCTGCCATCTATGGGGTTGCACAGGGTCAGACATGACTGAAGTGACTTAGCAGCAGCAACAGCAAAACAAAAATACACCATTTAATTATCCCACACACAGTTCCAGATTCTAAGTGTTTTGCAAACTTTAATCCTCACAACTTCTTGGGAAATCTATGATAGGGTCATTTTATAAAGGGGAAGGGGAACCTGAGATTTTGAGAGATTTGTATAGTTTTCTCAAGTTCACAAGGGTAACAGGTGGAAGAAGAGGAACTGGAACCCAAGCCTGTCTGCTGCTATAACTGTTCCTTATCAGTCTGCTAATTCCACCCAAATGGTAAAAATTTCCTAATAATAATAAATCTGCTGCTGCTGCTGCTGCTCTGTGTCACTTCAGTTGTATCCGACTCTTTGTGAACCTATTGACTATAACCGGCCAGGCTACTCTGTCCATGCAATTCTACAGATAAGGATACTGGAATGGGTTGCTATGTCCTCCTCCAAGGGATCTTCTCAATCCAGTGATTGAACCCAGGTCTTTGATGTCTCTTGCATTGGCCGGAGCGTTCTTTACCTTTAGTGCCACCTGGGAAGCCCAGTAAATCTGAGATTTAGATTAAAAGGGATCTCTCGGAGGAGCCTGGTGGGCTGCCGTCTATGGGATCGCACAGAGTCAGACATGACTGAATGACTTAGCAGCAGCAGCAGCAGCATGGACTACTGGTTTCCTAGGTGCCTTGTGCTCTCACTGGACCTAAAGAAAATCATTTAAAATTCACAATGACCCTCTAAATTCATTATTTATTATATTTTATTGTGTTTTTTTATGAATTAATTTATTTTAATTGGAGGCTAATTACATTACAATATTGTGGTGGTTTATGCCATACATAGACATGAGTCAGCCATGGGTGCACATGTGTCCCCCATCCTGAGCCCCCTCCCATCTCCTTCTGCACCCCATCCCTCTGGGTTGTCCCAGTGCACCAGCTTTGAGTGCCCTTCCTTATGCATTGAACTTACACTGGCCATCTAGTTTACATTTGGTAATATACATGTTTCAGTGATGTTCTCTCAAATCATCCTACCCTCACCTTCTCCCACATAGTCCAAAAGTATGTTCTTTACATCTGTGTCTCTTTTGCTATCTTGCATATAGGGTCATTGTTACCATCTTTCTAAATTCCATATATATGCATTAATATCCTGTATTGGTGTTTTTCTTTCTGACTTACTTCATTCTGTATAATAGGCTACATTTTCATCCACCTCATTAGAACTGACTCAAATGTGTCCCTTTTTACTGCTGAGTAATATTCCATTGTGTATATGTACCACAACTTCCTTATCCATTTGTCTCTTGATGGACATCTAGTTTGCTTCCATTTCCTAGCTATTGTAAACTGTTATGAAATGAATATTTGGGTCTATATCTTTCAGTTCTGCTTTCCTTGGTGTGTATGCCCAGTAGTGGGACTGATGGGTCTTATGGCCGTTCTATTTCCAGTTTTTTAAGGAATCTCCACTCTGTTTGCATTCCCACCAATAGTGTAAGAGGGTTCCCCTTTCTCCACACCCTCTCCAGCATTTATTGTTTGCAGTAAAGTCATTATTATTTTATAAATACAATACTGGGAAGCAATGAGAATGAAGATGTATCACTCATGTGAGAACTGGCAGAATCAGATACCTTAACAAATCTGTATGTTGTTATACTGAACCACTCTGACTTGACACATGGGACTAGGAAAATCCACAGTTATAAGACAAAGTTCCTTGCTTGAACTCTCAATTCTTGGCAAATCGGAACCTAAAATGCACTTTTCTTCAACTGTTAGTTAATTTTCTCTTTTTCCCCCACACCAGCAGTGTTGATCATAAAAAGTCAATACGCCTGTATGGCTCTGTTTATTATAACTAGCACTTCAAATCTCACTGTCTCAGTTATGCATACTGTCTATACACATGTAATAATTGTTTGCTGTGTGTGTTATACAAGTTGCTAACATTAAGCAGTTTTGGGTAAATCTGTCTAAGAGCAAAAGAGAACCTATGCCTGGGCTCTGATATAAGAATCAAGTCCAGCGTAGGTTCCGCACCACCAACAGAGACATTGATAGCAAACGATGACTTTTTCCCTCTGAGTTCAGGCTCAGCTCTTAGACTCAGCAAAAGAGAAAAGGGAATGAAATGATTCTGTAGCACCTTTTGAAAGGGGAGCAGTATTTCTCTCTTTGGATTTTTTGAAGCATCGAAAGAATTGTTAGACATATAGGGGTGACAGGGTCAGTCTGTGGAACTCCCACGATTGCTTCAGTCTTCTGCACATCTCATAAGTAGAGTTTCTCTCAGAAACTAAGTAGAATGCAAAGCAAGCTCAGCAGTCCAGTAAGCTGTCACTAGAGATAAGTTGGCTTCATCCTCATGGACCAGCGCCTGGGAGGCTACTGGCTCAGCCAGTAAAGAATCTGCCTGCAAAGCAGGAGATGGAAGAGGTGTATGTTCGATCCCTGGGTAGGGAAGGTGCCCTTGAGAAGGAAGTGGCAACCCACTCTAGTAATCTTGCCTAGAGAATCCCATGGACAAAGGAGCCTGGTGGGCTACAGTGCATGGGGTCACAAAAGTCGGACAGGACTGAACGACTAAGCACACACACGTAGTGAGGAAAGCTGAGGGTCAGGACACCTGGATGGTTTTCATATTCTAACCAGTCTTCTCAAAAGGGGATTTGTACCTTGGATGTCTTGTAATTCACATTTCTGAATTCACCTGCTCACTAAGATTTATTTGCAACCCCCAAATCCAGAATCGCAGCACTTTTGCAGTCCTTTGTGGACATGTGCAGAATGGTGTGAAGAAAATGGAGTCACCCCATATGGGTGTTCCCAGCTGAGCTTGAACAAGGTGACACTCTGCTTTCCTGTCTCAGATGTCATACTGCAAACACATGTACTTTATTAGAGTCTATTCAGTGACGCATTTTTCTCATTATTATGGTGCAGTGGGGCAGGGGGCTTTGGTTAGTGATTTTTGTGTTTAAAATGGCCCTTAAGCATAGTGGTCGTGAAGATCTTTTTTGTACAGTTCTTCTGTGTATTCTTGTCACCTCTTCTTAATATCTCCTGCTTCTGTTAGGTCCATACCATTTCTGTCCTTTATCGAGCACATCTTTGCATGAAATATTCCCTTGGTATCTCTAATTTTCTTGAAGAGATCTCTAGTCTTTCCCATTCTGTTGCTTTCCTTTATTTCTTTGCATTGATCACTGAGGAAGGCTTTCTTATCACTCCTTGCTATTCTTTGGAACTCTGCATTCAGATACTTATATCTTTCCTTTTCTCCTTTGCTTTCCACTTCTCGTCTTTTCACAGCTATTTGTAAGGCCTCTCCTGACAGCATTTTGCTTTTTTGCATTTCTTTTCCATGGGGATGGTCTTTTTTTTAAAATTCATTTATTTTAATTGGAGGCTAATTACTTTACAATATGTATTGTTTCTGCCACACATAAACATTAATCCACCACAGGCGTACACACCCCACCCTGAATCCCCCTCCCACCTCCCTCCCCGTAGCATCCCTCCGGGTCATCCCAGTGCACTAGCCGCAAGGATTCTGTATAGAACCTGGACTGGCAATTCATTTCTGATATGATATTATACATGTTTCCATGACATTCCCCCAAATCATCCCACCCTCTCCCTCTCCCACAGAGTCCACAAGACTCTTCTATACATTTGTGTCTCTTTTGCTGTCTCACATACAGGGTTATCATTACCATCTTTCTAAATTCCATATGTATGCATTAGTATACTGTATTGGTGTTTTTCCTTCTGGTTTACTTCATTCTGCATAATAGGCTTCAGTTTCATCCACCTCATCGGAACTTATTCAAATGTATTCTTTTTAATGGCTGAGTAATATTCCATTGTGTATATGTACAATATGGGGTTGATCTTGATCCCTGTCCCCTCTACAATGTCATGAACCTCTGTCCATAGTTCATCTGGCACTCTCTATCAGATCTAGTCCCTTAAATCTATTTCTCACTTCCACTCTATAAGCATAAGGGATTTGATTTAGGTCATACCTGAATGGTCTAGTGATTTTCCATACTTTCTTCAATTTAAGTCTGAATTTGGCAATAATGAGTTCATGATCTGAGCCACAGTCAGCCCCTGGTCTTATTTTTGCTGACTGTGTAGAGCTTCTCCATCTTTGGCTGCAAGAATATAATCAATATGATTTTGATGTTGACCATCTCATGATGTCCATGAAAGAGGAGAGTGAAAAGGTTGGCTTAAAGCTCAACATTCAGAAAAGTAAGATCATGACATCTGGTCCCATCACTTCCTGGGAAATAGATGGGGAAACAATGGAAACAGTGTCAGACTTTTTCTTTTCTGGGCTCCAAAATCACTGCAGGTGGTGATTGCAGCCATGAAATTAAAAGATGCTTACTCCTTGAAAGGAAAGTTATGACCAATCTAGATAGCATATTAAAAAGCAGAGACATTACTTTGCCAGCAAAGGTCCGTCTAATCAAGTCTATGGTTTTTCCAGTGGTCATGTATGGATGAGAGTGTTGGACTGTGAAGAAGGTTGAGCACCAAAAGAACTGAAGCTTTTGAACTGTGGTGTTGGAGAAGACTCTTGAGAGTCCCTTGGACTGCAAAAAGAACCAACCAGTCCATTCTAAAGGAGATCAGTCCTGGGTGTTTATTGGAAAGAATGATGCTGAAGTTGAAACTCCAATAATTTGGCCACCTCATGTGAAGAGTTGACTCATTGGAAAAGATCCTGATGCTGGGAGGGACTGTGGGCAGGGGAAAAAGGGGACGACAGAGGATGAGATGGCTGGTTGCCATCACCGACTCGATGGACATGAGTTTGAGTAAACTCCCGGAGTTGGTGATGGACAGGGAGGCCTGGCGTGCTGTGATTCATGGGGTTGCAAAGAATCGGACACAACTGAGCGACTGAACTGAACCGAACTGAGGCATAGTGGTGAAATGCTAGCTAGTGTTTCTAAGGCATAAGAATGTGCGTGTGTTAGATAAGCCTCATTCAGCATGACTTACAGTGGTATTATCTGTGAATTCAGCAGTAATGAACCAACAATACCTATTAAATCAAGTACACAATTTACCTAATGTGTCTTTAAACAAAAACACACATACACCAAGGTTATGCATTGATTGACTGATGAAAATGTGTGACCAGGGCTCTCAGGAACCTAACCCTGTGTTTACCGTAGGTGCAATGGTTCATTATTTGCTAGTCTGTGCTTGTGGAGACTACAGAACATTACTGCCATGGGTAATGAGAACCATTATACTGCTGTTTTAGGGAAGGGATTTGAACCTTCCTTCTATGATGGTGCTATTTAAAGAATCCTTTATAATGAATTTAAGTTAGAAAGCATCCTGTTAAAAATAAATAGTAAAGATTGTTTGCTATTATAACCAAACTTGAACTCCTGAAGGAAAATCTGAAGTTTTTGCATCACCACTCTGCTTTTTTTTGGGGGGGTGGGGGGTAACTTGCACACATACTGAATTAGTCATTGAGTCTCAGCATCCTTGTCTCTAAAGTGACAGTACCTAGGGAACAAAGAGAGGAGCACTTTGAAGCATGTAAGGGCTTCCCTGGTGGCTCAGGTGGTAAAGAGTCCACCTGCAATGTGGGAGACCTTGGTTTCATCCCTGGGTTGGGACAATCCCCTAGAGAACAGCATGGCAGCCCACTCAAGTATTTGCTTAGAGAATCGCACAGACAGACGAGCCTGGCAGCCTACTGTTGTGGGGTTGCAAAGAGTTGGACACGATTGAGCAACTTTCATATCGAAGCCTATAAACAACCTTCCCAATATGAATGAGGCATCCTCACAGTCATTGTTACTGCCTGTTGCTGACAAATTGTGAGGGTTACCTCTGCTTCTGCAGCTGCGTCTGTCAGAAGAGACACAGAGAGAGAAAAACGTATTTTATATGCCCCCCACCTTCATTACCCACTAATAATGAAAAAATAATGACCTCTTTCCCTGCGTTGGTGAATATTTTTCCTGTCAACTCTGATATGCTCATAATGTGGGCAGACAGATTATTAATGACCAGGGAAATTAAATATTATTTCATTTCTCCTAATACAATCTGTGGCGTCTCCCAGCTTCCAATTCCTTCCCATTAAGGTTATTGTCTTTTCTGCTCCAATTGGCTGCGTGCTGTTGGGTTGTAACAGCACTGGCAGGATGTTCAGAGCATAATGGAGGTGGAAGAAATGGTGTAATTTGCAAGACTGCCTTTCCCGTCTCTCCTAAATGAAGACATTTGGTCCCTGCGAGTCAAAACCCATTTTGATGAGTCTAGATGCATTTGGACTAATGGGAAAGGACAGTGACGGCTGTAATGGGTTTCCCGAACTGGGTTTTCTTACTCAGAATCACAGAATTTCAGAATTGGGAGGGTCATTTAAGGCCATCTGTTTCAAGTCTCTAATTTCGCATATGAGGACACTGAGAACTGGGGGCTTACATAATGAAGTCTCTGGTGAGAGAGCACATTTTTCATTGCCAAACCCCATTCCAGTAATTATTCTGGATTTTGATGTATATGTGTTTCAGGGGCCCATACTTTTTCTAAGCACTGGCAGATACGATTACATTGTGTAAGGCCCAGAGACAGGGATGTTTTCTTCGTGACTGGGTGCCTTTGCTTATTCCATTCCTTCGGGCAGTTCACAGATGGGCTGGGGTTTTGTTGGGTTTGCATGGCAGCTCAACTTTTCCCTCTGTTTGATCTAGCTTCCCTCCCCCACTTTCAAAAGTGTTTACCCCACTGAGCACCTGCTCCAGGAGAATTTAACCTGTGGCCCAGATGAGGTGAAATGTAAGGTCCTTCCTTCCTTATTCTTATATTTGTTTCACACCTCCATGTTCCAAGGTAGATGAAGGTCTAGTATGTAAGATACAGTCCCTGCCAGCTTAGAGATCACAGCATGATAATAAAGATGGACAAGTAGGAACAATGTTGTTAAGCCACAGTTTAATCCAGACCACTCTTACCTTTTGACTGGATTACGGCAGTATGGCCTTTGCTTGATCCCATTTCTCATCTTGCTCCCGTTTGTCATCCAAATCAAAAGCCAGATCTGATTATGTCACTCTCTGGGTGAAGGTCTCTCAGTCAAGCACCACTGCAGTCCAGTGAAGCTCTGGTGTCTTATTTAGTCCTGCCTATTTCCCAATATGGTTTCTTTCTAATTTATTACTACTTAGTAACACGAACTGTTTTCATTTTCTTAAAACCACATATTATTCCCCATCTCAAAGTCTCCATACCTGCTTTTTCTTCCACCTAGGACATTCCTTCCTCTGCCTTCTCTGAGTGGCTGACACAGTCTCATCCTTGACACCTTTATTTATTTGCCATCTCCTTAAAGTTTCCAACTGAGTTTTTTAGGTGTTATACTACAAACCCTGGACTTCTCTGGTGGCCCAGAGGTAAAGAATCTGCCTGCCAATGCAGGAGATGTGAGTTGATCCCTGGATCTGAAAAGGAAATGGCAACAAACTCTAGTACTCTTGCCTGGGGAATCCCACGGACAGAGGAGTCTGGCAGGGTACAGACCATGGGGTCACAAAGAGTCAGCATGATTTAGCGACTAAACAACAACAAAAACGTACTACGAACCCTAGGTGGTGTTGCTCACATTGCTAGTCATTACTTATTTGTATACTTATTATACCTATTAAAGGGGATTTTTCAATAAAGAATGTGAGCGAGGAATGGCTTTTTCTCATTCACACAGAGGCCCCAGATAGTCTTTGGGAATGTAGAGGAAGTTGCCCTCCTCACCCACCTTCTTTGACCACTGGCTATAACTCGATCCCTTCATGGTACACATGGTCATTTTAGTTGTTTATTCACTTGCTTGTTTACTTTATTGTTTGTCTATTGTATTACATTATAAGCACTTCATGGTTAGAAAGATAATTTTTTTTCATCCACAAGTATACTGTCTGCCTTGCGAAGTGCCTGCCAGATGAAAGTACTCAACAAACTTTGCTGCAAAAAGTTATTATTGAGTAAGTTAAGGAAAATGAATAGGGGCTGGCATTTGAGTTGAAGTGTGAAGTAAGCGTAGGATTTAAATACTGCTCCAAAGAGAAGCATTTTTGGTGGTGACAGAGAAAAATCCCTTCTCTGTGAAATGGGACAAAAACACCTATGTTAAAGGAATATGCTCACAAGTGTAAAGTGCTGACAAAATATTTGACATGGCAACACTCAAAAGGCATTTCTGTTTGCATTGTTCTCTCCTATGGTAAATGTGTTAGAAAAGACCCTGATTCTGGGAAAGACTGAGAGCAGGAGGAGAAGGGGCCAACAGAGGATGAGATGGCATCACCAACTCGATGGACATGAGTTTGAGCAAGCTCCAGGAGTTGGTGATGGACAGGGAGGCCTGGCGTGCTGCAGTCCATGAGGTCTCAAAGAGTTGGGCACAACTGAGTGACTGAAATGACTGATGGTTAATGTATAATGGAGGTACTGCTTTCACTGATTGCTTTAAAAGTACACAAATAAAAAATACAAAAGACAGAAGTCTATAATTAGCTTGTCTGGTTTGAGGACTTCTCTGGACTAATTTAGACTTTACAACTTTGGGGTTATCTAGACACCTGGTGATTTATATTTATATGAAAGCAGTGAAAAAATAGACTTTTCAGAAAACTGCACATGTTACATAGCCCAGGATTCTGGGAAGGTGACTGAAAATAGTACCAGTGTTTTTCTTTCTTGCGGAATTTTGCTCTCCACACCACTGCCATGATCTGCTGAACAAATGCCCCTGGGAGGCCAAAGGAAGTTGGACAAATTCTACATCACCAACATCAGTGCTCCCTTTAAACTGCACAGCCAAAGGAAGAATGTTCAATGGCAAGTTTTCAGCAATTCCCCTTTACATCTGCAGACCTAGGAAGGCATTGGTACCACAAAAACACTTTTGAAACATCCTCTGTGTTAAGAAGAAAAACATTACTGACTTTAAAATTCTCAAGCTCATGGTGAGGACTAAGTTGAGGTCACTTGTTATTTTCTTCCAAATAACTGATTACCCTTCTATTTCTAACTCTTTTTTTTAGGTCAGTGGATTTCTTTTCATATTAAATATATTCTCTTAAGAGAGTGTCACTTCCAAAGAACAAAACACACACACACAAAAAAAGAAAAATCACCCAACATCTTAACATCTTCCATCTTTCCACAAGAAAATAAAATGCTATGGATTGGCAAAGCTTTGGGTTGCAAAATGATTTGGGTATTAGAGAAAATGTGGGTGGCAGAATGAAAAACAAACAGAAATTTACATCAGATGGTATTTAGCCTTTTATTTTCATATGATTAGGTCAAATCTCATTTTAAAAGGTTGAAACATAAGAATTTTACTTTTTTACTAAGGCAAAATTTCGTGACATGGTTGAATAAGCCTTTTCCCATAGGTAACTTTCTATCTTAGCTTTCTGGTGGATCTTCAGGGTCCTAACAAATCATTCCACCCGGAAGCACAGTGCTGTCTGTAGCAACGTGGTACTGTGAAGTTGTAAGTGCCAGTTAGGATGTTGTTTTCCTTATGACCCAAATCATCTTCTTCCAGAGGCCACATAGTGAGCCTAATTCACCTACTAAATGGGTAAGGGAGACGTAATGAAAAAGTCAGTTTTTAAAATCAAAATCCCAAGAATTTAATGACGCATCCTGCCTTCTTAAACCTTCTCTCTGGAGGAGCTACCCCTAGAACTCTAGAAACTATTGAGGTCCATGTATTTTTCAGAGTCTATTGTACCTACTGACATTTTATGTCTCCTGTGGTAACAAAGTGGTTCCTGCTACTTCCTCCTCATCAAATCGTATTAGCATAATGTCATCAATATGATGACAACAGCAATGGCCCCTGAAGTTCTTGTTGTTGTTTAGTCACTAAATTGTGTCTCTTTGTGACCCCATGGACTGCAGCATGCCATGCTTCCCTGTCCTTCCCCATCTTCTGAAGTTTGCTAAGATTCATGTCCATTGGGTCAGCGATGCCATCCAACCATCTCATCCTATGCCACAAACTTCTCCTTTTACTTTCAATCTTTCCAAGCATCAGGGTCTTTTCCTATGAGTTGTTTTTTTGCCTCAGGTGGCCAAAGTATTGGAATTTCAGCTTCAACATCAGCTCTTCTAATGAATATTCAGGGTTAATTTCCTTTAGGATTGACTGGTTTGCTGTCCAAGGGACTCTCAAGGGTCTTCTCCAATTCTTTGGCACTCAGCCTTCTTTATAGTCCAGCTGTCACATCCATACATGACTACTGGAAAAACCATAGTTTTGACAATATGGACCTTTGTTAACAAAGTGGTATCATCAACGTGATAACAATAGCAATGGGCACTGTAGCTCTAGCTACTACCTATTGAGTGATAATTACCATGTTCCAGGCTCTGTTCTAATAATCTAACGTATATTAATTTAGAAGTCTCTATAACTAAATGCGTGTATGCTCAGTCACTAAGCTGTGTCTGATTCTTTGCAACTCCATGGACTGTAGCCCACCAGGCTCCTCTGTCCATGGAATTTTCCAGGCAAGAATACTGAAGCAGGTTGCCATTTCCTATTCCAGGAGCTCTTTGCAACCCAGGGATTGAAGCACATAGGCCTATTGTTTACCACTGAGCCACCTGTTTAGCCCAAGACTCCATGAGGTCGATACTATTAGCATTGCAGATGAGGAAATGAAGGCAAAGCATATTAAGATATTTGCTCAAATTTGCACACCCATTACATGATGAAGTTGAGATATGAAGGCAGATAGTCTGGCTCCAAAGCCTGTATTCCCAACCTCCTTCCTATCCCTCTTGCCCAAGATAAGAGGGCAAATAAGAACAGAGACCGTCTAAAACAATGCAATGCCTAGTTTTCACACACGAGAACTGTAAAGATGTTAATTCTGATGTAATTTAACATCACATCCCATTGACTACTTGGTTGTCATTGACTTTAGTTTTACAGCTACAGAAGAGAAAAGGCTTCTTTGTTTTGCTTTTGCTTTTTGTTTCTATTCATGAAAATCCTTAGATTTTGGTCCATGTTTTGAACTAAGAACTTGGAGATTTGTGCCCTCTGTTATGTTTCTTTATGGTTTAAAAGCACAATTAGGTGTGGATGCCTGACCCTACTGCTCCAGCCTTTCACATTCTTTTATGCCCATTACAATGCTTTTTTTTTTTTTTTTTTTTTTTCTGTTTTGATTGGATACTTCATTCTAGGGACATATAGATGATACTTTAATTAACCATTCCAGTGCTTCCTGCCATGGGCCTCCATGCTCCCTTTTCTGAATTCTAACAGAACTATGTCTGCTTTCAACTCAAACTAGGTAAAGTAATCTATCATAAATTTCCCCTTTCTTCTTGGGACCATTACCCATAATCCACTCCCTGGCACTAATCTCTGTATCACTCATGTTTTTCTTTGTTGCTAACAGCAGAAACAGAATGGATACTTTAGGGATAAAAACAATTTATTGGAAAGATATTGGGTAGCTAATGAAATTAACAAAGCACTAATCAATCAGGCTTCTAAAATATGCAGAAACCAAGAGAAAGTAGGCAGTAAGAAATGCAGCTGTGGGCTGTGCACACTAGAAACTTTGTGCTACAGGCATTGGAGGGAAATTTATTCATCCTGTACACTTAAATACCAATAGGAAAGACTTTGAGCAAGAAATGCAAGCCCCAAAAGTGGAAGACTGATATTGGGCGTGAAGTTAGAGATTTGGGTGTTAGATCTCATAAGAGATCTACCCTTGTGGTTCAGTTGGTAAAGCATCTGCCTGCAATGTGGGAGACTTGAGTTCAATCCCTGGGTTTGGAAGATCCCCTGGAGAAGGGAAGGGCTACCCACTCAGTATTCTGGCCTAGAGAATTCAATGTACTGTATAGTCCATGGGGTCGCAAACAGCCAGACATGGCTGAGCAACTTTCACTTTTTATCTTTTCTGCTCTTAGACCACAGAAAGTCCTTCAGTAGGTTTGTGAAGCTCAGCTTTACTCTCTTGATACATTAAATGGGATAACATTTGAATCTACTTATCTGTTTGACAAAATAAGGTAGGATTCTGCCTCAGTCCAGTTCAGTTGCTCAGTTGTGCCCAACTCGTCGGAAAGAAAGAGTTGGATTCTGCCTGGTCTGGGCTTACTTTTGGCCCTTCATAATAAACAGACATACTTTTAAGAGCAGCAGGTGACAGACATGACAAAATATTTCACAATCAAACTTCTTTCTCTACCTCAAGCTATCAGAAAATATCTAGATATCACTTCACTTTTTCAAGTGGTTTCACCTTCTAAAATAAAAATCCAAGTCATTCTTACTATCTACACACACATTTTTAAAAGTCTTAAGTGATCAGTCATAAAGATTCTGTTGTAACTGGATACTTGACGGGTTGAAAGTTGAGTTTTCCCTCCTGTTATCTCTTTTGTGGATAATGAATAGTGAGTTCTGATAAGAGCCAACTTTATTGTAATTTTCTTTGCTAAGGAAGAATATAAATCCCCTATTCCTCATCAGTTCAGTTCAGTTCAGTCACTCAGTCGTGTCCATCTCTGCGACCCCATGAATCGCAGCACGCCAGGCCTCCCTGTCCATCACCAACTCCCGGAGTTCACTCAGACTCACGCCCATCGTGTCAGTGACGCCATCCAGCCATCTCATCCTTGGTCGTCCCCTTCTCCTCCTGCCCCCAATCCCTCCCAGCATCAGAGTCTTTTCCAATGAGTCAACTCTTCGCATGAGGTGGCCAAAGTACTGGAAATACAGCTTTAGCATCATTCCTTGCAAAGAAATCCCAGGGCCGATCTCCTTCAGAATGGACTGGTTGGATCTCCTTGCAGTCCAAGGGACTCTCAAGAGTCTTCTCCAACACCACAGTTCAAAAGCATCGATTCTTCGGCGCTCAGCCTTCTTCACAGTCCAACTCTTGCATCCATACATGACCAGAGGAAAAACCATAGCCTTGACTAGATGGACCTTTGTCAGCAAAGTAATATCTCTGCTTTTGAATATGCTATCTAGGTTGGCCATAACTTTTCTTCCTAGGAGTAAGCATCTTTTGATTTCATGGCTGCAGTCACCATCTGCAGTGATTTTGGAGCCCAGAAAAAATAAAGTCTGACACTGTTTCCACTGTTTCCCCGTCTATTTCCCATGAAGTGATGACCCTAACCCTATTCCTCATACTCTCATATAAAAGAAAATTTTATTTTCCCAGGAAGCAAAATTTGGAAATGTTTCTGATTTCTCTGGACCCTTCCTCTCTCATTATCAAGAGAAGTANCCAAGGGACTCTCAAGAGTCTTCTCCAACACCACAGTTCAAAAGCATCGATTCTTCGGCGCTCAGCCTTCTTCACAGTCCAACTCTTGCATCCATACATGACCAGAGGAAAAACCATAGCCTTGACTAGATGGACCTTTGTCAGCAAAGTAATATCTCTGCTTTTGAATATGCTATCTAGGTTGGCCATAACTTTTCTTCCTAGGAGTAAGCATCTTTTGATTTCATGGCTGCAGTCACCATCTGCAGTGATTTTGGAGCCCAGAAAAAATAAAGTCTGACACTGTTTCCACTGTTTCCCCGTCTATTTCCCATGAAGTGATGACCCTAACCCTATTCCTCATACTCTCATATAAAAGAAAATTTTATTTTCCCAGGAAGCAAAATTTGGAAATGTTTCTGATTTCTCTGGACCCTTCCTCTCTCATTATCAAGAGAAGTAGATTTCCTAATTGACAGAATTGAGAGAAGAAATTCAGTGTGATTGGTTCAGAACCTTTGTGAATATCCCTATTCAGAATGTCAAGACAAAGGCTTTATTCACTTGAGTCCTAAACTTATAGAATATGCTAGATCCTGAATTTCTAAGGGGCTGGTATACATTTTAGAGACTAAATAGTCAGAAAATTTAACTGTGGTTACAGATGAGGTTACCAATTCTAATACAACTTTATCTCTAGTATTGTTAGTATTTTGCTGTCCATTTGATTTCTTTGTCTATTTCTTAATGTGGCCACACTCAGGAAAGAATAGGATGTTACTTATGGGACCTCTGAAAACTCTGAATGTGTTCCTTCTCTGGCAGCAGTTTCATTGTGCAAGTCCTAATCTACTCGGATAGCTTTATTATCAGTACATGCTAACCATAATTTCTAGAGAGGCAGAGTTCTCACAGGAACATGGAGACTTGTGTATAAGTATTTACTTGTAGTGAAAACATTATAGAGTATTTGTCTTTAAATATATGCAACTCATTATTTTAGTCCGTACAAATCATTCTGACTTCTGGATAAATATGTTTTGCTCATCTCCTTTTCTTCCTCTAAAGAGACAAAACCAGCTTTAGCTGAATGACAAATATTAGAGAGTTCTTTTAGGGGAGACATATAGAAGATTTAACTAAAATTCCCCCAGAACCCAATATTTGGGGTTGTTTGAAGAGTAAATTGGACATACTGAAATACCAGATTATGTTGAAAGAGGTCCATGTTCTGTGCTCTGTCCAATCAAACAATGCCTTGAAAGGAAGTTTCTTCCTCTACAGTGATTAGATGACTCCCTAACATATATTCAACCTATAGACACAAGACTTTACGCAATTTGATGTGATTTTACCACAGTACTATAGCTTAGATTTCACTGTATGCTATGCCTGAATAATAAGAGGGAAATTGGGTTTTAGTGATGTTACTTAAGAAGACTGATGGACTATTTGTACATGGACAGACTAGTCCTTTAATCCCAGGAATTTCTTGGTAAGAGCCCAAATCATATAAAATTAACCTCATTCATTCATTCATTTCTTTATTATCCTTCCATCCATTTATTCATTTAAAAGCAATACTGTTGGCTAACTGATTTCAGACATTTTTTTCCTAGGTACTAGAAATATACAGGTCAAAAAAACAGACAAGAATGTTCAATACTAGTAGGAAAGATTGGAAGTAAACAAAATGCCTAAGTAAATTTCAGAGAGAGAAAAAAAAGGAAGGAGGTGTATCCAGTGATCAGGGGCAGAAAAGTGGTTTCCATCAAATAGAGTGGTCAGGCAGGGCCACATTGAGAATAAAGCTTCTGAACAAAGCCTGGAAAAGAAACAGAGGGAGGCCATGCCTATGTGCAGGAAAGGACATTCCAAAGAAGCAAAGCAGACTCTAAGGCGGCCTGGAGCACTTCTGCAGTCAAAGCAACAGGCAGAGGCTTACTTGATTGGAGTCAGATGAGAGAGAAGGAAGACGTAAAGTCAGACAGAAAATAAGAGGCCAAGCTCCGTGGGACTGTTGGGCCATTCTCTTTGAAATCACTCAGATGATATGGAAAGGCACCATAGGTTTGAGGCTTGACCTCTGCTTGATGTCACAGAACAGACTGAGAGGCCTGGGTCCAATCAAGGATAGCAATAAGGAGACCCCTTAGGAGGCTAGTGCAATAGTGCAGATATGTTGGCTTGAACAAGATTGGTACCAGTAGGCTAGGACCAGACACGGTAAAATGCACCTGGGCATACTTGAAATGTCAAGACACCAGAGTTTTCTAAAAAGAATAAAACGGAGGCATGTTTGGACTGGAAAATTTGGTCTAAGCATGAATTAGAGATATCAAATATACACTTGACTATAGAATGTTTGATTTCAGGCAAAAAGGTATAGGCTGTGGAAACATGCTTGGGTGTATCCAGCCTATAAGTGGGATTAAAACTAAGATACTGGATATAATCACCCAGCGAGTAAATTTAGATAGAAGAAAGCCAAGGATATTGTCTGGGGGTACTGGAAGATTAAGAGGTCACAGAGATAAGGAAATGAAACTGAGAAGAAAAAGCCCATAGTATAAGAGAAAGGAAATCTGGAGAGTGTGTTTGCTTAGAGTTAAAGTAGATAAGGACATTGGGAGAAAATAGAGTACGTCACACAATGCTCATGGGTCAGCTGAGATGAGTTCTGAGACTGGGCATTGGATTTAGAGATGGGGAACTTGCTGGCGACATGACAGGAGCAGTCTTGCTGGAGTTGTCTGTGAAAGGCTTATCAGGTCGGGCACAACAGAGAACAGAGGTAGATCAATTGGAGACCATGACTCTACAGCTCCTTCAGGCCCCTTTCCTTGAAAGTTTGATGTTTCAGGAGTAGGCATCAGTGCTACTCACCAATAAACTTGATGAAATCCCCCCTCAAGCACCCAAGAGAATCACCTCTCCTCCCTGCCTCGAAATTAGGTAAGACTGTTTGTTTTACTTTGGCAAAGGAATTGTCAGCGGAAGTGACATGTATCCATTCTGAGCAGAAGCCTTAAGATCCAATGTGTGATTATCCATCTCTTTCTCTCTGCTGCCGCCGCCAGTGATATTCAGTAAAATAGAGACTTCGTCAAAGTCATATATGAACAGAAACGCTTCACAAGACTGTGATGTTCACATGTGAGTAACTGAAACATAAGCTGTGTTGTTTCAAACCACTGAACTTTGGCGGGGGTCACTGGTTACTGCAAGCTGATCTAGCCCAAGTGACTAAGAAGGTACCATGTGCTTCAGCCCCGTCTCTGCCCTGCCCGATGCAACTGTACCTAGACTGACCTGCTCAGCACTTACTGGGAACTCACAAGCTCTCCAAAGGAGGAGTAGTATCTGCATTTCCAAACAGATGAGCAAACTCGCAATACTAAGAATTAGTTCTATCCTACCCTAGAGGTAGGAGTCTCATCTTCTCTGCAGTGAGATGGTGGGAGGCTTCAATGTCGCTGTGGGAATAATAAGATGGGACCTGCACATTCAGTATAAGAGGCCACTGAACCTGCTTCACTTCACATTGGAACTGGGAGATTAGTTTCATGCAGAAGAATAGCAGTCACAAATAATGTTTGATGAGTGTTAGCTATTACTTTACTTGCAACTAGTATTCCAATGTTTCTGTTATTGTTTTTATTGTGATATATCTAGATGGGCATGACGACACTGAATGTCAAAGTAAATTTTCTTTAACACAAAATTTTACATTCTACCGTTTCATATATACCGAAGTATACATGAGGAAGCAAACCTGACTTTACTGAATATTTGTTAAATGTCTGCTGCATACTGGGCTTATACTCAGAAGACTGATGTTGGCCAAGTCATATTGAGGTTCATTCTTCTATTTCAGCTCCTTGAGGCGTGGAGTCATTCACACAGGAAAGGAAAGCTCTCTATTAACCCCATTTATCTTGAGGGAGGAATGCAATAGAAGGCCATATTTCCCATTTCAACATACTGATGGTGCTTTTCCTGTAAGGTTATGGCTCCCTAACCATGAACCTGCAAGTTGGAAAATTGGACTCCGTTGGATTAGGTGATTTGTAAAGGCTGAAATATTGAGAGGCAGAGAGAGAGAGATAGACAGATACAGAGAGATGGAGTGAGTAGAGAAAACAGCAGAAAATAAATACCTATCTTTAAAAGAATACATTTATTCCTCTGAAGTATTTTTTCATGGTCCAAGAGAATGTATGTTGCTTATAATACATTGAATTTAAACAATGGCAGTAATACAAGGACATTGTGGCTGGTGGAAATCCTGAACAGTATGCCAAATGATTCTGCATTCATTCTTGTCCACCTTTTTCTTCTGTAAACTGCACCCAGACAGATCATTCAATTCCACAAGCCATTGAGGACTGTGAGATATAACATCATTATACTGCTGTATATATAATTCATCCACCATGTCAGTGAAATGATGATAAATGCTGGACTCACTCACAAGGATCATATTACATATTTCATTTCAAGCCTTTTTTTAAAAATAATTTTTATTTTTCAAATTTCCATTATAACTTCCATCAGCTGATCAGACTTATAATCATCAAAAATTACTCAGCTCCCCAAATTAAAGTGGCATAGTAAAATCTGGTTGAGACTGTCTGTACCCAGACTTGGGCTTGTCAGGTTTATTAATGTACTAATAGAAAAAGAGTTAGTGGAACCAACATTTATGGAGCCTTAAATTCTTCATCTACAAATTGAGAATAGCAAACCTCCCATACAAGGTGTCTAAAGGATGAGTTCTTTAAAAAAAAGAAATTAATAAATAAAATATTTTATTTCCAAAATTCAGTCTCACTAGATACATGAGGCTGGCAGAGACTATTTTTAATTGACAAGCATACATTGAAGAACTATATGCCATAATCTGACCTCTAAGAGTTTTCAACCCAATGCAGGAGACAACCAAGAAAATTACAACTAAACATTTCAGTGTGGGCTCTGGAACTGAGGTCAGAAAACTAACTCTGAGAATATCAGGAAAAGAAAACAAACGTGGTCTGAGGCTCTCCTAGAAGGTTTCTCTGAAGGTGACGGTTTACCTACTGGTTCATGAAATATGTTTAGAGGATTTCAATGTCTTCACAAAGGGAGCAGCTTATTCAAAGTCATGGATCTTTGAAAGGGACTGCATTTATTTCCTAAGGTTGCTGTAAAACAACAAAATCACTGTGTCATAATTCAGGAGGCTAGAAATACAAAATTAAGGTTTTGTCAGAGCTGTATTCTTTCCAAAAGCTTGAGAGAGATTCTTCCTTCACCTCTGCCGGCTTCTGAAAGCCCCAGGTGTTCCTTGGCTTGTGGCAGCATCGCTCTGATCCTGGCCTCCAGTTTTCACGCCTCTCTCTTCACCTGCTGTGCCTCTGTCTTTACATGGCATTCTCTTCTGCATGTCTGTCTGTGTTCAAGTTTTCCTCATCGTACAAGGACATCAGTTCTATTAAATCAGGGTCCCTGGTCATGACCTCATCTTGACTTGATTACATCAACAAAGACCCTAATTACTGATCACATTTGCAGGCACTGGGGGTTAGGACTTCAGTTTCTTCTTTTGGACAGGGACATAAATCAACACATCGTATTCATGGAAAGTTTAGTGTCAGATATAGGAAGCATGCTGGGAAAGGAGTGGAAAAGGCTGAAGCCAGATGGTGAGGAACCAAAATGCAACGTGGAGGAGCCCTTAGGCATGTTTCAGCAGGAGAGTGAATGAAGCAGCTTTCTCTTTGTAAAGATAACTCTTAGGGCATTGAAAAAGTGCATCAAATGGGAAGTCACAGCCTTGCATAAAGGCCATTGAGGTTGCCCAGATGAATAGTAGGGAAGCACAAGAGAGGCCACAGCTAAGAGGAGTTTCCGGATGAGGTGACAATCGATCCTATGTGGGAGAACCAAGAGAGGAGGAAATCAAGAATGACTCTGAGGTTTCCAGCTTTGGGCACTGGGTTGTTGGAGAAGCTATATTAACCAAGAGATGAACTGTATTCAGTAAACCTGATTTGGAATCAGAATAAGGAGACAGCTGAAAAGTTTAATTTAGTACATGTTGAGTTGACCTGGAACCTGGAAAAAAAATAAGCAAACTTTTGAGAAATACAAATGATGAGTTAATTTTGTATTCTTCTATGTTTCAAAATTTTGAAGAAATTGTATTCTTATTTTTTTATTTAAATTGAAATACATTTCATTTACAATATTATATTAGTTATGGATGTACAACATAGTGACTCAGAATTCAAAACTCTTATAAATTATACTCCGTTCTATACTCTTATATAATATTAACTATACTTCCCTGTTTTATCTAGTATATTCTTGTTGCTTATGTATTTTTTGGCTCTTCTAATAGTGACACCACAGCATGGCAAATTATCCAAAGTGTATGAGTTTTCTATTGCTCCATATACTAAATTACCACAAAAACAATACAACTTATAACATAACACATTTACCATCTCACAGCTTATGTGTTTCATAAGTCTGGGCATGAATTAGCTAATCCTCTGTTCAGCGTCTACCAGGCTAAAATCAAGTCAGGACCGTTATCTCATCCTAATCTCAGTATTCTATTCTGTGTTTACTAATTATTGGCAGAATTCAGTTGCTTATGGTTGTAGGACTGAAGCCCTCAGTTGGCTACTCACAATTACATGGCTTTGGGCCCGCTCCATTACAGGGCATTTTGCTACTCTGAAACCAGAAGGAGAACACCTATGCTGCTTTGAATCTCTCTAACTTCTTGATCATCTTTTAAAGTACTCAACTGGTTAGACTGAGTCCACCAAGAGTAACCTCCCTTTGATTAATTTGGCTGCTTAGAGGTGCTGACTGCATCTGAAACTCCCTTCACCTTTGTCATATAATGCACCTAATCATGTGAATGATATCTCATTATCACAGTTCAGTCAATCAAGTTGCTCAATCATGCAGCACACCACGCCTCCCTGTCCATCGCCAACTCCCAGAGTTTATTCAAACTCACATCCATTGAANAGGGTCCCTGGTCATGACCTCATCTTGACTTGATTACATCAACAAAGACCCTAATTACTGATCACATTTGCAGGCACTGGGGGTTAGGACTTCAGTTTCTTCTTTTGGACAGGGACATAAATCAACACATCGTATTCATGGAAAGTTTAGTGTCAGATATAGGAAGCATGCTGGGAAAGGAGTGGAAAAGGCTGAAGCCAGATGGTGAGGAACCAAAATGCAACGTGGAGGAGCCCTTAGGCATGTTTCAGCAGGAGAGTGAATGAAGCAGCTTTCTCTTTGTAAAGATAACTCTTAGGGCATTGAAAAAGTGCATCAAATGGGAAGTCACAGCCTTGCATAAAGGCCATTGAGGTTGCCCAGATGAATAGTAGGGAAGCACAAGAGAGGCCACAGCTAAGAGGAGTTTCCGGATGAGGTGACAATCGATCCTATGTGGGAGAACCAAGAGAGGAGGAAATCAAGAATGACTCTGAGGTTTCCAGCTTTGGGCACTGGGTTGTTGGAGAAGCTATATTAACCAAGAGATGAACTGTATTCAGTAAACCTGATTTGGAATCAGAATAAGGAGACAGCTGAAAAGTTTAATTTAGTACATGTTGAGTTGACCTGGAACCTGGAAAAAAAATAAGCAAACTTTTGAGAAATACAAATGATGAGTTAATTTTGTATTCTTCTATGTTTCAAAATTTTGAAGAAATTGTATTCTTATTTTTTTATTTAAATTGAAATACATTTCATTTACAATATTATATTAGTTATGGATGTACAACATAGTGACTCAGAATTCAAAACTCTTATAAATTATACTCCGTTCTATACTCTTATATAATATTAACTATACTTCCCTGTTTTATCTAGTATATTCTTGTTGCTTATGTATTTTTTGGCTCTTCTAATAGTGACACCACAGCATGGCAAATTATCCAAAGTGTATGAGTTTTCTATTGCTCCATATACTAAATTACCACAAAAACAATACAACTTATAACATAACACATTTACCATCTCACAGCTTATGTGTTTCATAAGTCTGGGCATGAATTAGCTAATCCTCTGTTCAGCGTCTACCAGGCTAAAATCAAGTCAGGACCGTTATCTCATCCTAATCTCAGTATTCTATTCTGTGTTTACTAATTATTGGCAGAATTCAGTTGCTTATGGTTGTAGGACTGAAGCCCTCAGTTGGCTACTCACAATTACATGGCTTTGGGCCCGCTCCATTACAGGGCATTTTGCTACTCTGAAACCAGAAGGAGAACACCTATGCTGCTTTGAATCTCTCTAACTTCTTGATCATCTTTTAAAGTACTCAACTGGTTAGACTGAGTCCACCAAGAGTAACCTCCCTTTGATTAATTTGGCTGCTTAGAGGTGCTGACTGCATCTGAAACTCCCTTCACCTTTGTCATATAATGCACCTAATCATGTGAATGATATCTCATTATCACAGTTCAGTCAATCAAGTTGCTCAATCATGCAGCACACCACGCCTCCCTGTCCATCGCCAACTCCCAGAGTTTATTCAAACTCACATCCATTGAATCGGTGATGCCATCCAACCATCTCATCCTCTGTCATCCCCTTCTCTTCCTGCCTTCAATCTTTCCCAGCCTCAGGGTCTTTCCAGATGAGTTAGCTCTTCACATCAGGGGGCCAAAGTATTGGAGTTTCAGCTTCAACATCAGTCCTTCCAATGAATATTCAGGACTAATTTCCTTTAGGATGGACTGGTTGGATCTCCTTGCAGTCCAAGGGACTTTCAAGAGTCTTCTCCAACACCACAGTTCAAAAGCATCAATTCTTTGACATTCATCATCATCACAAGTCCCTCCTAATCATAGGGAAGGAAGGAATTACACAGAGTGTGTATACTTCCTGATGGAAATCTTGAGCGCCATCCTACAATTCTGTGTATAATACAAGGTAACATGGTGAGAGTTGGTAGAACAAAGACTATAATTTCTATCTTCTGGCTTCAATTTTAATATTATTTTCTAATTTGCTATTTTGCCCCTGGTGATGGCAAATATCTGATTCTCTTTGGATAATGAAATGTTTATGTAGGGCGATGGTGGTTCTGGACTCATCAACTATCATCTATATTATTGTACAAAACTTATGGACATGCTTAACCATGATCGTGAGTTTTTGTCACATGTTTGCCACCAGAAGTAAAGAATCATTTTGTACCACCAAGAATAACCTAACAAAACAAGAAAGTTGACAAATATTTTAGAAATATTTAATGAATTTAAATTGCCTAGGTGTCCTTGATACCTCTCAGTCAATCCCACAACTACAGTCATTAATAATAATGGTGATGATGATGATAGTGATTGCTCATAATTTACATTCATCCATTTTCTCGTCAGCCTCGTTAACAACCCTGTGGCTTCTATTTAATAATCATGGAATTATTCTCAACTGTGTGTAGGTGCTCTGTGTGTAAAAATCAGTTAATTACAATGTTTATCCTGATCTAGCTCAAAGTCTCCTGGATAAGGATAGTCTACCCATTCCAATATTCTTGGACTTCCCTGGGGGCTCAGCAGATAAAGAATCTGCCTGAAATTCAGGAGACCTGGGTTGGATCCCTGGGTTGAGAAGATCCCCTGGAGGAGGGCATGGCAACCCACTCCAGTATAATTGCCTGGAGAATCCCCATGGACAGAAGAGCCTGGTGGACTATAGGCCTTGGGGTCACAAAGAGTTGAACACAACTGAGCAACTAAGCATAGCACAGTACAGCTCAAAGTCTAGTTGGTTGAAATATATAGGTCGTGTTATTTCATTTAAGAAAAGAAACAAGGCTTATAAATGGAAATTACTGAGTAGAAGCCATACAGGTAATTAAGGAGAAGAGATCATTTATTCGACTGTGAAGAAGGCTGAGCACCGAAGAATCGATGCTTTTGAACTGTGGTGTTGGAGAAGACTCTTGAGAGTCCCCTGGACTGCAAGGAGATCCAACCAGTCCATTCTGAAGGAGATTGGCCCTGGGATTTCTTTCAAGGAATGATGCTAAAGCTGAAACTCCAGTACTTTGGCCACCTCATGCGAAGAGTTGACTCATTGGAAAGGACTCTGATGCTGGGAGGGATTGGGAGCAGGAGGAGAAGGGGATGACCGTGGATGAGATGGCTGGATGGCATCACTGACTTGATAGACATGAGTCTGAGTGAACTCCGGGAGATGGTGATGGACAGGGAGGCCTGGTGTGCTGCGATTTATGGGGTCGCAAAGAGTCAGACACGACTGAGCGACTGAACTGAACTGAACTTATAGCCAGCATTCTTCCTTCTGCCTCTTAGCACTGTTATCATGATATAATATTCAAATACATCTATTTATCTTTTAGAATAACACTTGTAGGTAGATATACTTAGTGAAAAGAGAGATAACGCTGAATAAAAAATGCACTGACTTCTTCATGAGCACTGCTTTCAGATGCTGTGCTGAAACTCAACACGCCTGAGAAAGGAAATGACTGACTTTGTCCAAGATGTTGCGTGGCTCTCGGCTATCTCAGTCTGTCTGCAGCGATTTCTGACAATGAAACAACAGTGACCTTCTCTTTACCTCCGTGGACTGGATTGTTCCTGAAGGTCAGAAGAGATTTCCCAGAGAGTAACAGCTGGAAAGAGGATGTGGTTACCTAATTGCTTTGCAGAGGGAAAACAAACACATTCTGGAATCAGTGAAAGAGAAGTGCTTTTGAGGCCAGGGCAATCAGAGTAGAAATCCAGATGCTTCAGGGAAATCTCCTGAAGAATGACAATACTACCTAAACAGATGCTGCAGAAAGAACTAAATTGTTTTCAAAATTGCTTACCTCATATTCAGAGGAGAAAACAATACTCAGAAGTGAATAGAATAGCTTTATGCCGAAAACAACTGCATTGTTCTAGATAAGCTCCTTGGTATTCCTTATTTAGAATATCTTTTAAAATTCCCATGAATCTCATTGTATTTTTATGTCTGACTTCTGATTGGCTTGGGCTTCTGTCATCTGGGTCCCCCATCACAGTAAGCTGGGAAGGTTAAAAAATAAAAAGAAAAAAAAAAAAAGAAAAAACGGCTGAAGTTTTCTATTCTGTACACAGCACTTGAGAAAGTTTCTTTTTTTTTTTCTTTTCATCAAGTTATTCAACTTTGCTAATGATTAGTCACAGGGAGTAAATTGTTGGCTAATTAAATTTGCAGATGGTATTCAACAGTGAACATATAAGAGGATAAAGGAATCATGTAAGAGGCCTCAAAAGCTTTGCATTCTGTATGTGAGAGAATGAAAGGGCATGAGTCACTGCTATCACAGCTGTCAGATTAAAAAAAAGGAAAAGCAGAAGGGAGGCTACTAAGAGAAAGCGCCGTTCTACAGCAGAGAGAAGACATTAGTGGGAGGAGCAAGAGGTGGACTCTCAGCTGTGAGATACAGTGAACTATGATTCCTTTCAGGTTAGCTCCTGGATTCCTTTATAGGAGACTTTCCACGTGTATAATCTTAGAGAGAAAAATCCCAAACATCATCCCCAAAAGAGCTTCTGCTACTTGGCAGACCACCAAGTCCACATCCTATCTCTGGTCACAACATGGCTTCTGAGTTAGCCATTGGGGTTTCCTTCATTCTTGGAGCAGAAGAAGCTTATTGGCAACAGTATGTGGCCATATGCCAGGAAGCGTGCAAAGCCAGAGGATAAGGATAGCATGTATTTCTTCATTATTCATTTTGCTCAGGGCAAGTAAGGTACACTTGTTTCATGTTAAAATATATACAACTATGGTACAGAACAGAGCGTTTGCATGGACTTTGGGCTGCAATGCAATCAGAGATTTATGCCAGTTTGACCTACATCTCCAGGTCTTCCAGGGCCCCTGTTCTTCAATGTTACATGTACTTAGGTAGAAAAAGTTAAGAAACTCAATGTATTCAAATACGTGCATATCATGATATGAAACATTTATTTTAAAATAGATTACTGTATTAAGTTTTTTAAAAATTTATTTTATTCAAATATAGTGATTTGTAATGTTAATTCCTATCGCGAAGTGATTCAGTTATATATATATATTGTCTTTCATATTCTTTTGCATTATAGTTTATCACAGGATACTGAATATAGTTCCCTGTGCTATACAGTAAGACCTCGTTATTTATCCATCCTATATATAAAATAGTGTACATGTGTTAACCTCAAACTCCTAATCCATCCCCCCCCTCAACTCCCTCCCCTTGACAACCACATGTATGAAACATTAATGGAGACCCTACTCTGTACCAGACAATTCTATTCGGATGGAAAGAGTTACACTAGTGTACAAACAAGTCCCTACACTCAGGAACTGGTATTCAAAGTCTATATTGTATTTATGAAGTCCTTCCCTCATAGCTCAGTTGGTAAAGAATCCAACTGAAATACAGGAGACCCCAGGTCGATTCCTAGCTCGGGAAGATCTGTTGGAGAAGAGATAGGCTACCCACTCCAGTATTCTGGCCTGGAGAATTCCATGGACTCTATAGTCCATGGGGTCCCAAAGAGNATTGTATTTATGAAGTCCTTCCCTCATAGCTCAGTTGGTAAAGAATCCAACTGAAATACAGGAGACCCCAGGTCGATTCCTAGCTCGGGAAGATCTGTTGGAGAAGAGATAGGCTACCCACTCCAGTATTCTGGCCTGGAGAATTCCATGGACTCTATAGTCCATGGGGTCCCAAAGAGTCAGGCGTGACTGAGTGACTTTCACTTCACCTATAGTAATTTAACATAATCATATATAATGCATTATTAATTGATATTCATTTGTTAGTTTCCTTTGCACACATTTAGGGGGCATTCCATATGTTAAACACTATGCTAGCCATCAGAACTACAGAAGCAAATATTTGAGACCTGTTCTTTGCCCTACAGTAGCATTAATTCTAACAAGGAAGACCATCAATTAAGCAATCAATTCTAATGCTGTGTGGTCATTTTATGCAGGAGAAGTAGAATGTGGTAAGCGATGTTTTGGCAAAGGTTTTCATCTACCTTGGGATACATAAAAGTCCTCTTGAAGGAAAGATATTTAAGCCTAAACTGAACACAAGGACTGTATGTCAGGTAGAGGAATAGCGTGAGAGAGAGGCTGAAATATGATCAGGAACAGCACTCATGCTAGGGGGTACATACTGGCTAGAGTGCACCACGAGGAGCAGAAAACGTGAGCATGCAGGCAGAGATCCGATCACGGACACCCTCTCAGGCCACCCCAGTGAGGAGGGGCCAAGGCAGGAGGTAGAAGGTAACTTTTGGTCTGGGGTGGATGACGATTTGCTTGTGGGTTGTGACCGTACTTTGGGGAAGAGAAGGATATGATTGTTGTGGGATATTTTGTGAATTCACTTGAAACATCTAAGTGGAGATAATCAGAGAGACAAAAAGGAGCCTGGAAAGCAGGGGAACAAACTAGACCTTGATCTTTTCAAACAGTCTTGTTGATTTTAGACGGTAACTCCTATGGTCGGCAAAATAATACCCTATTATATACTCTGCCGGCTGGGCTAGGTTTCCTATTGGGAACTGACACTGAGACTCTCCCCATTACACCAGAGTGGGGCCGGAGTCTACTCTGTTTTGTCATTAGAGAATCAATCCAGCCTTGTCCTGACATTTATCTAAAGCACGTTGTACAAAGGCTTGTGGCCCACTGGTGGAAGACTGGAGACTGGAGGCTGGGTCTGCATACTGTGAATCTAGCATACTTTTCTTATGCCAACCACCCCGCCAAACAGGAAAGCCCACCCCATCCTTAGAGTCTGTGGTGAGTTGCTACATTTTATTCTACCTTCAACCCTTAAGAGTGCCCACGTTTCCTCCCCAGGGTAATGACGCAAATCCCCATGTGTGAGTTCCTTCTCCCTGCTGAATGAAGCCAAAGGCCTCCTTGAACAAGAGCCCAGTTTCTCCGCTCCCAAGCATCACTGTCACAAACTGACCAGCCTGGCAGCGCTGCCAGCTCAGAGTGGACAGGCTGACTGACAGGAAGCACAGATCTCCCGCTCGCACCCATCTAGGCAGGCTAGGGGTGGAAAACAGGTGTGCTGGGCCTGTCTGGCACTGACAGCTTCTGCCACACCAACATTTCAATCCGCGCCATGTTCCGCCAACCCTGTGTCACTCAGACAGTAGCTCAACCCAGGCTCCAGGGGAGGCTTCCCAGGAGCCGACGGAGACCAGGGGCTGCTGCAGAGAGAGGGCTTCCCAGGTCCATAGCAGCATCTGCCACACCTCCTTCTCTTGCCAGATAATTAGGACCCAGTCCAGCTGGGTGACTTTATCCTGCCTGAGGAAGTGACAACTCATACGGGGCTGGCAGAGGACAGCATTCCATGGTTCATAATGACTATCCAAATCAGCAGAAGCTGTCTGGAGCATCCAAGAAAAGTTGCGTTTCATGTGTTCTTTTGGGAGGTGAGGTGGATGAATAGCAAGGCCAGGTGTGCTTTGAAACGCCAGTCTAACTACCCAGGCAGGTGTGCACTCATTCACAGGGATGAGCACACTCATGCAAGCAGCTAGACACAACCCGCCTGTTCATGCATGGGTTAACTTTACCCAGACCACGAGCACACAGACATGTGTGCATGCGAAACATTCATGCTCATACGGACGCTTATAAACGCAGTTCTGCAAACTTGCGTTAGGATGAACACATGAAAATCACAAATGCATAAGTGCATTTTCTACATACGTAGGTGCACACACACTGACATCCAAATGCACGGGTCCAGTGCATGCAGGCTGAACTCAGATAAACACAGGCGAATACGGATACGAATATACGTGAAAGGACACATACAAACACATGGACTTGCACACATATCCAGATGCACTGTTACTGCAAGGAAGAATCTACAGAGAAAAGGAGAAAGGATGAAGAACATTTAGGTATTGGATTTTCTACCTGTCATCACTCAAATCGCTTTCAAGTGTGTAAAACAGAAGAGAGGAAAAAAAAATCAATTCTTAACAGGAGAGGTTCAAGGAGCTGTGAAATCAATTATATTTTATTTTCAAATATCATTCAGAGAAGTTTACACTCTTTCAGAAAAGTCTGGTCTCACCAGGGGGCAAAGAACCAGCTGGAAATGGTAATATGAAAGGCACGGCAAAGTTCAAGGCAAAGGCCAGTGCGGAGGTCAGAAATGACACTTTGATCTTCGCTGGCAGCAGAGGGAGGTTGAGAGGGTTTCAGGTGCCCCGATTCAAATAATGGCCACAAGGGCTGTCTGACGTGACATCAGTCACCTCATTGATTGCGAAGTTTGACTTGGCTAATTCACATTAAAAAATAAAGTTTGGTGAGATCTGAAGGGTGCCTTGGAAAGCTCGCTCTCTTTTTCTTTAATACAAAGAGACAAAATGGCTAGAAGTGAACACATATCTTGCCCAAAATCATCCTGGAAGAAGGTTCAGGATCTGGGACTGGACCTAGTCAGGTGATTTCCTGGCTCCAAACTTCCTGCTTCTCTCATCAGACATCTGCCTTCAGAGTACCCTCCTTACCAGGCAGAACTTTGATTTCTCAGAGACCTTTATACACATGCAACAAATTCGCTCATGTAGTGTTGGGGGCATTGAACTACAGACACCAGGCTGAGGGCTGGCGGCTGGCCAGAGGCATCTGTNTCCTGGCTCCAAACTTCCTGCTTCTCTCATCAGACATCTGCCTTCAGAGTACCCTCCTTACCAGGCAGAACTTTGATTTCTCAGAGACCTTTATACACATGCAACAAATTCGCTCATGTAGTGTTGGGGGCATTGAACTACAGACACCAGGCTGAGGGCTGGCGGCTGGCCAGAGGCATCTGTAGAGCCTATCCCTGGTGGCATGTGCTTACAACAAGCACAGTCTGAGCTGGGTGTTTTGTGTTTTTTTTTAATGAATAGTTTCCTGCTTATGGGCTTCCTTGGTGGCTCAGAGGATAAAGTGTCTGCCTGCAATGCAGGAGACCTGGGTTTGATCCCTGGGTCAGGAAGATCTCCTGGAGAAGGAAATGGCAACCCACTCCAGTATTCTTGCCTGGAGAATCCCATGGACAGAGGAGACTGGTGGGCTACAGTCCACGGGGTCACAAAGAGTTGGGCATGACTGAGCAACTCCACTTTCACTTTCACGCCTATGGGATCACCTTTATTTCTAAAATATTCTAAAGTTGCATGGGCCTTCATGACCAGGGCTGGGTTCCAGAATACAATGAGGAATGGTGGGGGTGAAAAAATTAAATTAAAAGACCCAGCACATTTTGTAATACAGAAACCGTGATAAGCAAATCAGTTCAGTAAAAAGGGAAAGGATCAGGGGGAATGTGGCAGAGAAGAGGACATTGACAAAGTCAGATGTTACCTTTGTAAGTTTCAGTTTTCTCATGGAAGCTGAACAAAACACTAAATCTGTGTTGCCAAGGGGCTGAAATTAGTGAACATATGTGAAAACGCCTTGTGAGTGTACAGAACAAATGCCAAGTATGTTACGTTCTTCACTCTCAGTGAAGGTAAATCTTACCCCAGAGCGTTGCTTTCTGTTGTTGCCCCTGCAAACAACCTTGCTGTTCACTGAATTGGACTTGAGTTGTCCTTTAAAGATTGGCCAAGTGAGCTGACCTGAGCAGCCATCCTTCAGAACCATGATTTCCAGCATTTTCCAGGCTGCTTCTGGTACACATGAAGGGAGGTTACTCAGTGCCATGTAACAGCAGGTTTTATAATAAAATAAATTTATGAAATTCTACTGAAGGATTTTCCTCTGGTAGAGTCACAAAACACAGAAGTATTGTCAAAAGCATCTTCAAAGTTCTGAGAGGTCTTTTGGGAAACAGACCTGTTCAACTTGGTTAAATGTATTTCTAAAACGTTTGTACATGTTTTCATCTCGGGCCATCCCTGCCTCCCTCAGTTTTTCTGTTGCTGTCCTAAAGAAGGATTTTACACTGAACGCGAATCTGGGATGTGCTCATCCAGGGCAGCGTTCTCATTTTAGCGAGGAAGCATCTGATGAGGGAAGTAGGTTGACCAAGATCACGCAGCGGATAAAGGATAGAGCTGTAATCCCTGATGTTCTTTCTTTTCTCAGGGTCCATATTGGGTATAATTTAGTACCTGGCTATATGCTTTCCAATAGTCAAGTATGGATGTGAGAGTTCGACCATAAAGAAAGCTGAATGCCGAAGAAATGATGCTTTTGAACTGTGGTGTTGGAGAAGACTCTTGATATTCAGGACAGATTTCCTTTAGGAGTAAAGGAAATCTGTCCTGAATATTCATTGGAAGGACTGATGCTGAAGCTGAAGCTCCAATACTTTGGTCACCTGATACAAAGAACTGACTCAATGGAAAGACCCTGATGCTGGGAAAGACTGAAGGCAGGATGAGAAGGGGATGACAGAGAATGAGATGGTTGGATGGCATCACCAACTCAATGGACATGAGTCTGAGCAAGCTCTGGGAGTTTTGGTGATGGACAGGGAAGCCTGGCGTGCTGCTGTCCACGGGGTCGCAAAAAGTCATACACGACTGAACGACTGAACTGAACAGATACTCTGTCTTATTGTGTTGTCCTTTATTTATAAATATATGTGCATTTTAAATGATATATGTATAAAATCATTCACCATAATTCTTTGAACACAATGACTCAGTGAATGTGGGCTCTGTATATATCTGTATGTGTGACTTTCCCAAGTGGATCATGAGCTCCTGGGAGTGACCGTGCCTCCACATTTCTGTGAATTTCAATGGCTCATGCAGTCCTTCTACACACACCTGAGCTGCTCCGTAACTGCTTTATCACCTACTGATTGAAAATCAGAGGCAGCCCCAGTTTTATGCCCATTGGAGGAAAGGAGAAAGCCTGACATTAAAGCAATCAAATGAACCATTTCCCCTACAGAGTTAGTCTAACATTAATAAAAGCTTCATGTCGCACTATTATCCTCTCCTCTTATTATTTTCGTGTATTTCATGCTGGATATAAATGTCAGAACACTTTATCTGTCTGAATTTCCATGGGATTTACTGCCACTGAAGGAACACATGCAGTGACTTCTGGCAAGGGAAGCCTTGTCCTTGATGGCCTTCCCTCCCCAGCCTTGTCCAAGGTCCCTCTGTGACTACAGAGCTGTAGAAAGCGGGCAGGGAGCATCGTGTCGGTTGCCATTATTCAGGGTGCAAAGCCACTTTTCCTGTTTTCCAATTCTGAGGCATGGGGCGACTTGCTGTTACTCTCTGGACTTCCCTATTGGGAACCATGATTGTTCTATATTCAGATCTCTGTTCATCCTTCTCAAGGTCAGACGATTCATGGGAGGTTATGCTTAGCCCTGAACCAGGCACATATTCTGGTTCATCTGAACCAGTGATATTTCAATCTGCCATGCACCACAATCACCTGGAAGGCTTTTAAAAACACAAATTGCTCGGCCTCAGCCACAGAGTTTCTCATCACATAGGCCTAGGGTGGGACTGTGAAACGTGCATTTCTAGTAAGTTCCCAGTTGAGGCTGATAGTTGCTGGTGTAAGGCCCTCGCTTTCTCTCTCTCTTTAATGGAAGATAATTTCTTTACAATATTGTGTTGGCCTCTGCCATACTTCAACATGAATCAGCCACAGCTATACATACACCCCCTCCCTCCTGAAGCCCCCCTCTCGTCTCATGCTCCACCCCACCCCTTAGATTTTTACAGAGCACTGGGTTGAGCTCCCTGTTTCACACAGCAAGTTCCCATTTGCTGTCTAGTTTACATTCGGAAAAGTACATGCTTCCCTGCTATTCTCTCAAATCATCCCATCGTCAGCTTCCCTCATCACTATGCCCACAAGTCTGTTCTCTGGTCCACATCGGTCCACATCTCCACGGCTACCCTGCAAATGCATTCATCAGGACCATATATCTAGTTTCTATACACATGTGTGTATATACGATATTTGTCTTTGTCTTTCTGAAAAAGAACACGTTCGAGTCAGACTTAGTGAGGTGGATGAACAGAGGGCCTAACCTTTAAACAACCCATACAGGCCAGTTGGTGTTTCCCATTCTCCAGTTTGTCTGGCTGTGGTATTTTTAAGTTGTTTCATTTCCCTCAAAAATAGAACCCAAGACAAGGATATGGGCTCAAGTGGGTTTTTGTCTTTTGTTTTTTTTTCCCAATGTAAACATTCCAAATTTATTTTTTTGCGACAAACATGAAGCTGACAGCAGAATCTGGCAAGAGCATTACAAGAAAACCAAATTATAAGTCAACCTCACTCATGAACAGAGAAGTAAAAATAAATCTTAACCAAAATATTTGGGCTCAAGTAGTTGATGCAGACTTGATCCTGGGAATCACTGGGAAGGAGTCAGGGCGAGAAGGAGCATTCCGAGTGCCCTAGGTGAGTGGGTGGGTCTATGTTCTCGGTGGGCCATCACCACTTATGGTGGGCCATCAGGTCTGCTGCAGACCTTCCGGAGGACTCAGAATTTACCCCCAGAGGAAGGAGTATGCCAGGATTTTAGTTCCTGTCTCTTAGTTACTTAAGGTTGCTCCTTAGGATTTCAACTCTCTAGCATTTCCAAGCTGGCCCACGCAGAGACTAGCACACACCAGCGATGGCCTGTTGGCTCATACATGCAGTTTCCTGAGGAAAAATCAGACACAGATGTGATTTTCCCCCAACAAACTGGGCACAGGCTAAGGGCATAGGTTGGAAGACTTGCAGCGTCTGCTACTGATGCGCATGTGATTTGGTTCTGGTCTATAAAATGTGAGGCCTATCTGCTTGGAGACGCTTGTCAAGGTTTCTTTGTCTTAAGAAGAAAATAGCGGAAGAGAGAGATTTGAGAGAGAGAGTTTCCCCTGGATGTTGTCATTATCTGACTAGGACGCTGAAATTGCTATGTCCATATTACAGACAGGAGAAGTAGCCTCAGGAGGAAGGTGCTGCTGAGGACAGCAGAGTAGGGAGGCTGAAGCAACTTGTATCACTGATGAAATTACTGAGATACTGACATAGTATGGCTAGAGCCATCCTCAGTTCAGTTCAGTTCAGTTCCTCAGTCGTGTCCGACTCTTTGTGACCCCATGAATTGCAGCATGCCAGGCCTCCCTGTCCATCACCAACTCCCGGAATTCACCCAGACTCACGCCCATCATGTCGATGATGCCATCCAGCCATCTCATCCTCGGTCGTCCCCTTCTCTTCCTGCCCCTAATCCCTCCCAGCATGAGTCTTTTCCAATGAGTCAACTCTTTGCATGAGGTGGCCAGAGTACTGGAGTTTCAGCTTTAGTATCATTCCTTCCAAAGAACACCTAGGACTGATCTCCTCTAGAAAGGACTGCTTGGATCTCCTTGCAGTCCAAGGGGCTCTCAAGAGTCTTTTCCAACACCACAGTTCAAAAGCATCAATTCTTTGGCGCTCAGGTTTCTTAACAGTCCAACTCTTACATCCATACATGACTTCTGGAAAAACCATAGCCTTGACTAGATGGGACTTTGGTGGCAAAGAAGTGTCTCTGCTACTGCTGGGTTAATTGTATAAGTGGTACCAAACAGCATTACTGTTTAAAGCATTAACTCGTTGTTGGATCTGGGCTTCTCTATTGCCCGTTGCTGAAACACCTGCTGTGTGGATTCCTGGAGATGCCACTAAACACCCTTGCTGCTTGGCTTCCCTGTTGATTCAGGTGATAATGAATCTGCCTCCAATGTAGGAGACCTGGGTTCAGTTCCCTGGGTTGGGAAGATCCCCTGGAGGAGGGCGTGAAACCCACTCCAGTATTCTTGCCTGGAGATTCCCATAGACAGAGGAGCCTGGCAGGCTACAGTCCACGGGGTCAGTCAGAGTTGGACATGACTGAGCCACGAAGCATACCACAGCACAGCACCTCCTTGCTACTTAGGGTAGTCTGAGAGCTGGAAGCATCACTGGAGACTATAATTCCAGGTTCTACTCAGACCACTGAATCAGGATTTGCATTTAACCAGGTCTCCAGGTAATAGATGTACATATTAAAGTATCAGAAGCCCTGCTTTACAGAGCTGATAATGACTAAAAGAGCTGACGGACAGGAATCAGAACTCCCCATGTTGAATTTGGTTATTGTGTTATACTGACTTTCATACCTCCTTCCAGTCACTTTTTAAATCATTCCTTATTTTAAAATAAAGATTATATCAACCTATGCAAATGTATACAAATATGAGTTTTCGTTGCTGGTTAACTAGTCTGGAAGGTAATTTTTAACACAGGAGTTAGTTTACCTAAATATTAATGAGAAGTTAGAATTCCATTCTGCAAACAGAAGACATTGTGAGTTGAGGGTGAGTGGAAGGGAGGCGAGGAATGAGAGTACACAGGTAAACACGATTATATTTGGAGATTACTTCACAGGCGTGTACTTTTCCAAGCCTGACACGCGGTAAGTCGAATGAAAGTAAACCAGCTAGCATCAGGGTGACCCTCACACACAAATGAATCATTTGCTGGAAAAAGGGAAATCAAGCGAACAGCAAGTGTTGTTATCATTTTAGAAGGGCTTGAAATGTGACTTTGGCTGGAAATAGCATAAAGCATCGTTTCTTAGAGTGCACTCTTCAGAATTTTATGGAGTAAACTTGGTATCACTTGATTCTGTGGTCAAAGGAATTTGGAAAATGTTGGAAAATGATGATAAAGAGGTGGGCAATTTGTCTACCACACTGTTTATTACAATAAGTCATATTCAGAAGGCTATTTCCCCTCCTCTAGAACTTCACCAAGATGTTCCCAACAAGTTCGTGTGTTTCTACTTTTATCCCCCACTCCTTAAATATTGTTTCCATGAAGCAGCCAAAGTTCTGTTTTCAAAATGCTAATGAATTTGAGTCATTCTCCTACTTAATATGCATTGATGCACTTTGTCTTCATATGTGTTTTTTTTCCTCTAACATTGCCAACAAATTCCTTCTTTAGCTCTTGTGTATTTTTCTCAGGGTCATGGCTGACAACCTCTCTCATTCTTTCATTCTGTTGAATATGCCAGGATGTTTCTTATCTGGGCTTCCTTACGTATTTAAATATCATTTCCTATATGGGTCATTTCTTAGGTTCCCGCCTTCTCTTAAAACACCCTGTAAATTTCTTTCGGAGCAACTTATGATTCATAGTAATCTTTCTATTAGAATAGTTATTTAATATTTATCTCTTCCTCTAGAACAAAACTTTTAAGAGACTGATTTCACTGTCCTATCTTTGTGCCTGGCACAGTGTCTGATGCATAGGGGACAATAAATGAATATTTATTTAATAGCTGAATAAATTGTGAATCACTAACAGTAATGCATGCAGTTTTTCAAATACATTTGAACATGGGGACAATTTTTTTGTCTTTCCCAGCCTAGAAGTAATATTCATGGAATATATTTTGAGAAATGTTTTATTGAAGTCAATTTTACTCTTCCTAAGTATGAAAGGGAAATATAAGTTATAATTACATTTTAAGCTCTGACTAGCTGGGTGACCATAGGCAAAGTCAAGCTTGAGACTCACTTGTAGAATGATGAGACTGGATGAAGCAGTCTCTACAATGCTTTACAGCTCCTGGATTCTGAAGTTGTAATCACTCAGAAGGAACACTGCTTTCACTTTGGTCAGGGTGTGAGCTCTCCACGAGCAAGTCAAATCAGACTGACCTCATTTCACTCCAGAGTATTTGTAGCCTTAGAATGGAAGAACAGGGAAGGAAGTCAATACAACGTATCTGGCTTTCCACCAGTCATTTCACAAAGTCTTCCTTGATGTCTTTGTAGAAAGGAGTGAGGAATGGGGGTTGATGGAGATGCGATGGACTGGATTTGTAGCTGGTTGAAAAGTGATCCCCAGGAGTGCAAATTAATGGATCACTGCAAGCCTTGAGGACAGGGACTGGCATCCTGCCCTGTTCAACATTTCTATCAATGTCTTGGATGAAGAGTAAGAGCTCGTGATCATCAAATATGTAGGTGATGTGATGGTGGGAGAAGGTTGGATGACAGAATCAGATCTCACAGTGGTCTGATCACAGAGAAATGATCCGTATCTAACATAGGAGAAATATAGAAATATAAAAGCAAAGTCCTTTAGAAAGGGAAACAAGGATAAAAATTTATTATTACAAAAATGTGTGTGTGAGCATGTATTTGCGTGTGTGTGTGTATCTGCGTATATGGGTATTGTGTGTTTATGTGCCTGGTAAACTTCTGGGCATTTAGTTAATGATAAAATCAAAATAATAGCTAGACTTATCTCACTGATGATCACTTTGCAAATATTGTACCATTATATTGTATACCTGAAACTAACATGTCAATTATAATTCAATGAAAATTAATTTAAAACTCATCATAATAAAATAATGAAAGGTGACTACTCAATCTGAATATTTGCTATAAACTGAAACTTCTCAATTGGAAATCTAGCATATAAAGGGTCAGTTGATAAATATCCCTTATTCATATGGGTCTCTGGGGCTTCTTTGGTGGCTCAGATGGTGAAGAGTCCACCTGCAGTGCAGGAGACCTGGGTTTGATCCCTGGGTCAGGAAGATCCCCTGGAGAAGGGAATGGCAACCCACTTCAGTATTTTTGCCTGGAGAATCCCATGGTCAGAGAAGTCTGGCAGGCTACATTCAGTCCATATGGTCGCAAAGAGTCAAACACGACTGAGCGATTAACACCTTCAGATGGGGCTCACAGTACTACTTACAATTTTTAAGAGAAGACAAATTAGAACATGATCCCAGGAGAGTGACTAAGGTAGTGAGAGAAAGAACTGATGGAATTGAGATTTAGTCCGAAAAAGAGACAACATAATTTGGAGACCAAGGTTATGCTTCCTTCCCCTCCGTGATATACATTTTCAGTACCTGAAACTCTCTCTTCTTGTATCATCAAACTGTTTTCACTGCTTGCATCAGCTCTTCACAATGCCCAAGTTTCTGTAAGGGCAGAGTTTGGGTCTGTTTGTGTGAGCGTGCTCAGCTGTGTCCGACTCTCTGCGACCTCATGGACTGTAACCTGCGAGGCTCCTCTGTCTGTGGAATTTTCCGGGCAAGAATACTGGAATGGGTTGCCATTTCCGACTCCAGACAGTCTTCCCAGCCCAGGGATCCAGCCTGGGTCTCCTGCACTGGCAGTGGATTCTTTACCACTGAGCCATCACCACCAAACCCCCAGAATCTAGAGCATGAAATCAGTGAGTTAAAGAATAAGTAGCAATTTTTCTTAAATATCTTTAATATTGTAAGGAAGAACCATTTATGTTTATGCTCTGCAGCTCAATGAAACAGCAAAGGTTTCAAGTTCAGGTAAAATTTCATTCCATGTAATAATTGTAGGTTTCCAAATATGCCGTGAATTATTGGGACAAATAGTGCCCTATCACTAGTGGCCATCAAACTAAATATGGAATTTGGAGGGCCATTTGGCTGGAACTGCTAGAACCAGGGCTCATATTACACTTTAATGCGGGTGACTTTTAGATCTCTTCAAACTTATTTTGATTCCGAAATTTGTTGTCCCAGAAAATTTGTTCTGATCCAATTATTTTCTAAATGACCAAAACTAGTCCCTTCCTCCTCTTCATTTCTGTAGAACAACCACCCTTCTCTTACAATCTGATCATTTTCTGCTGTATAGAGGTAGTTGCCAATTTGACTTATTACCAGTTAAAAATAGAAGGACATTTCCATGTTCAGAAAAATTCAAATATCGATCAGTAAAAGGATTTCCCTTTGGGCCACATTTCTGTTAAAACATCTTAATAAAAATGGCAAGATTCGATCAGACCCTCAGATCTTTCAGACATGCATTTTTTCCCCTGCTTATGAATAACAGAACTCCTCTTGGTTTTTTTTTTTTTTCTTCCTGACTATACAGTTATGTGTAGAAACAAGTGTCAGACCTGTTTTCCTTTGTTGTGCGATTAGAGACTGAAAGGTACTTACCCTCAGGGTGTTGTTGAAAGAGGGGTGAAAAAACAGCACACAGACCACAGGAAAGAAAAGAAAAAGAGGGAAAGTGATTGAAATACACATTAAGACTTCAGAGTGGCAGAAAGGAATCAGGATGGTAGTATCTGTCACTGTCACTTCGTCAGGGTGGACAAGTTTGTTTACCAACATGCATCTTCTTGTCTGGCAGGGGAAAAAAAATAAGCTCTTCAAGAAATTCTGTTATGATTCTTTCATACTTCTCTTTGGCGTCAGATAGTTTCATCCAGTAATCCTTGGATGATTTAGGAGTAAGTGAAAAGCATACGGACTGAAGTCCCCTTGGAATGTTCTTTGGTTTTAGACAGGAGGGCAAAGGTTCCTAGCGGAAGGCTCTGCCAAAAATGTGCTTGATTTGCAAAGATCAGACATCATCTATGACTCTCTCTTACTGTAGCTCCACCTACCCCATAATCCCATCACTCGCTGTTTTAATTTAACAATGTTTGGTAGTGATCACTTTGCCTGCAGCACTGGCCTTTGGGCCACATTGAACCAGAGGGACTTCCTATCCTGAGACTCTAGTATTTATTAAATATCAGTAATAAAACTCTTTTAGCCTTTAAGCCTTTTGTAGGTACCAATGTGCTTAATATTTATAATGACCTGATGAGAAAAGTGCCGTGATATTCTCAGTTGTACCATGATATTCCCATTTACCCTCATGATATTCCTATTTTGCAGATGAAGAAACTGAGGCAGAGAGGAACTGATTCATCATCTTTAGAGAGCTGGCAAACACATCAATTTGGGAATTGAACCCTGGCAATCTGGCTCCAGCATTCTTTCCTTTAACATCCATACGTCTCTGTTTCTCTACAGGACACTCCAGACGCTTACTCTCAGCCCAGAGCTGATACACTGCCTCGTATTTACACTGCCTTGTTGTATTTTCAAGGCTTCCCGGTAAGGATGTTCTTCCAGTAGTTTTATAGGTGAGACAGCTGGTCTCAGAGACAGTTTGGAAAGCATGTATCAAATTCACAGACTTTGTGAATGACAGGACTCAGGATTTGAATTCAGATTTCATCTAACACCTGCCTCAGGCTATTCTGTGCAACGAGTGGCCCCAGAATTAACCTCATCAGAACTGCCTGCAGTGGGGAGGTGGGGCTGTGTTGGTTAAAAAAAAAAAAAAACACCCACATTTCAGATGATCTTTGTAACTATTGAATGAGCATCTCTGAAGCAGGGCTTCTGGATCTTTATTTTCAAAAAGCGATCCGGTGATTTTTGATTCACAAATTTGAATGCCTCATGCAGCCACTAAAAGCCTCTTGTGACCAGTGTTATTGGGCAGTTAAAAAAATAAATAAAAATAAAAGGAGACAGAAGATGAACATGTATTGAGTGTGAACTGATAGAGAAATGAAACAACTTCAAAAATACAAATTAGAAAATCAGATGATTCAGTCCGTTAAACAGTCTGTTTCTAGATTCACTGCAGAGCTGTGGTTGGTTATTGATTCTGGAGGCTTCTAGAGGGTTGGGGGCATGGAAAGCAGGAAATAGGTCAGCGTGGTGGGAACAAAGAACAAGATGCTGGGGTCAATCCTTACTTATCACTCTTATTTGTCCTTGACTCTGGGTGGGTTATGTATTCTCTCTACATTTTAAATTCTCTGTAAAATTTTGCCTCCTTGATTATTTTATATGAGAATTAAGGGAGCTACACATCCAAAGCAGCTGACATACAGTAGGTATTCAGTGGTCTCTTATTTATTTTCTGTCTTACGATACTTCAAAACCAGTCATATTTTTGAGATAGATTCAACTGTTATCTTTCTTTCTACCCACTCCTGCATTAACTAGCCATAATGAATTCCAGTTTGTCAATTACTTCCATTCCCCTAGACCATAACACTGTCTCTTTAGGAAAGCACTGATCTGTTAATGTGAAGTTCATTGTAAATGGTAGTGATGACTTACCAGCCACATGCGCCTTCATTAGAGAAAGAGGAAGGCATGCAGGATTGTACCAAAGGAATGAATGTCTAATGAAAAAAAAAATTCTGAGATTTGTAGTAGGAATATTTGGGGACAGAATTTCCTCAAGAATAGCATTTAAGTTCTAAATTCTGTTGTGTGTGCTTAGTCACTTAGTTGTGTCCAACTCTTTCTGACCCTTTGAAATATAGTCTTCCAGGCTCCTCTGTCCACACGGTTTTCCAGGTAAGAATACTGGAGTGGGTTGCTATTTCCTTCTTCAGGGGATCTTCCCCACCCAGGGACTGAGCCTTCTCAAATACCACAGCTCAAAAGCATCAATTCTCAGTGCTCGGCTTTCTTAACAGTCCAACTCTCACATCCATACCATCAGACACTACTATATTCTATTACCTAATCTATTTGAAATACCAGTTTATAAATCATATCTTTTTTTTTTTTTTGGTGGAAACATAAAATTGTCAAGTTACAAATTTAGAGGTCCTTTGGAACAACTCTTAGGCAGTGCGTCTCCTTGGAGGAAAGACAGTAATGTGTTCATGTTATGTAGTATACTACAGCGCTCATCTGTTACTCAGTAAGCCCAGTGTGATAGAAAGCCAAACACCATTTTGCAGATGAGGAAAGTAAGGTTCAGAGAGACACTTGCCAAGGTTGCTCAAATCACCCAAGACAAGGACTTGAATCTAAATGCTAAACTCTTTCTCCTTTATTCCCCTCCCTAAGCTATAGTACTTCCCAATTGCAGGCAGGCAAATTACTATGGATGAATTCCTTTCTCCATCTTTCTCAATCTCTCTTTTTAGGAACTTTTAATTAGTCCCCAACTCTCTGCCATTATTAGTATCTGTTATTAAGTATTAAGAGCCATCCTTGTTCCCTTCTCCTCTCCTGTTCCCCTCCCGAAGCTTCCTACTTTGAGGCCTCTGGTTTTAATTGTTACATTTTTTCACCAGTGATCAGTGGAGCTTCCCTAATGATCTCCACTCATTTGGAGGGTTTATAGCTCCAGCACAGAACTCCAATAGAAGGAAAAGAGAAGCTTCACTGGAATCCCCTGAGGCTTTGCTTCTGCCAAGAACAAAATCCTTTGCTGCTAGCTACTCCTCCCCTACCCTAAGGCTTCACCCTGGGTGGCAGGACTTCCCTTTCCTACTTGGCAGAGCTATTCCTCTTTCCATACTCCCAGCCTTGATCCCACCTCCTCCTCACTTTCCCAAGGTATCAGTTTCAGATATGTGCACAGTAGGCAGGCACCTGATCACCATTTGTTAAAAGATGCAATAAGTAAAGGCATTAGTGAGGGCAGAAGGAAGGATGAAAGTTTGATTTACGGGCCAAAGAACCTTGCCAGAAAATACACAAAGTTCTCAAAGAACGCTAGTGCTTACAACCACATGGAAGTAGTTTTATACTTAAGGAGACAGGCACAGAGTGCTGCTAAAATACTCTCTGTGGTCAGATACACAGTGGGACTAGTTCAATTGTTCAGCTGTGTCCGACTTTATGCAAGCCCATGGACTGCAGCATACTAGGCTTCCCTGTCCTTCACTATCTCCCAGAGTTTTCTCAGATTCATGTATATTGAGTTGGTGACACCATCCAACCGTCTCATCCTCTCTTAACAACTGACATCACTGAGCCTTTCAGCTCAGTTCAGTTCAGTCACTCAGTCATGTCCGACTCTTTGTGACCCCATGAATCGCAGCACGCCAGGCCTCACTGTCCATCACCAACTCCCGGAGTTCACTCAGACTAGCATCCATCGAGTCAGTGATGCCATCCAGCCATCTCATCCTCAGTCGTCCCCTTCTCCTCCTGCCCCCAATGCCTCCCAGCATCAGGGTCTTTTCCAATGAGTCAACTCTTCTTATACCAAACATATAAATATATAAATAAAATAGAAAAATAAATATAAATATTCCTATAAATATCAACACAACCCTGTCATGCACTTGTTCGTATTATCCTCATTTTTCAGATGGGAACATAAGTGGGCAAGCCAGGATTCTAACTTAGGTGCTTCAGCTCCAGACTGTGGGTCCTTGATCTTCACATCATAGTACTGTGATATTAGGATAAATCACCCAAGAACTAAGCTTGATTGTTAAACATTTAAACCCTCAAAGGCTGTGTCAATGTTTTATCTAATTTAATCTTTATAAAAACAATTGATGATGTGGGAGAAAATAACACTCTTATTCATCTTTGATTTGGGGAAGAATTGAGGACAAGAAGAAATTATGGTCCTTCGTTCTAAATCCCTCCAAGGATAGATGCAGGGCCACATCTCAAGCCCATTACGGTGAAAGGTGATGGACTGAGTGACTGTAGAGTTTAGTTACATCTTTCTACCCCTGGCAGTGCCATGTGCTAGTCATTTTACAAGGTTTACGCTGTTTTGTATCTCTGAGCCCTGGTATTTATTATCTGCAAAACAGATATGAGAATATCTGTGCCACTGGATTTGGGTCTGAATATTAATAGACATTTTATTGCTAAAATATGGCAGACATATTATGCATTTGGCTTTCCTTCCCAGGCTCACCATAGATATTTTGTGTCAAGGTGAGCCCCTCCAGCAACCTGGGTATGGAGGTCGCCAGCTCATATACCTGAGACTGGCCCTTCTTATCTTACTGTTTCATGTTGCTCGTCCACCAAGGAGAGAGATGAGAAACGCCGTCATTCATGAACTGACTTCTCTTTGCTGACTCACGGTTGTCCTATGTCTCTTACTCCTGGATAAAAGCCAAACTGTGGCACATACCACGACAGTGACCCCAGTCGTTCAGACTCCTCAGAAGCTCAGAGTTGGGAAGAGCTAAGACTTAAACCCCTGTCTTAAAGAGAAGGGAGAACGGATGCATGCAAGGGAGAGGAATCTCTCATGTTCACATTGTTTGAAATGGCAAAACTGGGACTAAAACTCAACTCTGAATGAAATCATATCTTTTTAGCTTATGCTACTGCAAAGAGTCGGACACGATTGAGAGACTGAACTGAACTGAACTGGGGCGATTATTTGGAGAACGGATACTGGTTTCTAAGTCAGGGAGACCTAAACAAGGAACTTTGAAGGTATTGATATACCTCCCCAGTAAAATTGTTTACACCGGGAACAAAGGCTTCCAAAACTGTCCAGGGAGTCACACCAGCTGACAGTGATGGAGCCCATCAGTGCCCTATCTGATTAATGAAGAATATCTAATAAACACGAGGAGAAAGGCCAAGGATTCTAATGTTTAATTATCTGCCCAATGATTGAAAGTCTAATTTCATTTGCTTGTGCTTGTTTGTCAAGGTGCCTATATTTGCCAGCAAGGAAAGAGCTTCGGAGTGCAGGGACTTAATGCAGATGAATTCATTAAGGCTCTTATTAATCTCCACATCCTAGTAGCTTAATATTCAATCAGTTATCAACTTCTTTCAATTCCAGACATGGAACCAGGAAACCAGGAGAACAGTATTATGCATTTGCCATTTCAGTCCAAACCTAACAATGTAATCATCAATTATAATCCAAAGGATTCATTAATTTATTTTATTTTGGAATTGGACACAGTTGTCTATAGTTTATATGGATGTGCAAAAGGCCAAAGGCATATATTTTTAGCAATATGGCAGACTAGAGAGCAACAAAATCTCAGTACACAAAATTTAGTAAACTAAATTTAAATAAAAAAGCAAATATTAACTTTTAGTGTTATAAATGCCTTAAAAATCAGAGAAAATAAATGAGGTCAAAGACTATATGAAACTGTGAGCACAAATAGATAAACTAGAGCATCCCACACGAGTTTTGGCTGAGAGCTCCTGCCAGTTACTGTGGGGCCTCCATCCAGAGTTATAAGGGCATTTTTGAAACAAAGGAAAGGAGAAAGCCTGGAGACTAGACTGCGAGGTCAGGCAGATCATCTGCATTAAGCCAAGACCCCAAATGGCAACGCTATCGCTGAATGAACTGGGAGGAAAAATGCCCATAAAGGTGTCTGTGAGGTTCGGAGACATGAGATCTATATTGAGGTCTAAATTCTGTTCATCAAAGCTCATAAATCAGAAGGGATGTGACCACAGTTAAGTTTTATCAATGTGCTTCAGGGAATTTATTTTTTATGGAGAGGTGAATAGGTTAATTCATTTTATATTAACTTAAATAGGCGTATGTTACCGTTTCTCAGCTAATCATTAAAAGACCAGTAGAGTATACAGCTTTCAAATTAGTGAAGAAGAAATACTAACTCATTCCAAAAGCAAGAAAAAGAAAAGAAATAAAAAGCTGGAATAGAGAGAAAGCACACAATAAAAAAGTTACAGACCCAACCATATCAGTAATCATAATCAGTGCAAAGAGATTACTTTCTGCATTTAAAAGATTAAAGTGTATAAAAAAGTAGTCTACCCAGAGACTATTTACCAGAGAAAACATAAAACACAAATGTACAGCTTGAAAAAAAAAATGGAAAAGTATAACAGGAAAATGCCAGTCTTAGAGTTGGCATCTCTATTCAAATTTCAGATAATCTGAAGACTGACGTTAAAAAACTATCTTTAGAAGAGGTAAAAAGGGTTGTACTACAGAGAAAATAAATTCAACTTGTTAAAGATATGTTAAAATTTTAAACTTGTATTAACTTAATAATACAGTTTCTGACTATGTGAAATAAAAAATTATGGATCAGTCAAAAAAATTACAAATCCACATCACAGTGAGAAATTGTAATATCTTTCTCAGTAATTAAGAGAGAATGTAGTTGACTCAAATGATATAAGTAGGAAGATTGATTAGTGGAATACTGCCTCCGACAATATTTTGTGGACAGTTTTAGTGGGTTGTGGATAACTTTCTTCATCAAAAACATTTCTCAATAAGTTTCACAAAATTAACATATCACTAAATGTTCCAATCAAAATGAAATTGTTAGATGTCAGTGTAAAACAGGTAACAGATGTAAATATAATGAGGTGAATATATATGGATGCGCACTCATACGTACACATCAGAAAAAATCACGTTTATACACATCTTCAGAATTTTAAGATGACTCTCTAAGTTACTTATAGATCAAGGGAGAAATTAGAATGGACGTTAGGAAATGTTTAGATCAATATTACTATGGAAACATCAAAGTTTATGTTATAACTGAACTGATACCTCAAAGGAGTTTATAGATTCAAATCTTTATATTCAAAAGCAAAAGAAGTAAAAGGTAATTAAAAATTTAGTAAAAGAACAGCAGGAAAATCTAAAGTGTTGAGGATTTAATAATAAAGACAAAGGTGAGTATGTGTGATGTGTATCGTGAGAGAGAGGGAATGAAAGAAAAAAGCATAGATCACAATGTTAAAAAAAGGGAGGTGTAGCTATGGTTTCAAAAATGATTAATAAAAATAGTAGGCATGGTAAACAAACATTCTAATAAATAGAAAATTATTTATATATATCAAACATTCAGAAATGCAGCTTACTAAATCTTGCACAATAAAAGGTAGAAAACCCAGATGATCTTTCTAAACATGAAGGATATTGAAGCAACCCTTTTATCTATGCCCATAAACAGAACAACTGGATGAGTTGATTTTCAAGTAAATTGTATAAAGTGTCTAAGAAACCAATCATTCCAACCTATAAAATATCTTTCAGAGAATAAAATAAAGGGGGAGATTACTTTCCAACCTTTTTTGTTTTTTGGAGGATCATACAACCTCATAACTGCACAAAAGGGTATATATAAGAACTCTTATAAGAAAAGAATACATATATAATAGACCACTGCCATTCATGAGCATGTAAAAGTTCTAAATAAAATTTTAGCAAACAGCATTCAACAAGGAATAAAAATACCAATGCATCATGGTCAATATGAGATTGTTCTAGGAATGACTAATGTTGGGAAATCTACAAACATATTCAATTGTATTAATTGACCAAGTAAGAAATTTAAATTTGAATCATACAATAAAAACTTTTTCAATAAAACATGACAATCATTTGTAATGAAAACTTGTACTGAAATATGATTAAGCAAGAACTTTCTTAACTGGATAAAGGAGAGCTTAAAGAAGTCTACTGGAGAAATAGAATAACAAGAAACCTACACATATAAGGAAATGCAGTATATTGGAAAAGGAAAAAACAAAAAAGACTAGTAGATTGGTAGGAAAATTATAGTCTATTTAATAAGTGGTGCTGCTGTGTAAAGCAGTTGTCCCCATGGGAGAAAATAAAAAGGGGATTTCATCCTGCATCAAAATAATAATAATAATAATAATTTCCAAGTAATTTAAAGACTTAAGCATGATAACTAAATCAATAAAAATTTCAAAAATAAGGATAATCTTTTTATGTCTACAGATGTGGGAAAGGTTTCTAAAACAACCCACCAAAGAACAAAGCATAAATAAAATCAGCAATTTGACTTCTGTTCAATTCAGTTCACTTGTTCAGTTGCATCTGACTCTTTGCAATCCCATAGACTGTAGAACACCAGGGTTCCATGTCCACCACCAACTCCCAGAATTTACTCAAACTAATGTCCATTGAGTCGGTGATGCCATCCAGACATCTCATCCTCTGTCATCCCCTTCTCCTCCCGCCTTCAATTTTCCCCAGCATCCGGGTCTTTTCAAATGAGTCAGTTCTTCCCATTAGGTGGCCAAAGTATTAGAGTTTCAGCTTCAGCATCAGTCTTTGCAATGAATATTCAGGACTGTTTCCTTTTGGATGGCCTGGTTGGATCTCCTTGCCGTCCAAGCGACTCTCAAGAGTCTTCTCAAACACCACAGTTCAAAAGCACCAGTTCTATGGGGCTCAGCTTTCTTTATAGTCCAACTCTCACGTCTATACACGACTACTGGAAAAACCATAGCCTTGACTAGATGGACCTTTGTTGGCAAAGTAGTGTCTCTACTTTAAATATGTGTCTAGTTGGTCATAGCTCTTCTTCCAAGGAGAAAATGTCTTTTAATTTCATGGCTGCAGTAACCATCTGCAGTGATTTTGGAGCCTCTCAAATAAATTCTTTCACTATTTCCACTGTTTCCCCATTTATTTGCCTTGAAGTGATGGGACCAGATGCCATGGTCTTAGTTTTTTTTTTTTTTACTTTTTTTTTGTCAGGTTTTGGTATTAGAGTGATGGTGGCCATGGTCTTAGTTTTGAGCCAACATTTTCACTCTTCTCTTTCACTTTCATCAAGAGGCTCTTTAGCTCTTCACTTTCTGCCATAAGGGTGGTGTCGTCGGCATACCTGAGGTTATTGGTATTTCTCCCGGAAATCTTGATTCCAGCTTGTGCTTCATCCAGTCCAGCATTTCTCCTGATGTACTCTGCATATAAGTTAATTAAACAGGGTGAAAATATGCAGCCTTGACATACTCATTTCCTGATTTCGAACCCATCTGTTGTTCCATGTCCAGTTCTAACTGTTGCTTCTTGACTTGGAAACAAGTTTCTCAGGAAGCAGGTCAGGTGGTCTGGTATTCCCATCTCTTTAAGAATTTTCCACAGTTTCTTGTGATCCACACAGTCAAAAGCTTTGGCATAGTCAATAAAGCAGAAGTAGATTTTTTTCTGGAACTCTCTTCCTTTTTTGATGATCCAGCAGATGTTGGCAATTTGATCTTTGGTTCCTCTGCCTTTTCTAAATCCAGTTTGAACATCTGAAATTTCATGGTTCACGTACTGTTGAAGTGTGGCTTGGAGAATTTTTAGCATTACTTTGTTAGCATGTGAGATGAATGAAATTGTGTGGTAATTTCAATATTCTTTGGCATTGTATTTCTTTGAGATTGAAATGAAAACTGACATTTTGTAGTCCTGTGGCCACTGCTGAGTTTTCCAAATTTACTGGCATATTGAGTGCAGTTCTTTCACAGGATCATCTTTTAGGATTTGAAATAGCTCAGCTGGAATTCCTTCACCTCCACTAGCTTTGCTCATAGCGATGCTTCCTAAGGCCTACTTCTCTTCGCATTCAAGGATGTCTGGCTTTAGGTGAGTAATCACAACATCATGGTTATCTGGGTCATGAAGATCTTTTTTGTATAGTTCCTCAGTGTATTCTTGCCACCTCTTCTTAAGATCTTCTACTTCTGTTAGGTCCACACCATTTCTGTCCTTTATTGTGCATGAAATATTCCCTTGGCATCTCCAATTTTTGTGGAGATCTCTAGTCTTTCCTATTCTATAGTTTTCCTATATTTCTTTGCATTAATCACTCAGGAAGGCTTTCTTATCTCTCCTTGCTATTCTTCAGAACTCTGCATTCAAATGAGCCTATCTTTTATTTTTTTCTTTGCCTTTCATGTCTTTTCTTTTCTCAGCTATTTGTAAGACGTCCTCAGAAAACCATTTTGCCTTTTTGCATTTCTTTTTCTTGGGAGTGGTTTTGATCACTGCCTCCTGTACAATGTCACGAACCTCCATCCATATTGCTTCAGGCACTCTATCAGATCCAATCCCTTGAATCTATTTGTTACTTCCACTTTATAATCATAAGGGGTTTTATTTAGGTCATACCTGAATGGTCTAGTGGTTTTCCCTACTTTCTTCAATTTGAGTCTGAAGTTGGCAATAAGAAGTTCATCATCTGAGCTGCACGGTGCTGAAGCAGTGGCTGCGTAGTGCTGGAGTGACTTTGAGAAAATAAACCACTACAGGTGGCAATGGAAAAACCCCAGGAAGATGGCAAGGGGGCAAAATCACATTTAGAGTCTAACCCCATACCCCCCAGAGATGCTCAGAAGGCTCAAACAAACCTTGTGCACACTACGACCCACAGACCCCACACAGACTGAGACAAAACTGTGTTTGAGTGTCTCCTGTGGAGGTCCAGGTCAGCAGTGAACTGCTGCAGGGGTAGGGGCCCTGGGTGCAGTAGACCTGGGTATGGCATAAGCCCTCTTGCAGGAGGTCGCCATTAACCCTGCCATAGAGCCGCCAGAACTTACACAGGACTGGGGAAACAGACTCTGAGAGGGTACAAACAAGACCTTGTGAGCACCAGGACCCAGGAGAAAGGAGCAATGACCCCACAAGGTACTGACCCAGACTTGCCCAAGAGTGTCCAGGAGTCTATGGCAGAGCTGTGGGTCAGTGGTCACCTGTTGCAGGGTCGGGGGCCCTGAGTGCAGCAGTGTATGCGTAGGCCCTTTTGATGGAGGTGGCCATTGTCTTCATTGTGTCCACCATAGTTTGGCCTCAGGTCAAATAACAGGGAGGGAACGTAGCCCCACCCATCAACAGAAAATTAGAATAAAGATTTACCGAGCGTAGCTCTGCCCCTCAGAACAAGATCCAGTTTAGCCCTCAGTTGGTCTCTCCCATCAAGAAGCTTCCATAAGCCTTTATCCTTCTCCATCAGAGGGCAGACAAACTGACAACAATCACAGAAAACTAACCAATGATCACAGGGACCACAGCCTTGTCTAACTCAATGAAACTATGAGCCACGCCATGTAGGGCCACCCAAGATGGACATGTCATGGTGGAGAGTTCTAAGAAAATGATGTCCACTGGAGAAGGGAATGGCAAACCACTTCAATATTCTTGCCTTGAGAGCCCCATGAACAGTATGAAAAGACAAAATGATAGGACACTGAAAGGTGAACTCCCCAAGTTGGTAGGTACCCAATATGTTACTGGAGATCAGTGGAGAAATAACTTCAGAAAGAATGAAGAAATGGAGCCAAAACAAAAACAGCACACAGATGTGGATGTGACTGGTGGTGGAAGCAAAGTCTGATGCTGTAAAGAGAAATACTGCATAAGAACCTGAAATGTTAGGTCCATCAGTTCAGTTCAGTCGCTCAGTAGTGTCCAACTCCTTGCGACCCCATGAATTGCAGCACACCAGGCCTCCCTATCCGTCACCAACTCCCAGAGTTCACCAAACTCATGTCCATTGAGTCGGTGACGCCATCCAGCCATCTCATCCTCTGTCGTCCCCTTCACCTCTTGCCGCCAATCCCTCCCAGCATCAGGGTCTTTTCCAATAAGTCAACTCTTCGCATGAGGTGGCCAAAGTACTGGAGTTTCAGCTTCAACATCATTCTGTCCAAAGAACATCCAGGACTGATCTCCTTCAGAATGGACTGGTTGGATCTCCTTGCAGTCCAAGGGACTCTCAAGAGTCTTCTCCAACACCACAGTTCAAAAGCATCAATTCTTCGGCGCTCAGCTTTCTTCACAGTTCAATTCTCACATCCATACATGACTACTGGAAAAACCATAGCCTTCACTAGATGTATCTTTGTTGGCAAAGTAATGTCTCTGCTTTTCAATGTGCTATCTAGGTTGGTCATAACTTTCCTTCCAAGGAGTAAATATTTTTTAATTTCATGGCTGCAACTACCACTTGCAGTGATTTGGAGCCCCAAAAATAAAGTCTGACACTGTTTCCACTGTTTCCCCATCTATTTCCCATGAAGTGATGGGACCAGATGCCATGATCTTCATTTTCTGAAAGTTGAGCTTTAAGCCAACTTTTTCACTCTTCTCTTTCACTTTCATCAAGAGGCTTTTTAGTTCTTCTTCACTTTCTGCCATAAGGGTGGTGTTATCTGCATATCTGAGGTTATTGATATTTCTCCTGGCAGTCTTAATTCCAGCTTGTGCTTCTTCCAGCAAATTGCAAGTGGTCAAACAGGAGGTGGGAAGAGTGAACGTTGATATTTTAGGAATCAACAAACCAAATGGACTGGAATGGGTGAATTTAATTCAGATGACCATTTTATCTACTACTGTGGGCAGGAATCCCTTAGAAGAAATGGAGTAGCCATCATAGTCAACAAAAGAGTCCAAAATGCAGTATTTGGATGCAGTCTCTAAAATGACAGGATGATCTCTGTTCATCTCCAAGGCAAACCATTCAATATCACAGTAATCCAAGTCAATGCTCTGACCAGGAACACTGAAGAAGCTGAAGCTGAACATTTCTATGAATCCTACAAGACCTTCCAGAACTAGCACCCAAAAAAGATGTCCTTTTCATTATAGGGGACTGGAATGAAAAAGTAAGAAGTCAAGAAACACCTGGAGTAACAGGCAAATTTGGCCTTGGAGTACAGAATGAAGTAGGGCAAAGGCTAATAGAGTTTTTCCAAGAGAATGCACTGGTCATAGCAAACACCCTCTTCCAATAGCACAAGAGAAAACTCTACACATGGACATCACCAGATGGTCAATTGCAAAATTATATTGATTGTTCTTTGCCGCCAGTGATTGAGAAGCTCTATACAGTCAGCAAAAACTAGACTGGGACCTGACTCTGGCTCAGAGAATGCCTTTTGTTATATTACATCTATTCATTGTTAGACCCCATAACGAGATGAAAAGACAAGCCACAAACTGAGAGAAAATATTTGTAACCATGTAAGTGACAGAAATTTAACTTGCAAAATGGATAAATATTTTTAATAAAACAATAACAAGTCCCAGCACAATTGAAAAAGGGAAAAATGTAGAAAGACATGATCTTGCTTTTTAATACAAAGGAAAATGTCACTGTCCCTTGAAATTTGAAAAGATATTGACCATACAAGGAATAAAATGTAGATACAATGAGCTGTTTTTTCATAGCTGCAAGTTTAACAAAATCTAAGTTTTTCAGGAGAGCTGGGTTTGATCCCTGGGTGTGGAAGATCCCCTGAGGAGGGAATGGTAGCCCACTGCAGCATTCTTTCATGGAGAATACCCATGGACAGAGAACGCTGGTGGTCAACAGTCCTTGGAGTCATAGAGAGTAGGACATGACAGAGTGACTAATTGCAGCATACAACTCAAGAAATTTATCAGTAGCAAAAGTTAGCAAGGATGCAAAGCAGAAATAGTTCGCATGCTCAGTAGATGCCTATATCGATGCCATTTTATGAAAGCAACACAGAAACAGTATTAAAAATATACTTACCTTTTCACCCCAAATTTCTTACATGGGGTCTTTCCCACAGAAATAAAGACCTAGGATCAAGATATCGATGGAAGCAGATGTTTACTGGAGCATTATTCATAAAGGCAGAAAGGAGTAACAAAGTGACAAACAGGGGAAATGATGAAGTAAATTATAGTACATGTATACCAAGGGACTCTTTTACAGCTATTCAAAATAATGGATTGGAGCTATGCTACCTGATAAAAGAGAATTATATAAAGTATAACTGATTAGAAAACTTGAAGCGGGAAATATGTATAATAAGAAAAATAATCTGTAAGATAAGTTCCCACTATGGAAGGTAAAATTAGCAAAAATCCCCATTTGTTATTGCATACACACAGACACACAGATGTGTCTTAGTGTGTGTATATTGTGCCCTGTGTGTAAGCATGAGCAAAACATGAGGCATATCTCATGTTGTTATGTATGCTGCCTTGTCAGAGGGAATGAGGTGGTGGTGGAGGGGAACAAGGCTAGACAAATGAAGAAAAACTGCACAAAAATTATGTGATTGATTTATGTAAAATAATGTCTGCTTGTATATACAGATGAAGTAATTTTAAAAGCCCCACAAGTAGCATAAACTGATATTGAGTAACTCGTACCACTTTGTGATGGATTCCAAAGCTGAGTGGGGTGGAATCAAGTTGCAGACTCAAATACAGTAGCATTCTGTGTGTGAAGGAAATTTCCATATACGTATATATAATACATGTATTTCCAGGAGAAAGGCGTATAAGAATATGTCAGTTCAGTTTACTCACTCAGTCATGTCTGACTCTTTGTGCCCTCATGGACTGCAGCATGCCAGGCTTCCCTGTCCATCATCAACTCCCGGAGCTGGCTCAAACTCATGTCCACCGGGTCGGTGATGCCATCTGACCGACTGCAAATGTTGACCACGTAGCATGGAAGAGGCGACGATGGTGGTGAAGGGTAGAGATGAGTGGAAGGGCAGTGATTCCGTCTGCCTTTATCTGTCTGTGCTCTGTATCGTGTCGCTCCTCGCAACAAGGATTTATGTATCCATTACCTACTGCTGAAAAGGAAAAAAAAAAAAAAACATTCTTTTTAAGATTCTGTGGGTTTGCTGGTGAGTCTTCTGCTCTGGCCTGGTTTATGTGGCTCAACTGGACAATCTCATGCGTCTGAAGAGTTGGTTTGGTATCACGGATGTGATGGAGATCTCTTGGCCACGTGTGGACCACCACTTCGTAAGCTAGCTTAGATCAGCGTCATAGTCATGAGGCTCCCAAGAGCAACAGCAAAGCGAGCTCCAGCAGGAAGCACTTCATAAGCCTCTGCTCTTGGCATTATTAATGTTGCCAAAGCAAGTCACAGAGTCCAAGAAGGAGTCCTACCAAGGGCACAGATAGAAAAATAATTAATTTGTAGGCACTTTTACAACCTATCACAATGTATTTGCCAACTTATTTTCACTATCATTTTATTCATTTCAGTTCTTTCCCATTGAAAGCACACTGATTAAGGCACTCGTTATCTTTTTTTTTTTTCTGCATCATCTTTCTTGTCTGATCTTAGTTACTTACACCTTTGCCAGTGAAAGTGCTGGAGTCCTAACCACTGGACCACAAAAGAATTCCCGAGGCACTTATTACCTTTTAAGCATAGACTTTCTTACAAGGATCCTTCATGAATTATTTCTTATTCTCTTCTGTGCCCTACTACATTGCTCATTTTCTATATTCCCTATTCACCATTCTTTGGAAGGACTGGTGCTAAAGCTGAAACTCCAGTACTTTGGCCACCTCATGCGAAGAGTTGACTCATTGGAAAAGACTCTGATGCTGGGAGGGATTGGGGGCAGAAGGAGAAGGGGACGACTGAGGATGAGATGGCTGGATGACATCACTGACTCGATGGACGTGAGTTTGAGTGAACTCTGGGAGTTGGTGATGAACAGGGACGCCTGGTGTGCTGCGATTCATGAGGTCGCAAAGAGTCGGACATGACTGAGTGACTGAACTGAACTGATTCACCATTGGAGTGTGGTCAAGGAATCTATAATTCCTAGTTTCCGTAGATAATCCTGGTTTGTGCTTGTTTCCTTATCAGGCTTAGAATTTGTTGCGGATCTTTAAGAATTTTCTAACAAAACAATATTATTTATTGTTTCACTTAAATAAGGCAGAATAGGTTTGGGAGACATCTAGTACTTTGCACTTATTGTTTCTGTTGGGGTCTCATTTAAAAACCTGTGAGATGCTTGTATAGTGAACCAGATATTCACCTTGGGTGTGTGTGCTCGGTGGCTCAGTCACATCCGACAATTTGTGATCCCTTGGCTGTAGCCTGCCAGGCTCCTCTGTTCATGGGATTTTCCAGGCGAGAATACTAGAGTGGCGTTGCCATTCCCTTCTCTGGGGATCTTGCTGGCTCAGGGATCGAATCCAGGTCTTTTCCATCTCCTGCATTTGCAGAGAGATTCTTTACTCCTTGAGTCACCTTAACAACTGCCTATACCTGGAAAATGACCAGGAATAACCAGTCCTTCTATGTTAGATGATTTCTAGGTGTTATATGTGACTCAGCCGGTAAAGAAACCACCTGCAATGTTGGAGACCTAGGTTCGATCCCTGGGTTGGGAAGATCCCCTGGAAAAGGGGAAGGTTACCCACTCCTGTATTCTGGCCTAGAGAATTATGGACAGTATAGTCCATGGGGTCGCAAAGAGTCGGGCACGATTGAGCGACTTTTTAACTTTCAGAGACTTGACGCACTCAGATTTCATGTTAGTGTTAGTGTGCTGGAGGAAGGAGGCGCATTGCCCCTGCTGGCCACTTGGTGTGCTAGCCACTGGTGCCCTGGCCTCCACCATGGCGCCCAAGGAAAGCTGAAATGCCCAGGTCAGTGGACAGTCTGGGAAACTGCAGGTTACTGTATACAGGGAAATACATCAGGAAACAGGGACTAACCATCTCTTTGACCACAATCACAAAAGTAGGTCTTTCCCAATATTTATTGATTTTAATGTCTGGTAATCTTGTTTCTTTTTGATAAATCTTGTTGAACACAAAGAGCTTTAAAAAGTGAATGCTTAATTAAAAAATAATACTGAATTCCAGTTACTAAAGAAGGTTGATGATGAATGCTGTCTTCAAAAAATATTTTTCAACATTTACCATATCTGCTATGAAAAGCATAGCAAATCGCTAGCTATGGAAACACAGAATCACAAATATGATGAAGAAAAGTCAGATTTGCTTCAAGTTAGGAGCTGATTTATGAAGAATGTTTCCCCAAACAACTAGTTAACTCAGGAGACTATAGAAGCTAATTTACATATCTATCCTAAAACATGACTTTCTTTTGAGACTGCATGCTGATTTTTCTTTCTTTTATTTTTATTTGGAGTTTTCTCCTACAAGTAACAAAAAGTGAAATGATAGTCTTTCCATTAATATAAGAAAACTTCATGCACATATAAATTAATTTAGTTTTATATTGGAATCAATAGATGTTATCAATAGAAAGGTAGTTAATTTTAATAATGATTTGATTTTTTAAAAGTTCTTCTTAAAATCAAAAGGAAATTTTTGGAAGTCATTAGTCGAATGTTACAGAGAAGGCAATGGCACCCCACTCCAGTACTCTTGCCTGGAAAATTCCATGGATGGAGGAGGCTGGTGGGCTGCAGTCCATGGGGTCACTCAGAGTCGGACATGAATGAGCGACTTCACTTTCACTTTTCACTTTCATGCATTGGAGAAGGAAATGGCAGCCCACTCCCATGTTCTTGCCTGGAGAACCCCAGGGACGGGGGAGCCTGGTGGGCTACTGTCTATGGGGTCGCACAGAGTCAGACACCACTGAAGTGACTTAGCAGCAGCAGCAGCAGTCAAATATTAAACAGCTGACATTTGGGGGAATGATGCAAATCCAGGTGGAAGTACAACAGTGAAATAGTTGTTCCCATTGTGATAATATGAATACAAACTTTGATGGAGCGGATGATGATAAAAACTTATGGTTTTACTAATTTTATGGAGAAGAAATGTGCAAGGAATTGTTACTGATGCCCTTTATAATCCATAATCATGTCCATTCAAGCAGTTTAAAAATTCATTAGACTAGCAATGCCTACTTTCTTCTTGCTGCTCATAATAAATCATATTTTAGAAATATTTCAGGTTTGAAAGAACTATTTTATAAATCAACCTGAGTGTTTTAAAATGATAGTACACTATTTTATTTTTCAGATGCATCCTCTAAATTTTGGATGTATAGTGTTAAAAATTGTTAATATATTCAATGCTATGAGTGTGAAAAAGTCTTCAGATTTTTAACTTTTAGAAAGTTGAATATATATTCTGTATTGAAAATGTTGAAGTTTCAATTTCAAAAATTGAAAAATGTATTCTGTCCTGGAATGCCGTGATATTGAGAAAGTCCTCTAGTTTGCAGCAACTTGATTTAGGGAAATGTTAAAAAGAATCATATATACAGCAATATCTTTGACAAGTTTTTGTCTTGTAGAAGTGTTTACCATAGTAGGATTCTCTAAATGGAGGGGGAAAGAAAATAACTGTGGAAATATCTAGCGGAGATATTTATTCATCTTACTACACAACATATAAGAGTATACTCCATTAACAGAATTTGCCTTTGGTTTAGAGTTCTCTCATATCCACAGAGAGAATATTTCCTCAACTACAGGGATCACATATAGAGGTGAGAGTACATAGGCGATAGCAACAACTTTAAATATATTAGCCATGGCATGAAACTTTACAAAAGATTAGAAATAATTTTATGAATAAATTAGTAAGATCACAATGAAACGAGAGCATTCTCCAGGGAGGAAAAAAAAGAAAAAAAAACAATAGCAACTCAGTATTAGAAAGAGATATTGCTAAGAAACTGATTAGAAGAGATGAACATGTGCTGAAAATAAATATTCTACTTATTAAATTTTAACTTTCAGATAATTAAATATAGCATGATTTTGTAATATTTAAAGATGATTTTATGTCTTTGAAATTAGTTTTAAGTAAGATCCAGTTATGTGCACACTGCTAGAGTAAAATTGGCCAGTCGATAAACACAGACATTACTAAGCTTCATATGAAAAATATCAATAACGTCAGATAGGCAGACGACACCACCCTGATGGCAGAAAGTGAAGAGGAGCTAAAGAGCCTCTTGATGAAAGTGAAGAAGAGAGGGAAAAAGTTGGCGTAAAGCTCAGCATTCTAAAAACGAAGATCATGGCATCCGGTCCCATCACTTCATGGGAAATAGATGGAGAAACAGTGAAAACAGTGTCAGACTTTATTTTGGGGGGCTCAAAAATCACTGCAGATGGTGACTGCAGCCATGAAATTAAAAGACGCTTACTCCTTGGAAGAAAAGTTATGACCAATCCAGATAGTATATTCAAAAGCAGAGACATTACTTTGCCGACTAAGGTCCGTCTAGTCAAGGCTATGGCTTTTCCAGTGGTCATGTATGGATGTGAGAGTTGGACTGTGAAGAAGGCTGAGCACTGAAGAATTGATGCTTTTGAACTGTGGTGTTGGAGAAGACTCTTGAGAGTCCCTTGGGCTGCAAGGAGATCCAACCAGTCCATTCTGAAGGAGGTCAGCCCTGGGATTTCTTTGGAAGGAATGATGCTGAAGCTGAAACTCCAGTACTTTGGCCACCTGATGCGAAGAGTTGACTCATTGGAAAAGACTCTGATGCTGGGAGAGATTGGCGGCAGGAGAAGAAGGGGATGTCTGAGGATGAGATGGCTGGGTGGCATCACTGACTCAAAGGACGGGAGTCTGAGTGAACTCCGGGAGTTGGTGATGGACAGGGAGGCCTGGCGTGCTGTGATTCATGGGGTTGCAAAGAGTCGAACATGACTGAGTAACTGAACTGAACTAAACTGGTTTTATTTGTTAGAGTAATTTTAAGTTCACAGCAAAAGAACAGGGTTCTCATATGGCCATCGTATTCCCACACATGCACAACTTCCCCATTATCAACATCCCCCACCAGAATGGTAAATTTGCTATAATCAATAAACCTACATAGACATTCGCTATCACCCAAGGTCCATAGTAGTTTACAGTAGAGCTCTCTGTTGATGTTGTACATTCTGTGAGTTTGGAGAAAAGCATCATGACGTGTATCCACCATCATAGTATCGTACAGAATTTTCTCACTTTCCTAAAATCCTCTGTGTTTGGCTAATCTTCATTTGCCCTCTCCAAGCCTGGCAGCTATCGATCATTTTACTGTCTTCATGGTTTTTGCCTTTTTCTGAGTGTCATACACGCTGTGCTTAGTCACTCAATTGTGTCCAACTCTTTGTGACCCCATGGTCTGTTCATGGGAATTCTCTAGACCAGAATACTGAAGTGGGTTGTCATGCCCTCCTCTGGGGGATCTTTCTAACACAGGGATCAAACCCAGGTCTCCTGCATTGCAGGAAGATTCTTTACTGTCTGAGCTACCAGAGAAGCCCTTAGTTATATGTATTAAAGATTTCGTCCTCATTTGATGACTTGTGAGTTCATTTCTTTTTAACAATGAGTAATACTCCACTGTCTGGATGGATATACCATGGTTTATGTATCCAGTCACCTACTAGAGAACATCATGGTTGCTCTAATTCTTGACAATTATGAAGAAAGCTGCTTTAAATCACCTGTGTGCAGATTTTTGCGTGATGATTTCAACTCATGTGATTAATAATGAAAAACAAGACTTATGGATTGTATGGCTAGGGTATATTTGGTTTTATAAGGAAGTGTTTTCCANGAGCTAAAGAGCCTCTTGATGAAAGTGAAGAAGAGAGGGAAAAAGTTGGCGTAAAGCTCAGCATTCAGAAAACGAAGATCATGGCATCCGGTCCCATCACTTCATGGGAAATAGATGGAGAAACAGTGAAAACAGTGTCAGACTTTATTTTGGGGGGCTCAAAAATCACTGCAGATGGTGACTGCAGCCATGAAATTAAAAGACGCTTACTCCTTGGAAGAAAAGTTATGACCAATCCAGATAGAATATTCAGAAGCAGAGACATTACTTTGCCGACTAAGGTCCGTCTAGTCAAGGCTATGGCTTTTCCAGTGGTCATGTATGGATGTGAGAGTTGGACTGTGAAGAAGGCTGAGCACTGAAGAATTGATGCTTTTGAACTGTGGTGTTGGAGAAGACTCTTGAGAGTCCCTTGGGCTGCAAGGAGATCCAACCAGTCCATTCTGAAGGAGGTCAGCCCTGGGATTTCTTTGGAAGGAATGATGCTGAAGCTGAAACTCCAGTACTTTGGCCACCTGATGCGAAGAGTTGACTCATTGGAAAAGACTCTGATGCTGGGAGAGATTGGCGGCAGGAGAAGAAGGGGATGTCTGAGGATGAGATGGCTGGGTGGCATCACTGACTCAAAGGACGGGAGTCTGAGTGAACTCCGGGAGTTGGTGATGGACAGGGAGGCCTGGCGTGCTGTGATTCATGGGGTTGCAAAGAGTCGAACATGACTGAGTAACTGAACTGAACTAAACTGGTTTTATTTGTTAGAGTAATTTTAAGTTCACAGCAAAAGAACAGGGTTCTCATATGGCCATCGTATTCCCACACATGCACAACTTCCCCATTATCAACATCCCCCACCAGAATGGTAAATTTGCTATAATCAATAAACCTACATAGACATTCGCTATCACCCAAGGTCCATAGTAGTTTACAGTAGAGCTCTCTGTTGATGTTGTACATTCTGTGAGTTTGGAGAAAAGCATCATGACGTGTATCCACCATCATAGTATCGTACAGAATTTTCTCACTTTCCTAAAATCCTCTGTGTTTGGCTAATCTTCATTTGCCCTCTCCAAGCCTGGCAGCTATCGATCATTTTACTGTCTTCATGGTTTTTGCCTTTTTCTGAGTGTCATACACGCTGTGCTTAGTCACTCAATTGTGTCCAACTCTTTGTGACCCCATGGTCTGTTCATGGGAATTCTCTAGACCAGAATACTGAAGTGGGTTGTCATGCCCTCCTCTGGGGGATCTTTCTAACACAGGGATCAAACCCAGGTCTCCTGCATTGCAGGAAGATTCTTTACTGTCTGAGCTACCAGAGAAGCCCTTAGTTATATGTATTAAAGATTTCGTCCTCATTTGATGACTTGTGAGTTCATTTCTTTTTAACAATGAGTAATACTCCACTGTCTGGATGGATATACCATGGTTTATGTATCCAGTCACCTACTAGAGAACATCATGGTTGCTCTAATTCTTGACAATTATGAAGAAAGCTGCTTTAAATCACCTGTGTGCAGATTTTTGCGTGATGATTTCAACTCATGTGATTAATAATGAAAAACAAGACTTATGGATTGTATGGCTAGGGTATATTTGGTTTTATAAGGAAGTGTTTTCCAAAGTTGCAATCCTACTAGCAATGATTGAGAGAGAAGTTCTTGTTTCTCAACATCCGTGGCAGCATTTGGTATTGTCAACATTTTAGATTCTGGTCATTTTAGCAGTGGTAGCTCATTGTTTTAATTTGCATTTCCCTGGTGATTTATGATGTGGAACATCTCTCATTTGCCATCTGTGTACCTTTTTTGATAAGGTGCTTGTTTAGGGCTTTTGTCCGTTTTTAAAGTGAGTCTTTATTGTTGAGTTTTAAAAGTTCATTGTATATATTTAACAGGAGTCCTTTATTTTTTCCCAGGCTGTGGTTTTTCTTCTCAGCATTTCTGCATTGTCTTTTGCAGAGCAGACATTTTTAGCTTTGATGATGTCCAACTCATCAATGATTTCTCTCATAAATGATGCCTCTGGTGTTGTACCCAAGGAGTCACCGCCATGCACAAGATCATCTAGGTTTCTATTAGGCTATTTTCAAGGAGAATTTATAGTTTTGCATTTCAGAGCTATGATTCACTGGGTGTTAATTTTGTCTGTTGGTCAAGTCTGTTTCTAGATCTATTTCTTTGAATGTGATTGTCAGTTCTAGCCCCACTTGTGGAAAAGAGTCTTTGCTGGATTGTATAGTTCTGCTTCTTTGCCCAAGATCAGTTGACTATATTTACATCAATCTGTTTCTAGGCCTTCTAGTACATTCCACTGATCTGTCAATTGTTTTCAATAAAGCACTATCTTGATTACTTTAGCTTTATAGTAAGACAAGTCAGTTTCTCAGGCCTCTGACTTTGTTCTTCTACAATATTGAAATGGCTTTTGCCATTCCTGAGTGGTGCAGTGGTAAAGAATCTGCCTACCAATACAGGAGATGTGAAAGATGTGGGTTCCATCCCTGGGTCAGGAAGATCCCCTTGAGTAGGAAAAGGCAACCCACTCCAGTATTCTTGCCTGGAAAATTCCATGGACAGAGGAGTCTGGCTGTCTACAGCCCACAGGGTTGCAAAAAGTCGGATACAGCTGACTACACAGGCTCCTCCTCCTCCTTTGACATTCCATATAAACTAGAATCTTTTGGTCCACACTCATAAAACAACTTGCTGGAATTTTGATTAACATTGTGTTGAATATCTGCATCAATTTTGGGAAGATGTCTTGAAAACATTGAGACTTCCTACTCATAAAATATCTCTCCACTTATTTAGTTATTATCTTATATCTTTCATCAGAGTTTTGTAGTTTTTCTCATGTATATCTTGAATACATTTTGTTAGGTATATACCTGAATGTTTAATTTTGGAAAATTCTAATGTAAATGGTTTTTAGTTTTAAATTCCAGGTGTTTATTGCAGGTATTTAGGAAAACAAGTAACTTTTGTTTGTTACCCTTATATTCTATAACTTTGCTATCAATTCAGTTCAGCTCAGTTGCTCAGTTGTGTCCGACTCTTTGTGACCCCATGAATCACAGCACACCAGGCTTTGCTGTCCATCACCAACTCCTGGAGTTCACCCAGACTCACGTCCATCGAGTCAGTGATGCCATCCAGCTATCTCATCCTCGGTCGTCCCCTTCTCCTCCT
>SJYA01003664.1:39229-63908 GCA_006410615.1 Neotragus moschatus | reverse complement strand
TCTCCTTGGCTTTTCACCTCTCTTCTTTTCACAGCTATTTGTAAGGCCTCCCCAGACAGCCATTTTGCCAAAACCTGGCCTTCCTGTGGTCTTAGTCCCCTGCATAACTTCTGAGTCCCTTCTTCCCTTTGCAAGCATATCTGAGCCCTCTTTCGTCCACACAGTGTTAGCAAATCCTGTTAGTCAGCAAAACCTTCTGAAAGGACCTGTGAGCTCACCCCCTTCTCCCCCGCTCTGCTACTGCGGGCCCCCAGGATCCATCTCTCCTCTCACTTATTGTGTAGTCTCTTAACTGCTTTTTCTCTCGTCCTCCCAAGTTATTAGTTGCTTACTTAGTGCTGCTTTTCTAAATGCATTCAAGCTCTTCTTCATAAGAGCAGCCAGCGGAGGCCTTTACCACTCAGCTCCCATCCTTACTGTTTTCTCACTGAGAGTTTCTCACTGGCCTAGGTCTCAGCCAGGGTTTGGAGGCCCCCTGTCAACATTGTTTTTCTGGGACCCTCCCTGGCCTGCCTCCTGCCCTCTGACTCCCTCCTTTGCTCCAGCTGCACGGGGCTCTGCTGGGCNCAGCTCCCATCCTTACTGTTTTCTCACTGAGAGTTTCTCACTGGCCTAGGTCTCAGCCAGGGTTTGGAGGCCCCCTGTCAACATTGTTTTTCTGGGACCCTCCCTGGCCTGCCTCCTGCCCTCTGACTCCCTCCTTTGCTCCAGCTGCACGGGGCTCTGCTGGGCCTTCCTCCCCCAGCTTTGTACCTGCCCTTTGCCTGTGCTCGCTCTCTAGTGCTCCCCAGTGCTTTTCCCTGCCCCACCTGGGTTCCACCTAAAACACCCCCTGCCACTTAGAAATGGTTTTATTTTCTCCAAGGTGCTGGTGTTTATTTGCTAATTTGTCATTTTCTGGAGCTTTCTTCATTAGAATTTAAGCACAGATGAGGGCAGAAGCCTTGTTTGCTGCATCCTCAGTGACTGGAGTGTTCAGTTCAGTTCAGTCGCTCAGTCATGTCTGACTCTTTGCAACCCTATGAATCGCAGCACCCCAGGCCTCCCTGTCCATCACCAACTCCCGGAGTTCACTCAGACTCACGTCCATCGAGTCAGTGATGCCATCCAGCCATCTCATCCTCGGTCGTCCCCTTCTCCTCCTGCCCCCAATCCCTCCCAGCATCAGAGTCTTTTCCAGTGAGTCAGCTCTTCGAATGAGGTGGCCAAAGTATTGGAGTTTCAGCTTTAGCATCATTCCTTCCAAAGAAATCCCAGGGCTGATCTCCTTCAGAATGGACTGGTTGGATCTTCTTGCAGTCCAAGGAACTCTTGAGTCTTCTCCAACACCACAGTTCAAAAGCATCAATTCTTCGACTGGAGTGTAGTAGATGTCATAATTTTCATGGTTTTTTAATTGGGAAATCAGAACAGAGAGGGATTTGTAACTTGTTAGGCCATTTAAGGAATAGCCAGTACTACTTTCTTAAAATTTTTTTTCTGCCAATTTTGGGATAAATTTGAGGTGATTTTAACTTCTAAATACAGCTCAGATACTGTCAACCAAGTCAAGACCGTGGTCATATCTCCATGTGAGCCTGCTGGGTTCCAGGCTAGAGAGACTGCACCCCTCCTCTGTTGGGAGGGGGAGCCACCCCGTGTCTTGAGTTCCTGTTTCTCCTATGAAAATACCTACCTGTGTCAGCTTTTGAAATTCCATCTCCACCTTTAGTATGAAAGCGTTCTTACAGCTCATCGTCCTGTGGGAACGATCATGCCAACAAGAGCAGATCCTGTACTCATCAGGGCAGAGCAGACGATGACCTGATGATTAGTAGAGGATATGTTTATTTTGAGCTAAAATTTTATATGTAGCTCCCAATCTGCTAGCTTTACTAAAACTGCTTTCACAGAATGTTCATTGTGAGCTGAAGTCTTGCTGTAACGATAGCTGGTGTTACCCAGACGAGTGGAGAGTGTTGGTGCCTCTGCTAGAGTGTGGAACACACCCAGACGTCCCTGCAGCGTGTTCATCTAGTGGAATTCAGCCATGTCTTCTGATTGACAGAGTGCTTTGATTCCTTCAGTTCAAATAAAATAGTATCGATTGACTGCAGTGTAATTGAGACACCCCGGGTTATGCATTTGCTCCTATTTTTTTGGTCATTAACCTACATTTAATTGAAATTATATGTAAGTTAGTGTGGATCTAACTAGTCTGTTCTCCATGAACTGAGTTAGAGTGTACTACTAAAATGATTTATTGGTGAACTTTCTGAATTCTTGGGAGAAATTGGGTTGATAGGTATAATTTCCTCAAATTAAAATTTTTTATTCTTTAATTTTCCTTAAAAATTTGACGTGTTCTTTACCCTAGCAGAGGAACAAGTAACAGAACAGTAGTGCAGACACAGGAGTTGCGTCAGAATCACCTGGAGGGCTTACTAGAGCTCATTAAAGCCTGGGCGCTGTCCCAGGCTTCCTGCTTTTTTCCTCTGACTGGGAGCTTGGTTGGGGCTGAAGGGTTCTCTGGGGAGTTGATGTGCTCTTTCTTTTGTCTCTTAATTCTGTCTAAAGCCACATTCCTCTTTTCTATTCCATACAGTTACCTTTTATATCATTGAGGAGTATTAGGACTCCTAAGAGGCTAAAAAAAACACATGCTTTCATCATTGTCTGTAGGTCGAGTGTTATCAGTACGTAGACATTCTTGAGATGAACTTCCTCATTGTTTTCTCTGGAGGTACAGAGTCGGGGGTGGACCTGAAGGTGCTGTGGCAGGTGCGCGAGAGGCTGCTGGTGGTGAGAGCCGTGCCGCCTGTGTCAGCCCTGCTCCGGCTGCCATGCCAGCGCAGGCACCTTGAGGAGGAAGAGAGCTGGCAGTCAGGTTATAACTTACAGTCCAGAAAATAGGACGTGGCAGCTCCTGTGAGGTGGCTTAAGATCACAGCCTGATTTATTTACTCTTTCGTCAGTTGAGTACCTTTGATCTACTTTGTGCTGTGCTAAGGAAAAGAAAAGGAGGTTCCTGACGTCAAGAACTCTGAGCCCCTTAAGGAGGCAGACTATTGTTGTTGTTCAGTCGCTAAGTCATGTCCGGCTCTTTGCAACCCCATGGACTGCAGCACGCCAGGCTTCCCTGTCCTTCACTGTCTCCTGGAATCTGCTCAGATTAATGTCCATTGAGTTGGCAATGCCGTCCAACCATCATCCTCTGTTGGTCTTTTCCGCCCCTGCCCTCAATCTTTCCCAGCATCAGAGTCTCTTCGGATGAGTTGGCTCTTTGCATCAGGTGGTCTGAGTATTGGAGCTTTAGCTTCAGCATCAGTCCCTCTGCTGAATATTCAGGGTTGATTTCCTTTAGGCTTGACTGGTTTGATATCTTTGCAGTCCAGGGGACTCTCAAGAGTCTTCTCCAGCACCACAATTCGAAAGCATCAATTCTTCAGCCTTCTTGATAGTTCACATTTGTGAACTCTCACATTTGTACATGACTAGTGGAAAAAGCGTACTTTCACTATACAGACCTTTGTCGGGGAAGGTCTGCTTTTTAATATGGTGTGTGGGTTTGTCATAGCTTTTCTTCCCAGGAGCAAGCGTCTTTTAATTTCATGGCTGCAGTCACTGTCCTCAGTGATTTTGGATTCCAAGAAAATAAAATTTGTCATTGCTTCCACTTGTTCCCCTTCTCTTTGCCATGAGGTGATACGACCAGGTGCCATGGTCTTAGTTTTTTGAATATTGAGCTTTAAGCCTGTTTTTTCACTCTCCTCTTTCACATCAAGAGGCTCTTTAATTCCTCTTTGCTTTCTGCCATTAGAATGTTATCATCTGTGTGTATCTGAGATATTTGATATCAAATATTGTTGATATTTCTCCTGGTGGTCTTGATTCCAGCTTGTAATTCATCCTGCCCAGCATTTCGCACAATGTACTCTGCATTGAAGTTAAATAAGCAGAGAGACCATGTTTGCTGCTGCTAAGTCACTTCAGTCGTGTTCAACTCTGTGCGACCCCATAGACGGCAGCCTACCAGGCTCCCTCATCCCTGGGATTCACCAGGCAAGAACACTGGAGTGGGTTACCATTTCCTTCTCCAATGTATGAAGGTGAAAAGTGAAAGGGAAGTCACTCAGTCATGTCCGACTCTTAGTGACCCCATGGACTGCAGCCCACCAGGCTCCTCCATCTGTGGGATTTTCCAGGCAGGAGTACTGGAGTGGGGTGCCATTGCCTTCTCCGGAGACCATGTTTAGCCTTGACATATTCCTTTCCCAGTTTTGAAACCAGTCCATTGTTCCATGTCTGATTCTAACTATTGCTTCTTGACCTGCATATTGGTTTCTCAGGAAATAGGTAAGTAAGGTAATCTGGTATTCCCATCTTTTTAGGAATTTTCCAGTTTGTTGTGATCCATATAGTCAGAGGCTTTAGGATATCAGTGATGCAGAAGTAGATGTTTTTCTGCAATTCCCTTGCTTTTTCAGTGATCAGGCAGATGTTGGCAATTTGATTCTATTTCCTCTGCCTTTTCTAAATCCAGCTTGTACATCTGGAATTTCTTGGCTCGCTTACTGGTAAAGCCTAGCTTGAAGGGTTTTGAGCATTACCTTGCCAGCATGTGAGATAAGCGTGATTTTAAGGTGTTTTGAACTTTCTGTGGCTTTGCCTTTCTTTGGGATTGGAATGAAAACTGACTTTTTCCGGTCCTGTGGTCACTGCTGAGTTTTCTAAATCTGCTGGCACATTGAGTACAGCTCTTTTTAACAGCATCATCTTTTAGGATTTGAAATACCTCAGCTGGAATTCCATCGTCTCCGCTAGCTTTGGAGGTGGCAGACAGGCCTCCACTATAAGGTGACTTAAGGGCTTTCACCCAGTTTTATAGTAGGATGTTTACCTGGATTTGGGAATGAAGGTCAAAGAAGACTTCCTGGAACATGTAGGGATTAGACAAAAAGACCAGTTGTCTAAGTGTAAATATAAGATATTCTATCATTGCTAGGAGATACTGTTTTATTTAATAAAGTCCATTAGTTCAAAAACATTTAGCTTGTAACTGATGTATCAGTATTTTACTTGCCTTTGCCTATTTAAGCTGTGGCATTTTTCTAGGTTTAGTGAAGCCCACAGGAAGAATCAAAAGATTGGTACAATAAGAGCTGTAGACTAATTGAATTTAATAGTGAAGGAACGAAGAGAAAATACATCTTTGAGAACAATTTAAAAGTATTCTTGATATGGATCAGCTGATTTTTACCTCCTTATATCTAAGCATGTTGCCCTAACACACATTCTACCTCACTGAGTTCACACAGAATTCCTGTGATGTCAGAGAGACTGGAGGTCAAGTAAAAATTAATACTTCGTATTTGTGTTGGGTATCAGTAATTATCTCCGGCTCTGCATTTCTGGGAGTTCTTCAGAGTAATTTATCGTGTACTTTCCTGTGTGTTTGGGGAAAGTGAGGGAAGATGCCCTTTGCTGCAGTGAGAGACCCTTGGGCAGCAGTGCTGGGCTCCTCTGGACGCTGCTGCGGGCTGGCCGTGCGCGTTGGGTGTGCTGCTTCAGTTCCCTCTGCACGTTGAAAGAGTTGTGTTGAATCCTAAAATCCCCTTAGCTCTGTTGTACTTTGCTTTCCTTGAGCCTTTTTAGTCTGACTAATATTAAAGCGTAATTTGTAATGAGGTGATGACGTGGACATCCTCTCTTATTTCACTGCCAGCAAACGCCATCTATTATACCTTCTTTTCCAAAGGTCCTTACATATAATAAGCATCACTCACTGTCCTAGTCATTTTGCCCCTAAATTCAGCCAGTTAAAATTCAGATAGGGAAACCACTGTACTAGCAAATATAATTATTTCAGTTCTTGTTGCCAATGTAAAGAAAGCTAAGGCAGGTATTTCATGAGCAGCAGTATTTTGATATTTGAATGTTGGTCTCTTAAATACCCTTAATGCTGATTTCAGACTAACAAAACTCTTGTGGAGAAAGCTTAACGTAGATGCCTTTTCTTCAGCTCTTCAAGAAGAGAAGAAGCAATTTTTCTCGTAGTTTATTCACAGTTACTACAGTTTTCCAAAACTTGTAGTTTGAGCTAGTTATTGATGTCTAGCTATACCTAGATATCACAGTAATGGGAAGCAAAGATGATTCTTATTGGTAACTGAGAGATAACTATTTATTGAACACTTACTAGTCACCAGTCGCTGTTAGCACAAGCAGTGAGCAGGGTGGAGTGAGTCTGGGGGCCCTGTAGGCCTCAGCGTGATGGGAGGAGGGAGGGCCAGGACGGTCTGTGAGGAGTGGAAACGCGAATTGTGCAGCTACTTTTAATGCTCTGAAGATTGCTCAGGGGTCTGCGCAGCGTGGTCTTCTATGTACTTACCACCCTGTCTTATTCTGTTTCTCATGTTTTGTTTCTGTTAGGAGAGAACGTTGAAATTATTCTCTAAGCTATTTGAAGAGAGTGACTAAATGCACCTGGGTCGGGCCGTCTGTGGGTATGAAGTGGTTGGGAGAATCCAAGAACATGGTGGTGAATGGCAGGAGACATGGAGGCAAGTTGTCTAATGACCATCAGCAGAATCAAGCAAAGTCACAGCACACGGGAAAGGACAGCGTGAAGGCTGGCAGAAACGCAGGCGAGAGGAGGTCGAGCAGATGTATGTATGCACCTCAGCTGTCGCTCTTTTAATTGTGATATGGAGCAGGAATTCTTTGCACTTTGCCATGTGTATTCTCTTCTGAATTAACGGTATGGTTCTTTTACTCTTTCAGAGTTGTGTCAACTTTTATTCTCATCAAACGTTGTGTACAACTCAAATTTAATTCTTAATATAGTGTTTTTGTATCCCTAACTTGAAACTATATTTTGTAGAATTTATACCTGAATGGTTGCTTTGTTCTATTAAAAATCTTAAAAGACTGCTATTAAATTTCTTTTAAGTTTAAACTTTTTTTTTATGTTTGATGTAAATATAAGTATTTCTTTGAAAACTTGCAGAGTGATAGGAATGATAATGTCAGTCCTCATTTACATGTTAAGTGGAAGTTAAGGCAGCTTTTAAAATTGTCACCATTTCTTCTGTTTATTTACAGTGAATAGTTTACCCTAACAGAGCAGGACTGTTGACAATGAATCACTTTTTTACCTCAGGATCTTTTGGTTGATAATGAGGCTACATATTGAGAGTTCAAGAAAGTGTAGATTTGATCCATGTTTGAGAGCTCTTTTAGGAGTAGTAAATTGCCCCAGGACGATGTGAACCTGCGAGGATGAACAGCATTGTGGATGTCATTGGGCAAGAGTGGTGCAGAAAGCGTGTCAGCGATGAGGAGGTGCACCATCTTCGATGAAAGACTCCAGTGACTTCATCTGGCACCAGAGCCATGGAGCACGTGGAGCAGACACTAGCAGGGCTGAAGGAAGGGGCAGACGGTTCGGCAACAGTGTGGGACTTCAGTTCCCCGCTGTGAGTCATGGATAGAACGGAGAAGTGGAGATGAAGGAAAGAAGCCTCACGCGGTGCTCTAGACCAGCTACTCCTGACAGACCTCTGTAGCACACTCCACTTACAGGAGCAGAGCACACGTTCTTTTCAAGTGGACGTGAAGCGTTCAGGATAGACCATAGACCAGGCCATACTTTAAGCCTCAGTAAATTAAAAGGATTGAAATCATACAGTATATGTTCTGACCACAGTGGAGTAAGATTAGAAATGAATAACAGAAACTTGGGAAGTATGCAAATATGTGGAAACTCACTCACTCCTAAGTAACCAGTGGATGAGAGAAGAAATCAGAAGGGAAATAAGTAAATAGTTTGAGACGATTGAATAGGAAGATACAGCGAATGCAGCTAAAGCAGTGCCTGGAGGGAAATTATAGTTGTGAACACCTGTATTTTAAAAAGAAGGAAGATTTCAATCAATAATCTAACCTTTTACCTTAAAACACCAGAAAAAGAGCAAAACTAAACACAAAGCAGGAAGAAGGAAGGAAATAGAGTAGAAATTAACAAAATAGAAAACAGAGAAAATGAACAAAGCTCAAGCAGTTCATTCTTTGAAAAGATCAACAAGAATTGGCAAACCTTTAAGCAGGATTGATTAAGAAAAAGAGAAGACTGAAGAATCAGCAGCAGAAGGGACTTACTGTTGTTCAGTTATCAAGTCATGTCCAGCTCTTTGCTACTCCACGGACTGTAGCACAGCAGCCTGGCTGTCCTTCACTGTCTCATGGATTTTGCTCAGACTCATGTCCATTGAGTCAGTGATGCCATCCAACCATCTCATCCTCTGCCACCCTCTCCTCCTGCCCTCAACCTTTCCAGGCCAGGCTCTTTTCCAGTGAGTCAGCTCTTCGCATCAAGTGGCCAAAGTATTGGAGCTTCAGCATCAGCATCAATCCTTCCAATGAATATTTAGAGTTGATTTCCTAATAACTGGTTTGCTCTCCCTATAGTCTAGGGGGCTCTCAAGAGTCTTCTCTAACACAACAATTTGAAAGGAGCAATTCTTCTGGAGGCTGTGGGATTGAAGGATATTACCACTGCCTTAGAAAAATGTAAAGAATTATAACAGAATACTATGAACAACTGTATACCAAGAAATAAAATCGCTAAGATTAAGTAAACAAATTTCTAGAAAGTAATAAATTACTGAAACTGAATTAGAAAGAAAATTTATACAAAATCTGAATAAACCTATAAAGCAAGTAAAGAAGATTGAATCAGTAAATTAAAAATCAAAAACAGAAAACACTACCTGCAAAGAAAAGGCCAGTATTATCCTTGTACCAGAGCCATCATAAGAAAAGGAGACCTGCAGACCAATATCTCTAATAAATATGGATGCAGAAATCCTCAGTAAAATACTAGTCAACCAGATCCAGCAACAGATGAAAAGAATTCTGTAGCATGCCCAAGTGGGATTTATCCCAGGAATGCAAGGTTGGTTTTAATGTCTGAGAATCAACTGATGTGATATCAATCATATCAATAGAATCAAGGACGAAAACCGTACTATCATCCCAATAGATGTAGAAGAAGCATTTGACAAAATCTAACATCCTTTCAGGATAAAAACTCACAGCAAACCAGGAATAGGAAGGAATTCATCAACCTGATAATGCTTAATGTCATGTATAATGGTGGATGGTTTCTCCTGAGATCAGGAACAAGACAGAAATTTATCTGTTCTCATGACTTCTGTTCAGCATTGTACTAGAAGTTCTGACTACAGCAATTAAGAAAGAAAATGAACTTAAAGACATCTACATTGGAAAAGAAGTAAAACAATCTCTATTTGAAGATGACATGATTGTATATAGAAAGTCCTAAGGAATCCTCTAAAATATTAGAATAAATGAGTTCAGCAAAATTGCAGGATACAAGTATACAAAAATCAATTGTCTGTCTATACACTTTCAATAAAGAATCCCAAAATAAAAGAAACAGTTTCGTTTACAATGGCATCAGAAAGAAACAGCAATAAATTTAACATAAAGTGTAAAACTTACACTCTGACAACTATAAAACATTATTGAAAAGAAAGGAAAGAAGATCTAAATAAACAGAAAGACATCCCATATTCATTGATTGACTTAATATTGTTAAGATGGTAATACTCTCCAAGTGATCTACAGATTGTGTGCTGTGCTTAGTCGCTCAGTCGTGTCTGACTCTTTGGGACCCCATGAACTGTAGCCCACAAGGCTCCTGTGTCCATGGGATTCTCCAGGCAGGAATCCTGGCGTGGGTTTCCATGCCCTCCTCTACTTCTTCTCAACCCAGGGATCGAACCCAGGTCTCCTGCATTGTAGATGGATTCTTTAACATCTGAGCCACCAGGGAAGCTCAAGAATACTGGAGTAGGTAGCCTATCCCTTCTCCATGGGATCTTCCCAACCCAGAAATCGAACCAGAGTCTCCTGCATTACAGGCAGATTCTTTACCAGCTGAGCTACCAGGGAAGCCTCACAGATTGAATGTAATCTCTATCAAAACCTCAACTGGCTTCTCTGTAGAAGTTGACAGTCTCATCCTAGAACTCTTAAATTCAAGGGACCTACAGTAGCTAAAAGAATCTTGAAAAAGACTCAAACTTGGAAGATTCATACTTTTCAGTTCAGAGCTTACTACAAAGCTTCAGTAATCAAGATAGCATTATACTAGCATGTAGATAGACATATATTCATGAAATTTGAGAATCCAGAGAAGACCGTCATGTTTGTAGTCAATTGATTTTTGACAGAAGTGAGAATGAAATTGAGTGAGGAAAGAATAGTCTTCTTAGCAGTTGGTTCTGGCCACACTGTATACTCACATGCAAAAGAATGAAGTTAGACCGAACTTCAGACCATATGTGAAACATTAACTCAAAATGGACCAAAGACCTAAATTAAATCCCGGAAGAAAACATATGGGTAAGTTTTCATGACTTTGGATTAGGCGGTGGTTTCTTGGATATGACACTAAAAGCACAGGGATCAAAAGAAAAAGGACAACATGAGATTCACTGGAGTTGCAGACTTTAGAGAATTCCATTGAGAACGTGGGAAGGCAGCTTACAGAACAAGAGGAAATGTTTTCAAACCACATGTCTGATGAAGGACTAGTATCCAGAATAAATAACTCTTGTGGACTTCCCTGGTGGCTCAGTGGTAAAGAGTCCACCTGCCAGTGCAAGAGACACAGTTTGATTCCTGGCCTGGGAAGCTTCCACATGCATGGCATGGGGGTGCCACAATTCTGAGCCTGTGCTCGAGAGCCCAGGAACCGCAACCATTGAGCCTGTGTGTGGCAACTCCCGAAGCCCGTATGTGCCACGAGAGAAGCCGTCACTGAGAAGCCCGTACCCTGCAGCTGGAGAAAAGCTCACAGCAATAGCGATCCAGCACAGCCAAATAAATTTTAAAAAGTATTCTTACAAGTAAATAATAAAAGATAGTTTAAATTTTTAAATGGGCAAGGGATCTGAATAGACAGACATTCCTTCAAAGATATACAAATGGCCAATAGATGAAAAGATATTCAAGATCATTAGTCATCAGGGAAATTCAAATCAAAACCATAGGGTACCCCTTCACAATGAGTAGGATGTCTGAAATCAAAAGGACAAATAGCAACGAGTGCTGGTGATGATGTGAATTTAGAGTCCTCATACACTCTTTTTGGGAACATAAAATGGTGCAGCCACTTGGAAAACAGTCTGGCAGTTTCTCAAAAGGTTCAGCATAGAGTTACCACGTGACCCAGCAGTTTCCACTCCTGGATGTGTACCTAAGAGAGTTGCAAAACATATGTACTCACAAAAACTTTATTTGAATGTTCATGGAAACCTTATTCATCGTAGCCAGAAATGGAAACAGCCCCTGTGTTTCCATCAGCTGATGAATGAAAAACAAAATGTGGTCTATTCATACAATGAAATATTCTTTGGCCTTAATAAGGAATGAAGTACTGATGCGTGGTACAACATGGGTGAGCCTTGGAAACATGCTAATTGAAAGAAGTCAATCACAGAAGACCACATGTCGTATGATTCCATCCATGTGAAATTTTCAGAGCTAGGCAAATCCACAGAAACAGGGTAGACTAGTGGTTGCCGGAGGCTGTGTGGGAGGGAAAAATGGACAGTAACTTCTAGTAGGTATGGGGTTTCTTTTAGGGGTGATGAAAATGTTCCAGAGTTGATTGCAGTGATGGTTATACAATTCTGTAAATATGTTTAAAACCATATTCTGAATTGTATACTGTAAATGGGTGACTTGTATGGTACGTGAATTAAATTTTAATAAAGCTGTTATAGAAAAGATAACAACTTTGATAGTTGTACACATACCTACATGCAAAAGTTTGACTTGAATACAAATACCCTTTGCCAGGGACTTACATGTACATGTTTATTTATTTATTTACTTATTGGAAGAGTGAATGAAATGATTAGGCCTCTCGCTTTGTCTCTCATTCTTCCACCTTTTAATCTTGAGAGGCTTAAAGTTACACAGCTGGTATCCTCCGTAATTACATGTGCTGGCTCCATGAAGACCCAGTGACATGTACATCAAACTTAGCACTGGTGAAGCTCCATGCGTACAAGTTTAGTCTTCCTTTCCTCTCTTTACATTGTTTTTCTTGCACAATTAAACCCATTTACTTTAGTTACCTTTTTCAGTCACTTCCCTATTTTTATCCGTTCCTTCAAAATCTGTTTAAAGAGGTTAGTTAGAAATAGGCCTCTTAGTCTCTCTCTACCTCTCTCCCCTCTTCTGCTACCTCGCTCTGTAACCATAGGCAAGTTTCTTAACCTCTGGGCCTCAATTTCCCACGTAGTGGAGATGATAATCACATATCTGCCCCAGAGCAGGAAGCTGAAAGTGTGACACCGGGATGTTCCTTTCCGGCTCCTTTGAGACCCGCCCTTCTGGTGCTTCTCGCAGAGGGCCCTTGTGCTCCTCTCGTTTCCTTCTCACCCCAGCCCCGTCCGCAGCGGCCCTTGATATGCTGTCTTGCTGCTGCGGCGAGCATCTGCCGTCTCCTGTGTCTCAGCTCTTCCTTGGATGGGCAAGTAAGGCATCTGAGCCAGGGTATCACAGCCATCTGGACCCTGTTCTTGGGAAACTTGATAATATTATCTAACGAAAATGCTCTCAATAATTGAGTTAATGTACTGCATTTGGTTTTTCTATTTTTGCAAAGGGTACTCAGTTTTTAATTGGTAAAATTGATTGAAGTAGCAGTTTTAATTCTTAATTACTAACTTGAATGGGCAGTGAGACTAAAGGTTTTTTAGGTAGATTTAAGTAGTAGTCAGTGCGAATTACTTTTTCTCTTTTCTTCTCACAGGTAATGGGAATTCAGGCTTTGAAGGACAGAGTCGATATGTACCATCTTCTGGAATGTCTGCCAAGGAACTCTGTGAAAATGATGACCTAGCAACCAGTTTGGTTCTTGATCCCTATTTAGGTTTTCAAACACACAAAATGAATACTAGGTAATTTTAAGTCTTTATTCTGAGTGGAACAGATGATGTCGTTGAACTTGAGAAAATAGATGGTTAATTTTAAGTCAAAATTTAAAGTGACGTTAAAGGAAAGTTTTTGTTGCAGAAGAATTTTCCAAGTGTGAGCCAAGAAAAGCAACAAAAGCTTCCAAGAGCTGTGTGTTTTAATTCTGTGTTCTTATTTTATCTTGAGATGGTTCTATTAAAATATAAAGTTGGAGGCATATCTTTATGTTCTGTTTTAGATGTTGATGAGAATTATCTTAGCTGAAAGAAATAGCTTATATGCATCCTGTACAATCTTGAAAATGTGGATGATTTTTTTCCTACTTAAAGTAGGTGGCATCAGTTTTTTTCATGATTTAATCACAAACTTTTCTCCTTTTAAATAATTGCTACTATATATAGGGAATGTTACCATTATGTTTTATCTTTGAGATTCAGCTAGTCATTAGAAGTAAAGACGTGCTTATATTCAGTATGCAGATAAAAATACTAATAAATCTATAACTGCTTTATTGAATATCGCATGCCACATATATAAAATACTACATAACTCTTTACATCTGTCACCCTTTAAATTTCTTTAATTGTCTTAAACATCATCTTGCTCCCAAAAAGACTCTTTGATAATTTCATAATTAACTGCCGCCAAGCACTGAGGTCAGACCTTTACAATTTTTTGTTACCTGTTAATGTCCAGAGGGTTTTGAAATCTGGTGGAAAAGCAGGACAGTAGGGGTTCATTCAGAATGTGGAACGAATTCTGGACCTCTGCTCACTCCTGGCTGCGTCATACCAACGTGATGCTATGTAGCTGCCATGTCAGGGACGGCCCTGGAGGGACTGGACCACCAGGCAGATGGTCACCAGTAACTAGCTGGGGACAAGTTAGAGGAAAGTCATGTGTTCATTTCTTCCTCTTTAATTCTGTCCCTTGTTAGAATTAAACAAGATAATTGATTTATCAATTATATTCTAAATTCCCAAAGAAGTAATTCCGGTTAAAACATGCCGTTGGTATTTTCATGTAATTTCCTGCCATCACATATCTTTACTTACTAAAATGAAGGGAAGTTTGGAATGGACTCGAGATTATTTAACTAGTTCCCTGCCATCAGCGGGGCACATAGATTTTCTAAAATCAGCAGGATTGGATGCCCTAGTGCCTAACTAAAATCTAGCTTGTATTTTTCTGAGTCTGTATCACCTATTTCCCAGTGAACATAAGAGGCCAGGGCTCATTCTCCTACTAGTAGAGTCCTAGTAGTATTTAACTCACTGGTTAGCCTGGAAGAAAAAGTGATACACTCACTGTTTGACCCAGTAGTCTAGTGGCAGTCAGAATATTACCTCAAAGGCCTGTAATTATGGCCTGGAGTCATCAAGAAACAGATTATATTTATTATGCCTTGTATCCTGAAATATGGAAGCATATAAACCACTTTTAGCAAGTTTTGCATCAGAATTACAACAAAAGTTTTAATGGCTTGGGAAAGAACTCCATGTATTCTGAAGCCCTCATGCTTTGACTGTCCCCAAGGCTGAAGAGTTACCTGTTACTGGTTTCTGTAACAGTAAATAACTCATGTTTTCTGTAAAAGTCCTGGACAACTGCTGCTTATAATCAGCTTACATATGAGTCACTTGGGAACCTTGTTAAGATGCAGGTTCTGAATCAGTAGCTTTGAGGTGGGGCCTGAGAGTCTCCATTTGTCACAAACTCCCAGTTACACTTGGGAAGCGCACTTGGGAAGCGAAGTCCCAAACCATCAAGCCTGCTGAGCCTCGTCGCCACGTGCTAAGTGGGTAGAAACTCCCTTATCAGTAGTTCTGGGACTCATCTTAGGACATGTCCTAAAATATAAAGTTTAGGATTACCACACAGACATTATTATTAAAACTTTAAATCTTACTATATCCAAGTACCCCAGGTCCATATTTTCCAGTGCTTCATTTGGTTCTGCTAAGACAGCTCCTGAAACAGCCTCTGATGCTGTAGCTGCTGCTGCTGCTGCCCCCTGGTTAGCCTCCATTGGCCTAGTGACAGGGTCAGTAGCGGTCAGGGCCTCTGTGTCAAGCACGGCATGCTGCCGCCTCAGCGAAGACCTTCGTTCATTCTTAGTGGGTCTATTTGAAAATAAAGCTGTCACTTACAGTTCTTTATCTTCTGAGTGAGAATTTGCTAGAATGCCACCTACACGATTTTCAAAGTTATTTTATAGACAGTAAGGAAACTTTGCAGTGTTTTCTTTGAATAACCATATGTACTTCTGAAATTATTCGTTTTTTGTGGACTTGTCTTTCTTTGGGGTACAAAGAAGTGACCGGAGGATGTGATTGGAACTTGGATTTTAACTCTCCAGGCTGTTACTTATAATAAGTGGCTTTGTTTTCATGTTTATTGATCTGTGGTTTGATTTTAGTTTTTCTTTTTTATGCCCTCTTCCTCCCTTCTACTTACTTCAGTTGTACCTTCAGTGATACTGTTTAGAAACAGTAGATGTTTAATTATTTGAGATTTTCCCAAACTGGATATGTTATGAATTGGTTCTATTTTAACCTTAGCATATCCCTGTATTTACTAACAAGGCAATCAGAGTTGTGGTATGAATGCCTAGAAATAGCATAAGCAAAATAGTACTTTCATTTATCAGGAAATGTTCTGATTTAGTTGACTTTTGTCAGTTATAAAATTTAAATTCATCCTTTTAGCCAGAAAATAGAGTTGTTGGTAATACCTCTAATGACTTTTAAAAAGCTAGTGGAGAGATGAAGGTCGTGAATCAGGAATGGGTGTTGTCAGGGATGCCCAATTGTTCAGGCCATGTGACCAGTGACTTCACAGTAGCCTGAGGAGCTGGACGTCACATTGTGAAGAAACGGGAAGAGCCCTCGCAGGGCGCAGACTTCCGCCTGTGCAGTCCTCACTTGCCTAATTCACCTACACTAACCATCTGATTTTTCTTTCATTATTTATATATTTGATATCCACTGTTTTATCATTTGTATCCACTGTTTAATGTGAACTTATATGTCACTTTAATATCAAGTGTTTGACTGGAAAGCATGAAGAAGGTTTTTGAACTGTTAACTTAGTATAATCAAGGATAAAATGTTTTGTGGGAAGGAAAGAATTTTGGCTTCCTGGCCTTTTTTATCATTTCGAGCCAACCTGTGGCTTCTTAAAAGTTGTTAGATATCACATGTTACGGATTTCTGCTACATCTATTATTGTAAGTCTGTTTAGAAATTACAAATGCAAATTATACAAATAGTTTTTTATTGTTGTTTGTTCTTACATTTATATAGCGCCTTTCCTCCGAGGAGCTCAAGGCATTTTTCAAAATCTGACAGTTTTTCTCACAACAACCCTGTAAGGTAGGTAGAGAGCATTACAAATAGCAATAAGATACAAACTAACTTGTTTCAGCCATTATAATGTTCTTTTATGTTAAGTAATTGGAGGTGTCAGCGTAAACAAGATTTGTAGAACATTTTGCAAACCTTTTGAAAATTTGGTCTTTAGTATTAGCTATATTTAAAAAACCACTTGTACTCCATAACAGGGTAATTTTAAGAGAAATCATTCATCCAAAGATCAGGAGGCACTCCATGGGATTAGCTGAGCACTGATTGCAGGACTCAGCCAGGTATGTTTCTGGTTGTTGTTTACTTTCAGGTCAAGAAGGAATGAAGAGCTGTCCTAGTGGAACTCCCCCCAAACCCCCAGCATCTCGGAATGTCAGTTTGCAGTTAAACTTTCTTGAGAGGGGGAATGTGTTCACAATGATGCCTCACGGGTTTATCTTTTATCTTAAATCTTTGAGCATGTTTCTCTCTCCCCCTCCCTCCTTCCCTCGGTCCCCTTTTCTGTGCCCCTCCTCTCCCCCTCCCTCCAGTCAGCTCTTGGTTTACATTGGAAGGGCAGTAGTGCAGCTAATACACACCTGCAGCTTTTCTTCATTGCCACAGTGGCCTCTTGGGTTTGGAAACAGAAAAACCAAATAGCAAGAAAACCTGGGAAGTCAGTCTCTGGAAAGAGTGGGGAACAGGTGTGTGGGAGTGTGAATTCATGTGTTTTTCCCCTGCCCCTTTTAATAGTAAATAATTGTAAATGCCGTATTTTTAAATTTCCTATATCGGCCATGGGATCAGAGAAGTGTGGGAAGAGAAAAATAAATGTTTGGTTTATTTAAAGTTGCAAATGTCATAGTAAGAGGGAGGAGGGGCGTGTTGATTTGGAAATGCCAGAGACCTGTTCCCCTTGCCCCGCCTGCCACCCCCTCCGCAGTTTGTTTCCGCGTGCCTTTCCCGAGTGCCTTTCGCTGTGCTGTCAGGGCATCCGGCAACGGTGTCCTGGGCGGGGCTTGGTGCTGGTGCTCAGCTGTAAGTCCGATCCCGTTCTCATGGTGAAGGGACACAAGAGGGCGCCCATCCTTCAGATGAGAGCAGGGCCAAGAAAGGCTTGAGTAACAGGCCCCTCCTTCCAGTAGTTGGCCCTCATTGGGCCTTATTTTTCTCATTTATGGAGCCAGACATAATTTTTTAGATCATCTGAATTTTCTTCTACCTTTAGGAGCCTTGGTGTAGAATAGCTTTATGCAGTTTGTATGGGAGATTTAGCATGACTGTATTTAGGAGAGGACAGAGCATATTTTTCTATTCAATAATAGAAAATTAATTTTTTCCAAGATCCCCCATGCCTTTTGCTCTGGACCTGATAGTTGTAACAGCCTTGTTTTTAAATAATTTGTATTTCCTCACAGTTTTTATTATAATGGGATTTGACTTGAACTGTCAGCCAGGTGATTTTGATGTTCTATCTGGTTATCGAAAACAGCTATCTCTTCCCCTTCTTGTCTGCACCCAGTAGCGTTTTCTTCCTCCTTTCCATCACTATCATGATAATCGCTGGGTCGTGTCCGAGTCTTTGCGACCCCATGGACTGTAGCCTACCAGGCTCCTCTCTCCATGGGATTTTCCAGGCAATGGTAATGGAGTGGATTGCCATTTCCTTCTCCAGTGGATTTTCCCGACCCAGGGATCGAACCCTGGTCTCCCGCATTGTAGACAGACGCTTTACCATCTGAGCCACCAATTTACAGTCAAAACTTACTGTCATATTTGGCTGCTATAGGCATGATGTAAAATGGAGATTCTTGTCCAGTGGGCAGCAAGGGATAGTTTAGGGGTTTTGTTTGTGTTTGAGGCAGAAAGAAAGTCACAGGTTGCATGGAAGATGCAACATTAGTAACTCAGCAGGTGGTTGCTGTGTGGGTTTAGCAGATTGATTGGCGTCGTGTTGTTCTTGTGGTTTACTTGTGCCCAACTCTTTGTGACCCCGTGGGCTGCAGCATGCAGGGCTCCCTGTCCCTCACCGTCTCCCGAAGTTTGCCCAAGTTCATTGTGGGGCCATCCAGCCATCTCATCTCTGATGCCCTCTTCTCCTCTGCCCTCAATCTTTCCCAGCATCAGGGACTTTTCCAGTGAGTCAGCTGTTCTCATCAGATGACCAGAATGCTGGAGTTTCAGCTTCAGCATCAGTCTTTCCAATGATTATTCAGGGTTTCCATCACAAGCAAAGAGTAAACAAAAGGATGGCTGAAAGGTGTCTTTAGACAGAAGGTTTCAGAAAGTGGAGAGCAGGAGTAGCTGGTGTCTGTTCCAGGCCTGTGACTTATTTTTTGTCATGTTCTTAAGATTTTGAGGTGAATGTAGTCCTGACTGTGATGTGTGCAGCCATGCAGTTACTTTACAGGTATCACCATTGGTCAGTCCTACATTGAACATGTCAAGATTACTGTGGCCCCACCACTTAACATCATGTATTGCTGCTCAGAGGGAACTTTTTGCTTTTCTCTTTACTGTGCAAAATGTGAGTTTCTGTTCCCCGTCATTTGGTATTGCCTGGAGTGGCGTGCCTCAGCTAACAGCTGCTGGGTGCTCTTATCTGTCCTTCATATGTACATGACCTCATAGTGCAGGGTTGCAGCCAGAAGGGTTTAGTTTGGGTTTCTTAGTGAAACCCAGTGTTGACAAAATCACTTGTGATGGCCGCACTTCAGAAGTAGTTTACTGCTGTAACTGTGTGGAAGTTTGAATGCCATCACAGTTCTGCAAACCTGTATTTTAGTGATTCCCTGACACCATGGTCTGACAGTCTAGTTAAAAATATTCTGAATTGTCCAGAGGACGTCTGCTCATCTGTCTGTGAGGGCTGGTGTGCTGACTGATTGAAACGGGAGATGGGCACTGTTTGTTCCTGTGCTACCTCTAGAGCTCCTTTGGACCCTTTTATGAGGGGTCGCGAGAGCTCCCTAGCCCTGGAGTCTGGGGCTCGTGAGTCTCTAGAGGGGTCGGTGCGCTCGCCCGCCTGGAGGCCCCTGAAGGTCCTGCCCAGTGGACTGTGTTATGCCTGTTCTCGTCCTCACGCCTCCGCCTTCCTTGTTCTGTAACGTTCCTTGTCCTGTCGCTCGCCGGCTAACTCCCTCAGCCCTGGCCATCTCTTTGAATCAAGCCTTAGAATTTCTGCTTAGGTCCTCTGCTTAGAATTTCTCTCCTTTGCCTTCCTCCTTCTGATTCCTTCCTGCCTCTAGTGATAGTCTGTTTTTTCTTTAGAAATCTCAATTCACCACTTTCTTCATTGTCTGTATCAGTGTCAACCCCAAACCACGCTTTAGGTGTAATCTCCACACTTGGAAGTGCCGCGGCAGTGGTGCTTGTACCACATGAACGTGTATTTGCACATTGATCCTTGCTTCTCTGCTTGAGGCACGGATATGTCATTCAGTCCCAGCAAAATTTTCCGTAGAACAGTAGCCATGTCTTCTAGCTTATATTTTTCACCATAGCACCTGTATGCACAGCACCTAAAAATAATCCTTGGTGAAATATTGTGGCTTAAAATCTTACTGAATCTTAATGTATTTTACTTGAAGAGCAGTCTGTAATTCCTTTTTTGTTGTTGGCTGTTAACTTTTTAAAAAGCTTTATTTTGAAAAATAAACTACATTAACATGAGAAGAAATTTTGAAGTTAAGCTCCAAGAACTTTTAATCGTAGTGCACATTTTATTGAGAACATAGCTTTAAAATGAGTAAAACTTAAATTTTACTTGGGCCATGATTGTATTGTGTGTTTGACTTGCCTGGCCATGCAGTGTTCTGAAGTCGTCATAGCTGATTTTACGTAGATGCCTTCTGAAAGTTTACCCCAGCAGTTTTTCCTTCCATCACTGCCACAACAGCAGCACCTCTCAAGTTGTACTCTTGCACAGTTTTTGTTCTTGGAATGCGGTTATCACAGACTCCTTTGACGTGGCTGGTAGAACATCCATCCAAGTGTGTTTCAAGATCTGTCAGGATGCTTAGTTTGGGTTTTTTCTAACTGCACATGGAGGGTGTTTCTGTTTATGGCATAATTTTTTTTACTTCATCCTTCTTCTAAAGTTCAATACCCTGCACTCCTCTGGCTTGCTTCTGCGTGTTTTAAAAAATCCTTTCCTTCCAACTCAATTAGATGAACTCTATCCTAGATCTCTCATTTTGTACCTCCCAAATTAGGTGACAGTTAAAAGTCTGAATTAGCTTTCATTTGAATCACCTGGTCACCTCTTGGTTAATGAGATAACAGTGAAATTAAAATACTAAAGTAGTCTGAGGAAGGGAAGTTATATTTCTCGGTGATCAGTAATACTTTAGTGCTCATTATCCACACTAATTGTTCTCTTGTTAGGTCTGGCTGTTGTTTTTCGGTTACTTTTTTCTCAAAACCTTTTAACTAACAGTGGCCCAGGGATGATGGAAGATAATTAAAGTTGTTTTGATTTCTTTCAGATTTCGGCCTATTAAAGGAAGGCAGGAAGAACTCAAAGAAGTAATTGAACGTTTTAAGAAAGATGAGCACTTGGAGAAAGCCTTCAAATGTCTGACTTCAGGAGAATGGGCACGGCACTATTTTCTCAACAAGAACAAAATGCAGGAGAAATTATTCAAGGAACATGTGAGTTTATTGAAAAAATTGATACTGTTTATCTGTTTGGATAAGATTAAAGGAAACGAAAATGTAAAATTTTAGTGAACGCTGAAATTTTAAATCCACTTTTCATAAAACTAATTAATATGAAGGTCTAATAATACATTAGATAACTTATGACTATCCATAGAGATAGTCTATGATATCTCTATTGTTAGAGATATCTAGATTGTTGTCTAGAAGTGAAACTTTCTGTGAACTTTTAGAGTAACATAGCCAAGTCACCAAGTATACAAATAGGTGAAATTTTAAAATAACAATATTTGTTACTTAATCTAAAATTTTTTCATTGGTGGTGGTGGTTTGCTTTTATAATTCTGAGAGTCTAGCAAGGTAAATAATTTAGTGTGAAGTAAGTATCAAAATTTTTTTCTGTTTTAGGTATTTATTTATTTGCGAATGTTTGCAACTGACAGTGGATTTGAAATATTGCCTTGTAATAGATACTCTTCAGAACAAAATGGAGCCAAGATAGTTGCAACGAAAGAGTGGTAACTATTAATGCTAGTGTAAACCCATAAAATAGTCTTGTTTAAAGTTCTGTCTCAAGTTACCATCCCTGTGCTAAGAAAGCCGTGGGAAGGAATAAAACCAGAGCTTGCCCTAAAGGAGCCGGTGCAGAGCCAGCGCCTCAGCCCAGTGACTTGCGGTGGGGACAGTGGTGAAGCTGAAGTTCTGAGTTGAACCAGGTCCTACTTTTAAGCCAAGGGCTTTGTGTTTTCCTGCTAAGGGACTGCTGAACGGTTAGGGGTGTGGGGTTAGATGACCTAGCTTCCAGAATCAGTCTTTCACTGGCCTGTAAGAAAGGTTACGTATGAAGTTTTAATGGTCCAAGGAATTTCATGTGTAAAAACTGACGAGCACATTGCCTGCTAAAAATACATGTGTGTGCTAGCTCAAGCAAAGGTAGTGCAGTTGACCCCAGGTAGGAGGGATGAAAGCCATACAGGAAAGAGAGTATGTGGTTATATCTTTCTTCATTAGAAAGAAGAATGCCTATTCCCTGCCTTACCTCCCAGAAGAAACCTGTAGCCTCTCTCTTATATGACCCCCGACATTTTTTGTAGCAAAAATGTTAGGATCAGTTACCTGAAAATGGAACATTAAAGAGCCTGACTCCTGGCCTCTTGAAAAAAATGTGTGTATGTACGTGAGTGAACGTGTCTGTCTGCCGTGGGATGGTACCCAGCCTGCTGCTGGGCTCTTGTGGCTCCCTGCCTGGCAAATGGGGGTGAGGTTTGAGATCCTGGGTTCTGGACTGCACCATCTAGGACAGTGGCCACCAGTCATGCGTGGCTATTGGACTTTTGAAATGTGGCTGGTCTTAATGAGTTGAGGAGTGCTGCAGCTGTGATAAACATGTCAGATTTTATATTGTGTTTCTCATTTGTATTTCATACTGCTGATCTGCTGAAATAGCATTTGGGTTGTATTGGGTTAAAACATGCTACTGAAAGTACGTTCACCAGTTCCGCTTGCCTTTCTTCCCACAGCCCCTAGATTGGCGCATGTCGGGCTCGCACTGCATTTGGCTGGTGCTCTCTAGAGGGCAGCACCCCAGTTCTGGGTGCTCCTGACCTTTCACTGCTGCTCATCTGTGTCCTTCTCCAGGGTCAGCAAGCTGAGCTCAGTGCAGCGGCTTTTTGAGTCCTTCCTGCCTGCAGAGCACAGGGGCTTCAGAGGTGTAGGTAGCACGATGCCTGCAGGACTTCCTGGTCTCTTGTAGGGATCAGGCAGCTGCGCAAGGCTGTGGGGCTTCCAGGGAAGAGGAGATGATACCCAGGTGCGGTCAACGTGAGTCAGTTAAAACACGCACAGCTAGGTCTTCTCAGTTCCTGGTATTTATTGGACAGGCTTATTTTATTAAAAGAAGCCTTATTATTTATAATTACTAGTAATTTTTACCATCACATATTTTAAATAGGAAACGAAATGACAAAATAGAATTACTGGTGGGTTGTATTGCCGAACTTTCAGAAATTGAGGAGAACATGCTGCTTAGACATGGAGAAAACGACTTCAGTGTCATGTATTCCACAAGGAAAAACTGTGCTCAGCTCTGGCTTGGTCCTGCTGCGTTTATAAACCATGGTAAGCTCTGTTTCCCAGGTGTTAGCTCTAGTGTTGGGTTGCGCTGCTGTAACTGAGAGTAACCTTGTCTGTCTTCCTTTAAAGGAGGGTTGGAAATGGAAATTCTTTTTGCACAAACTTACGAAAATAAATCTTCCTGTAGTTTAACTTGAGATCAAAAACTTCTATCAAAAGTTGGGAAAATTATGTGGAAAGCTTATTTCAGATTTCTGTAATTGTTCGTGTTTCAGATCTTATCTACAGTTAATTGACTTTATCTTTTGGACATTTTTCAGATTGCAGACCTAACTGTAAGGTAAGCATAAAAAATACTTTATCTCAAGTATTTTGTCTTTGCTTCAGGTATGCGTTTCTTAATGAATTCATTTATTACAGTTTGTGTCAACTGGTCGAGATACAGCATGTGTGAAGGCCCTAAGAGATATTGAACCTGGAGAAGAAATTTCTTGTTATTATGGAGATGGGTTTTTTGGAGAAAACAATGAGTTCTGCGAGTGTTACACCTGTGAAAGGTAAAGTATCGATTGGTGCCTGATGGCTGTGAGAAGGAGGGCGCGCCGCCTTCTCGTCTTTTAGATGCAGGGATCCTCTCCTGTGTCCTGTGGCATCACACCCAGGACAGCAGGCGGGAGCAACACCAGGAAAGACAGAGCTGTTGGGGCACTGGTGCCTGGCCTAAAATGCCAAAGTCATACAGCTGTTACCCGTACGAGTGAGTCAGAGTACGAATACGCTTCAGCAGAGAGTGGGAGACACACACACAGTTCCAGGGTGGGGTTGCTCCAAAGTGGCAGGTGAGGCTCACCACTGATACCATTTAAAAACCCCAAGCGGTGTCTTCTGGAGTCCTGTGTTTTGATGTACGTGCTCGTCACGATCTCTGAGTCCTGCTGCTTGGTGAGGACCTTCCTTTTGTCCTTGTGGAACCCCCCAGATCTGACTGAGCAGGACCCCTTGTCCACACTGCTTGTCTCCTACTGGCATCAGGTGTGTAGAGCTCGCAGAGGCAGCTTCACAGGCTTGTCTGGGTTGGCATAGCCACACGGGGAGCACTTCTGGATTTGGTTTTTGTTATTGTTTTAGTTTCTTAATTGAAATATAGTTGATTCTCAGTATCATGTTAGTTTCAGCGGTACAGCACAGTGATCCGATTATATGTGTGTATATGTATACATTCTTCTTCAGGGGAGCACACGTGGATTTATTGAGCCCATTTTACATGCTGTGTGAGGTACCGGGTACTTTACTCTCCTGGACTCAGCCCTCAGCCGTCCTGGGAGAGGATGGTAGAGTGGGACACTGCAGGTGCAGAGACCCAGCTCAGCCTGGCTCAGAGCCTGCTCTCTTGCCATTTCGTGTTTTTCGGAGCAGATAGAGGGCAGTGCTGTTTCTCTCATTGTGAACACCCAGCTCCCAGCCTCCTGGCCTTGGGAGACATGCTGATTCCCCAGAGCTCGGCTTTCTCTCCTTTCTGGGCAGCCAGAGTCTCTGGTGTCGTGAGAGCAGAGGCATGGAGCCGTGACACAGCCCCAGCAGTTTCTCTCCCAGCTCCCGGGCCCTTG
>SJYA01003664.1:0-39096 GCA_006410615.1 Neotragus moschatus | reverse complement strand
GGGCTCTTGACTTGAAAGGAGGGGTGGGGAGGGTGGGGGGGATACAATTTATCTTTTTATAAATTAAAAAAATGGTTCAGACACTGGTTAAATCTTAGACTAGTCCACACAAAGACCCTTTAACCCACAAAGTCGTTTAATTATAGTCGAATAAAGCTTTAAGCCACTGTGCAGAGACAGCATGGCATAGCCTGACCTGAGGCCTGACATCAGCGCCCTGTGTTGGGATCCTGGGACTCTACAGTGTACTAGCTGTGTGGTCTTGGGCAGCTTAGCTGCTTTTGTGCCTTAATTACACCACCTGTGAAATGGAGCTCACACTAGGGTATCATAGGGTTGCTGTGAGGGTTAAATTTATCTCACAAAAAGTATATAAAACACAGTTAATATTCAGGTGTTAGGTGTAAAGGTATTTTGTGGTTTCTGGTCATTTTCCTCTTAGAATGTAAGTTCCATGCAGGCAAAGATTTTTATCTTCTTCATTTATTGCTATGTTGCTAGCATCCAAAACAGCACCTGCCATGTAGTGATAACTACGCGCTTGATAACTGTTTGGTGAATGAATGAGTGGAGTAAACGATACGCTGAATATGTTTAGGAGTCTTCCTATAAAATGTGACTGCACACACGGGAATCCACACCACCCGAGAGGCAGCGCTCTCACTGGCTCAGGACTGCATGTGCCACCAAGTTCCTTGGGCAGCTGAGCTCTCCCTGAGACTGTTTCTCACAGGCCAGGTGGGCTGATCCTGCCTACTCGACGGGGTTAGTGCAGGGAATAAACAGAAATGTGCAAACCACTTTTAAATGGAAAGGCCTCATGGAGCAGTAGGCATGGCTTTTATCAGACTATTGGAGAGTTTGATTTAAAGGTTGTCTGCGAATATTCTTGAAATCCTCAGGAACAAATTGTTTCTGCCTTTCCAGAAATTAGGCGAGAGAATGAGAGCAGTCAGAGGAACTTGTTCAGTCATTCATCATCTAGTTGCTGGATAGTTCTCATGTTAAACCTTGTGCAGGCAGGGCAGACAAGGCCAGCCCAGTGCCAGCTATGAGAGCAGTGCTGTGAAGGGACACGTGGTGCTCTGGCTGCTGAAGGGTGAAGACGAGAGAGTGCAGTGTTTACAAAGCCCTGACATCACGGATGCAGTGTCCAAAAGATATCTGATGCGTGCTTCTGGGCAGTGACCATCCTGACACAGTAGTAATGCTTTTCATAAGTAAATACTACAAATGTAACTCTCAAGAATTTGAAGAATAAAATCTAGTGAGGGGTTGAAGAATGTGAAGGACCAAAGTATTTTAAAGTGTATGAAAGTATGTCTGATGATAACCACAGTTTGCAGTATACTAGGGGCAGTTTGCTTTAATAGGTGTTAAAAATTACTGTGAAATAATTGTGTTCAAAACCTGATGATACTGGCTCAGATATGAACAAATAGATAAGAGGATATTAACAGAGTCCTGGAGCAGAGCTCGGTGTGTATGAGATCTTAATACCATGTGTAGGGAAATGATGATTTCTTTAATAAAAGGTGGTGGTGTAATTCATCATGGGTCTGAAAGAAAACCAAGCTCACCTCCCATCTCATACCATATACAAGATAAATTCCAAATAGATTAAAATTTTAAATTTAAAAATTAGGTAAAATGATAAGAAAAATTTTCGACTTATATGTCTAAACTTGGTAGTGGAATTTTCTGGAAGAAGTTAGTATAAGAAATGGTAAGTGTGAACATTGAATGGCCAAAAGCAAAAGTTAGACAAATGATAAACTTGAAGGGAAGAGAAAGCACACATATGGCCACGTTAATAACCCACGGACAGAAAGCTCCTAGAGCTCATAAAGAAAAGATAGGCTCCACTGGAGAAAAGAGGGGTATGGAGGATGCCACACAGAAGACGACAGTTATAGATGAGGCAAGTGAAACAGTAGCTCGGCATTCATCTTCACCATCAACTTGGTGACACTGAGAAGTATACTCTGTGCTGCGGGTGAGGATTTGGAGAGACCGGCCCTCACACAGTGTCAGCAGGGCTATAAAGTGCTTTAACCTTTTGGGAACTTATTCCAGCAATATTTGTTCAAAATGGTAGCGCTCTTTTATCTGGCAGTCAATTCCATGTGGAAGAATATGTCCTGTGGAAATAGCAGCACTAGTTAGTATGGGTTTGGTTTCAAGAGCAGCATAGCAGCAACGTTCATGGTGGCAAGCAGACACCAAAACACCTACAGGGTTCAGTCATCACCATCTAGTGCTCGAATAGATTATGGTATGTTTAGTCTGTGTAAAAGGTACAGCTTTCAAAACATGTTGAGTTCAGAAGTGCTTGTGCACAATATAGCGATAAGAGAGCTGCGGTGGGAGGAAAGGAGGAAAGCTGCTTGCTGAGTGGAGTGTGTGCTGTTACTGTTTGGGGGTTCTTTTTGCTTAAGGAGAAACAGCAGTGGGTCTAGGTGGAGCTCGCGGCAGAGCAGCAGATGAGGTGCTGGCAGGTGGTTAACACAGGTGCCGGCGCTCTGCGCATGGAGACGGCTAGGAAGCTCGGGGAACTTCCGCTTTGGGGAGGCAGAGCCAGGGATGGTCTCACCTGTTGCAGCAAGCGCATATCACTGTCATAAGTTAAAAGAAATCAGGGAAGTAGAGAAGCAGATGAATGGTCATTTTACTTTAAAAAGTTAGTTTCCAGATAATTCCACCATGATCATGTGTTTTGTTAGTAAGTGTGCCCCATCTTGGGCTTCCCTTCAGCTCAGCGGTAAAGAACCCACCTGCAGGAGATGGTAGGTTTGATCCCTGGGCCAGCCAGATCCCCTGGAGAAGGAAATGGCAACCCGCTCCAGTATTTGTGCCTGAGAAATCTCATGGAGAGAGGAGCCTGGAGGGCTACAGTCCATGGGGTCATGAAAGTGTCCGACATGGCTTAGCGACTAAACAGCAATAGGAATAATCAGAGCAGGTCACAAATCATTCTTAGCCAGTGGTAAAAACAGGTCTTCTAATGTCTCTTATTTAGTAACATTCTGTTAACTTAATGATGTTTATCTAGTAACTTTAAAGGAGGAATTTTACAGTTTTCATTACTCCAGAAATGAGATTTTCGCTAAGATAGCCTAGCCTTCCTAGTATAAAATTTCCATCAGAATTTTTTTGTATCTAACATTATCTTCTGAGTAATAACTTAGTTTATGGGAATTCTCTAGTTTCTCTTTTAATTCCTTCTCCACATGCAGTAACTGAGTGTTAAATTATGCAGAACAGAGCTAGGGTATAATTAACAGGTGGGTTACTTTCACCTACACTTGAAATTCTGCAGGGCCCAATACCTTCTCAAGTGATTGACAGTAGTCATAACAAAGTGTTTTAAGTCTGGGGCTTTGGGGCATTAATTTTATCTCCGTATTTATTTTGAGAGTCCTAGACTCGGTAGCTTGCAGTGGTTAAGCCTCATCAGTCCATCTCGCCTGCTGGCCTGGTGTGGACAGGCGCGCAGCAGCCAGGCTGGCGGCAGTGAGTATGCTATGTGTGTAACCTGTGCTGTTTCTTTTTCAGACGGGGAACTGGTGCTTTTAAATCCAGAGTGGGACTGCCTGCGCCTGCTCCTGTTATCAATAGCAAATACGGACTCAGAGAAACAGATAAACGTTTAAATAGGCTTAAAAAGTTAGGTGACAGCAGCAAAAACTCAGACAGTCAATCTGTCAGCTCTAACACTGATGCAGATACCACTCAGGAAAAAAACAATGCAAGTAAGTAAGGGAGGTTTCATAAGCGTATCTTTTTTTATTTTTTATTTTTTTAAGTATTTTCACAGAGTTTGCTTTCTAAAGCATGCTTTAGTAGCTTTGATCTTTTGAACATTGAGAGCAACCCTGGAATTCATGCACTTCACCAGCGCTGCAAGGTTCTAGAAGTGATTCAAGCACAAAGCAGTCTGTATCATGCCTCCAGATTTTAGATGGTCCTAAATTGTCTGCTTTTCGTGAATACTTGGTAACGGGACACTAAATTTCTTCGTCATGTGTTCCAGGGTCATCATGTGTTTGACAGAAAGCTTTCCCAGTGTGTTTCTCTGTAGCGGTGGTGTTAGGTCTGCGAGAAGACAGAGGACGGGGCCGCGGCACACGGGCACTTGCGTGTCCCGTGCTGGCCAGTCTGTTAGCGGGGGTGATGGACTTGGGGTTCGTAGCTTCTGGCCTCAAGGCTTCCACCTTTTTACTGCCCGCTTGCCGTTTTCAGAATGAACTGACCCAGTTCGCCAAGCCACCAGTCCCCAGACTCAGAGTTGTGGTAGAGCAACAGTTTGAATGTCACTGTACTGTGATGAGTTGTCATAGCCACGGCCGAAAGAAGGAAGGGAGATGGAAAGGAGAAAGGGACAAGCTTTAATATCCCAGTGGCTTGTGGGGGCAAGACCTAATGGAAACTGGAAAAAGAGAATGAAGAATAAAGAGAAAAGAAAGAAGAAATCCCAAATGAGCATAAGAAAACACGCCATGTTTGTGGACCTTTGACATCCTGGAAGCATTCTGATCGCTGCTGGTCTTCATCTGGGTGGCACCAGTTTGCTCTAGTGGCCGCTAAAGCAGCAGGCTCTTCAGTCAGTCTCGTCTCTGATAGGAATAAAATTCAAAAGTTTTAACTGATAGTCCCCAGAATATGCCCATTTTAGCACTATAAATGTCTGTACATACTTCTGAGCAGTAAGTACCCTCTGAGGTCTGACTATTTTAGACTCTTTCTATCTTCTGATGTTTTCAGCCCACCTCTGGGTGCTCTCCACTACAGAAAGTCCCAGAGAGAAGGGACGGTGTCTCCTATGATGGTGAATGTCACTGCCATGTGTTTCCGAATCAGCCTGCTGCTGGAGTCGGAGGCCAGGGCTGACCTCTAGTGTGGAAGGCAGTGCTGTTCTCTCTTCAGGCTTCAATGTCCAAAGTGAACCAAAAAGAGCAGTTAGTTTGTCATTCACTGTTGACTGTTGGTTTTAATAATAAATGCAGCATAATCAACATTTTGTTTTCTGAGTCTGGTTCCTTGGTGAAACTGGAGACTTCTGAAGCCCCTTTTAATAAGTGTCTACGTGAGAACACTTAGGAGCAAGCCACCATCCGCAAGTAGAGATGGCCCCGACACTGTCCACATGGCTCTGTGACGTTGGTGGGGGTGTTTTGTGTTCTAATGCATTAACTCTATTACTGATGCACGGATACTGAACTCAGTACAGCACTTAGTTTAAAAGATCAAAATGGAAAAAAAAATTTTTTTGAAAGGTGCTGAGTGTACTATTTGACCATCTCAGGAATATTTGTTAATAAACCAAATACGTGTTCAAAGTCTGCTATCGTTAAAGAGATAGAAAAGTGCGTGAGGCTCAGGCCCTTCTGTCAGGGACTTCAGGCCTCAGCTCCAGTCCCAGACCAGTACACAGTAACCCTGAGGAGCTCCACTTCCTAAAGGCTGGAAGGGCAGGTAACCCTTTGAGCACTAGTCTCAGCATCACAGACCAGAGCTAGCACTTTACTGTGACTGCTCATACTAGGGTGCTTCCTTTATTCCGATTACCTTTCTACAGAATGGCTGTCTTGAGTAAATCAAGGGTTGGCGTAAGTAACTGTGAGGGCCAGGAGACAGTTACTGGACGTGGCCGGGGGCTCTGAAGGAGCTCGAGGCTCCCTCCAGCCGTCTCTGAGAACCTTGTTCACTAAGTATGTTTGTAGCAAGATTTCTCAGGCTCTTCCAAGTGTTCTTTTAGGCTGTATCTCTTTTGGTGTTTGTGTCCTGACCATGCTCCTCTACCTGTTGAAAGGAGGACCTTTGGAGTCTGCAGCTGGTGCAGGGCCAGAGCCTCCCTCCTGGGCAGCATGGGCGAACCTCAAGTGTACAGATGGGAGGCGCCCGTCCTATCCCACGGTTTGCTTAGAATCCAGCAGCTTTCAGCTAGAGAGGAACTGCTTTCTTTGAACGACATACATGCTCTTCTTAAAGAAATATCTCCGCCTAGTTGGGAGAAAAATCGCTTCTTCCTTCCATGCAGCTCCCGTTTTGGAATCCTCTCAAGAACCACAGCTCGAGTGTTTGCTTTAGCATCCAGAGAGGAGACAAGAGATCCATTTTCACAGGATCAGTCCACAGACCTGAACTATACGCTGTTAGTAGAGGGTTTTTGGGCTCTTGTGCCTCAGTGGATAGGCCACTCCCCATAGTGCTGCCTCAGGATGTGAGTGCAAGTCCCAGAGGACTCCCCGCAGCGGAATCCTCTCGTTCAGCTTGACTGAGGAGTGCCCATCCTGGAGAGGGTCTGGGCCACCGCTTGTCACTCTGTCTCCCGCCACAGGCAGTCTCTAGCGAGTCTGAATGAAGCAGCCTACAGACTGCTTCCTGATCCTTTCCAATACCCTGTTCCAGGCAGACATGCCCATGGTGGCCCGAATAGGTGGAGCCTGCTTGTTGTGCCTGATAATTCCTTGAACTAAAGTCCTTAGACCCCGTGTTGTGAACGTCTCAAGCTGTGTGGCCTCATGTTCCCTTGGTCCCACCATGTGTGTGTGTGAGGCTCTTCCAGCGCAGAGCATAGATACAGCCCAAACCTTTGGGGTGCTTTGGCGTTGTTTCACTGCACTTGTTTCTGGCTGTCATTCTTGAACCCCACTCAGAGCTGCCTGATGATTTCGAGGACACCCTGAGGTCACCACGATAGCCATACTGCAGGTCCTTTACCAGGAGCTGGCGCTGGCCCCATAATAGCTCTGTGGTGTGCCTTAGAGGCCATGTGACAGTGTGGTCAGCATCAAGCCACAAGCCTCAGTTCAAACCCCATCTCTGCCGCTTGCCAGATGGACACTCTTGACTGGCACGTGAGTCCATGTGAACCTGGTTTTCACTTAGGGTGATAGCTTTTACTTCAAATAATTGCTTATTAGGATTCAGGTCATACTAATTTGGCCATCCTGCACTGTACCTAGTACATGCTAACGGCTAAGGGTGTGTGTCTTCACCTCAAATCATTGTCTAGGTTAATGCGGTTGGGATTTGTCCCCGACAAGGGAAGGGTACCACACAGTGTGTTAGTGCTGAAGCCAGGGGAGCCACCGCCCTGCCCGCCTCCGCTGTCAGGATCTTCAGTCTCTTGATAGACTTTTCTTAGTTCAGCACCTCCTTCAGCCTGCTGTTGCTGGCACTCCATGTGCAAGAGAGGGTAGCGGCGCCTCTGTGGGACGGTGAAGAGCCCTGGGCACTTAGTCCCATTGCTCACGGTTGTCTTACCAGCTGTGCTGTTTCTGTCCTTTGACTTGAACACACCTTTGAGCTGGGCTCTTGATAAGATAATACTTTTCGAACAAAATGAGAATACACCGATAAATAAATAGGTAAGTGAACTCTCCTGCAACAAGATGTAGCATCGCTTCCAGTCTCTGTTGTGCTCTTTAGAACACAAACATGAAAGGGCTTTGTCAGTGGTTCACTGCAGTCAGCTAACAGCCTCCTTGATGGAGGGGTGCAAGGGGGAGAGCCCAGATTGAGAGTCACCACACAGTGAGACTCATCCAGGGCTTAAAAGGAAGTGCCGAGTGTGGAGAACCTCAGGTGCCGTGAGGAGTCATAGGAGGGCAACCTGTCAAGAAAGTCATGAAAGGCTTCCTGAGAGAGGGATTTGCTGAGCTGAGTTTTGAAAGGGGGTGAGAAGTTGGCCAAGTGGACCATACTTGGAGCAGAGGGAATGTTCCATATGACATGAAGACCAGTGTAGGATTTGAGTCAGTAGAGTCATCAAGGCTGGAATAGAAGGGATGTGACCAGAATTGAAAATTTTGGACTTTATTCTTAGGTTGTAGGTTATGGGAAGGTTTCAAGCCCAGAGGTGACCGGAAGTCCTAGGAAAATCACCCTGGGCTGTGTGGTGGGGAGTGGAATGCTGGGGAAGCAGTAGGGGCAGGGAGAGGCGGGAGCTGGCGCCAGAGTCGTGGCATGAGACGGCAGCGTTGGGAATAGAGAGGGAGGTGGGCCTGGCGACAGTGCAGGAGTGCACTCTTGGAGACGTGGCAGCCGGCACCAGGGGTGACCTCCCTGTTGCTGCCCAGGCAGCTGGCTGCCTGGTGCTGGCCGTGAACCAGACGGAGAGCAGGAGGAGGAGCGTGAGGCTTGATGACAAGCTCCCTTTGGGCATGTGGCTTGCGAGGGGCTTGAGAGACCACCTTAGAGGGAGACCAAGGTCCCGGGGCCATCTGGTGAGGTGAATCTGTAATTAAGGCGGGATTTGGGCTAGAGAACGCCATATGGGGACTGCCAGCATGTCAGTGTGGACAGCCCGGACGGAGGGGCCGCTTATCCCTGGGAGACTGAGTTTTGAAGGGGCCTAGGATGCAGAGGCCTGCGGAGTGCAGGCCGCAGGGCAGATGGAGGAAGACTGCGAGGGACAGAGAGACAGCCAGGCGATGGCTCGTGAACAGTCAAGGAGAGGGGCCGCTCAGGAAGAAGAGTGGCTAGCAGTGTTTCCTTCTGCAGAGAAACAGCAAAGGTCCCAGCTGAAAAGTCATCACGGGTTTTCATGGCAAGGAGGCTGTGAGAGTAGGGCCAGAGCGCTCTCTTGGGCCAATAAACTGGATCCAGACTTCAGGGGGATTACTGTCAAGGATACAAGAAGTACATAATCATTGCAGAGGGGTGATTGCAGGTCTGAAACAAGAACCGTGAAGCTTGATCATAGAATGGTCCTCGAAGAGCCATGGAGAGAGGTCACCCAGCAACCACACTGAGAAGGACGAACACCAGAACACTGGTGCATTTCCATCAATACACCTCCACTCACCTTGTAGGAAGCCTTGTAAGCATAAAGCCTTTAGTAAAAGGGTTCCCTGGATATACTTTAAAAATAATTTCTGGCAAGTTCTGGGTATTTCCAGATCATGATACGATGGTTCTCCAGTTGAGTGGCACCAAACTTTACTGCTACTACTATTCCAAGAGTAAGTTGCCTCTCTGGTGGCAGCCTGCAGGGAGAAGTGTGTTCTTAGTTCAGTCGGGGGATGATGTTCCTGGGATTCTGCTGGTTTGGAGAGCCCAAAGCCACTTATGAACCAGTTCCTTAGTAGAGAGACTTCTGTTCTTGGTGGTCTGATACTTTTGAAATTCTGTTAGGCATTCTTGCATCTCTTTCAATAAAAATGACCTCATGTAACCTAACTTGTTTAGCCATGCAGAAGGAACAGCAGTTGCTCTGGGCAACCCCCAGCATGGAATGAATGATAGTCTTGTTGGGAAATGTACTGGGCTCACCCATAGTAAACTGGTTTTCATTCTCTGTTTTCTTCTAAGAGGTGGTGAGTATTAGTTCGGTCACCTCAACATCCCTAGTGAACCATTTAAAGAGGTATTTTGATGCGAAGAGGTCTTCAGGTGGGGGATGGGAAGCAGACGAAGTCATGGAGAAAAGGGCTCCTATAGAACACTATAACAGGTCCAGTGTGTAAGTAGAGAGGAAAACAGAAGGCGGAAGTCAGCGGCAAGGCCAGAGGTTCACTGTGGGGGGAACTCAGCCGTGAGTCGCATGTAAGCCTTTTGAGAAGCCCTTCAGCTGTCACATTAATTCCCAGGTTTTGTCCCCACAGGGATTGTAGCCTTTTGGGATCCTTGTCCAGAGGAAGGAATTTGGGTCTCCCCCGTCCCCAGAGTGTGACTCCAGCTGTGCACTCTTCCTTCTCAGTCTAGTCGGCAGCGGGCAGTCACTGGAGGGATGGGGTGAGCTAAACCCTGCAGCCTGAGAGTCTGCAGGTGCTCACCGCCCTGAAGGGAACAGTTTCAACAGCGCGATGTTTGGGGTAAATGGCTGCTGGGAGTGACAATATGTGGTTCTTGTTCAGTCGCTAAGTTGTGTCCAACTCTTTGAGACCCATGGACTACAGCACACCAGGCTCCTCTGTCCTCCGTGATTTGCTCATCTTCATGTCCATTGAGTCAGTGATACTATCTAACCATCATCCTCTGTCATCCCCTTCTTTTGCTTTCAATCTTTCCCAGCAACTCAGCTCTTTGCATCAGGTGGCCAAAGTATTGGAGCTTCAGCTTCAGCACCAGCCCTTCCAGTGAATGTTCCAGGTTGATTTCCTTTAGGATTGACCAGTTTGATCTCCTCGCTGTCCAAGAGACTCTCAAGAATCTTCTCCAACACCACAATTCGAAAGCATCAATCCTTCAGGACTCGCTCTTCTTTATAGTCCCAGCTCTCACATCAGTACGACTACTGGAAAAACCATAGCTTTGACTATACGAACCTTTGTCAGCAAAGTGATGTCTCTGCTTTTTAATATGCTGTCTAGGTTTGTTATAGCTTTCCTTCCAAGGAGCAAGAGTCTTTTAATTTCATGGCTGCAGCTGCTGTCCAGTGTTTCTGGAGCCCAAGAAAAGAAAATCTGGCCCTGTGTCCACTTTTTTTCCCTTCTGTTTGCCATGAAGTGATGGGACCGGATGCCATGTTCTTAGTTTCTTGAATGTTGAATCTTAAGTCTGTTTTCACTCCTGTTCACTCTCATCAAGAGGCTCTATAGTTCCTCTTTCTGCTATTAGAGTGGTATCATCTGTGTATCTGTGGTGGTTGATATTTCTCCTGGCAGTCTTTCGATTCCAGCCTGAGATTCATCCAGCCTGGCATTCTGCATATGGTTCTTAGGATCTCTTTCTCAGTTGAAGACATTGTGATGGAATTTGTCTCCTGGAGCCCTTTAGTCATGTGTTGCTGTTCTGGATTACTGGTCAAGTACTATGCTTTGAGTTAATGAATAATGGATTCTGGAAACATTTAAATGATGAGTTTAAGAAGAATTTATGAACAAAAAAAATACTGGTTTTGCTTAGCTTTACTTCAAATATTTTCTGTAGTAAAATATTAAATCAGGAAAAGAAATCCTCAGTTCGGACTAGTGTCCTGACAAGCGTAGAGTGAAATCTAGGTCCTTGCTGTGCTAAGAACTCTAACCCTGAGTTTACTTACCTAGAATGTGAATTGATGCTTCTTAAGTTAGAGGGATAACATAAAGAAAAACTGTAGGAATTGCCTGTGTGCAGACAGAAGCTCACTTGGGGCCTGTGTACCACCTGTGTGTGGAAGTGAAATGCTTCACAGCTAATCATCTGGATGTTGGCATTGTTTTGTTGAACATTACTGGGTTACCAAGACTGTTTTTCACCCTTATTTTTTCTTTTAACTTTACAGCTTCTAACCGAAAATCTTCAGTTGGTGTAAAAAAGAACAGCAAGAGCAGAACATTAACAAGGCAGTCTATGTCAAGAATTCCAGCTCCTCCCAACTCTACCTCATCTAAGCTAACTCCTATAAATAATTCCAGGGTACCAAAGAAACTGAAAAAACCTGCAAAGCCTTTACTATCAAAGATAAAATTAAGAAATCATTGCAAACGGCTAGAGCCGAAGAGTGCTTCGAGAAAACTCGAAATGGGAAACTTGGTACTGAAAGAGCCTAAAGTCGTTCTGTACAAAAATTTGCCCATTAAAAAAGAGAAGGAGCCAGAGGGACCAGCGGAGGCCACGGTGGCCAGCGGGTGCTTAACCAGACACGCGGCGAGAGAGCACAGACAGAACTCGGAGCGAGGCGCCCCTTCGCCCGCGGAGGGCGCCCCCTGCACCTACACGACCAGGCGGTCCATGAGGACGAGGATGACCTTGAAGGAGACCTCCGACATCAAGCTTGAACCAAATACGCTGGATGGCTATAGAAGTGACTTGACAGAACCTTGCCCCGATGGCGGCGAGCAGCCTGCTCCCACGGCGCCGGACGAAGAGCTAGCCCACGAAGCTGCACAGAAGGGGGAAGCCAGGTGTCCTAAGAGGGACAGCAGCTCGTCCAAAAAGAAGACACAGCCGGGGAAGCTGGCGCGGCAGCTGGCAAAGGCAGAGGAGGCCAGTCCCGAGCACGAGGCCCCGGGCAGGGCCGGCGAGGGGCCAGAGGCAGCGGCGGCCCACCCGGACTTGGGCGAGCTCTGCGGCGTGGAGGGCGCGCCCGGGGACTGCGCGGACTGGGCCCCTTCGCCTGTCAGTGCTTCCTTGGTGACGTCAGAGAGCTTCAAAACAAAAGACGGCTTCCGAACTGCGAAAAGTAAAAAAAAGAGGCGGATCACGAGGTATGACGCACAGTTGATCCTGGAAAATAACTCTGGGATTCCCAAGTTGACTCTTCGCAGACGTCATGATAGCAGCAGCAAGACAAATGACCAAGAGGGCGATGGGATGAATTCTTCAAAAATCAGCATCAAGTTGAGTAAAGACCATGAAAATGATAATAACCTCTATGTAGCAAAGCTTAACAATGGATTTAACTCAGGATCAGGCAGTAGTTCAACAAAATTAAAAATCCAGCTAAAGCGGGACGAGGAAAGTAGGGGGGCGTACACAGAGGGGCTTCACGAAAACGGGGTGTGCTGCAGTGACCCGCTCTCCCTCCTGGAGTCGCGCATGGAGGTGGGCGACTGCAGCCAGTACGAGGAGGAGAGCACGGCCGACTCCTCCTCTTCGGAGGGTGATGAGGAGGACGAGGAGGATGACGACGACTTTGAAGACGATTTTATCCCCCTGCCTCCGGCTAAGCGGTTGAGGCTCATAGTTGGGAAAGACTCTATCGATATTGACATTTCTTCCAGGAGGAGAGAAGATCAGTCTTTGAGGCTTAACGCGTAATAAGCTCTTGGTCTTAACTTGACCCGGGATAACTACTTTAAAGAAATAAAAAATTCCAGTCAATTATTCCTCAACTGAAAACGTTTTAGTGGCAGCACTTGTATTGTCTCTTCACTTATCAGCATAATACTGTAGAAAGTGTACAGCGTACTGACTCTTCTTAAAAAAGTCTGATTTGTGCAAATTTTTATTGTACTTTTTAAATAGCCTTCTTATGTGCAATTCTGAGTTAGAGGTAAAGCCCTGATGTAAAATAAAGGCTCAAGCAAAATTGTACAGTGATAGCAACTTTCCACACAGGACATTGAAACCAATAATGTGGCTACATAGTTTCTTTTTTTTAACTTTAAAAGCATCAACTGGCTCTTTAATATATGACTAAACAATAATTTAAAACAAATCATAGCAGCAGCATATTAAGGTTTTCTAGTATATGCTAATATCACCAGCAATGATCTTTGGCTTTTTGATTTATTTGCTAGGTGTTTCCCCCTTGGAGTTTTGCCAGTTTCACACTGTTTGCTGGCCCAGGTGTACTGTTTGTGACCTTGGTTAAATAGCAGACCATTGGGTGGGAGTCAAATTGGTTTCTTTTAAAAAAAAAAAAAAGTACAGTTACATGCGTGACAGCTAATTTTCAGTACATTACATGTACAAGGATAGCAGTGTGCAGGATGAGTTTCGATACAGCGTATTTATTGCTTGTCATGTAAATTAAAAGACCTTGTATTTAACACTTTTCAATCCTTTTAGATAAAATTGTTCTTTGCAAGAATGATTGGTGCTTATTTTTTCAAAAAATTTGCTGTGAACAATGTGACGACAACAAGCAACATTTATCTAATGAACTACAGCTCTCTTAATTTGGGTCTTCGAGTTTTCTGTTGCACTTGTAAAATGCTACAAGGAATATTAAAAAAAAATATTCACTTTAACTTATAATAGTTTATGAAATAAAAACATGAGTCACAGCTTTTGTTCTGTGGTAACCTATAAAAATGTTCGTCTTTGAAATTCAGTGTAAAGAACTGAAAACAGTGTATATGTTGTAAATATTTGTGTTGTGAGAAATTTTTGTCATAAGAAATTAAAAGAACTTACCAGGAAGGTTTTTAAGTTTAGAAATATTCATGCCAATAAAATAGGAAATTATAAATATATAGTTTTAAGCACTGCATCAGTGGGAGTTCTTGGCTTATGTTAGTTTATGTTTGAAAATATCAAAGATTTTTTTTTTTACTATATTATCAGTTAAACGAAAAAGAGGAGTCAGATTTAATTTGTTTTTGAAGCACTTTGAAAAGAGAAATTAATTTTTAACTTAATGAGCAAATTTTTGATTACTACTTTGTGTTCAGTACCAACCTTCCATTTCTCTGGATTATTTTACAAATCATTGGACAAAGAATTTGAGAATATAAATCTGTAGCAGGTGTTTGATACCAGTGGGTCTCTTTATTTCTGGGAAATGTGTACATGTGCTTTCGGATATACAGTGTTCCTGAGTAAAATCAATTTAGGGAATTCGTGTAGTGTCTAGAAGAGTAGCCATATCTTGAGATACTGAAAGGTCTCTGCAGGCAATGAGCAGTCCAATGGGAAAACCTCAATGCTTATTGTTAGGACTTCGTGATTCCTGCCAGCTTCTGGATTCTTGGGGACATAATTTAAGTTCCTTAAAACTACTGCTAGTAGATTCCAAATAGAAATTGGTAATATTCGTAAAGGTTCTCTGATTTTATTTTCCCCTCCTTCAGTCCTTGAAGGAATTACTTCCGTGGTCTTCTCTCGTCTCGTCCCTGTTTGTTACGGTGCAGTTACATCCCTCAGGTATTAATGTGGGATCAGGTGACCCACCTCCTCGCCCACCCACACCCCCTTGGCTCACTCCATCTAGAATCTTCACCTCTCGAAGTCGGGCGGCCCTGCAGGTCTGTCCCCGAGCACTCAGAGCACTTTACAGACTCACCCAGCCCTCCCGGGTCTCGGGGTGGCTGTGGGGGGTGGCGGGGGGCTCACGCGCCTAGGTCACGCTTAGACCCTGTGTCCGGGAAGCACCAGAGCGCAGCGGGTCACCTTGATTGGTGGGAACCCTACCTAGTTTGCAGTCTGGAAGAGGTTCAGAGACCACATCTTGAACCATTCTTTTGGAATACCAACGATAGCCACTTCAGGAATTTCAGTCTTAAAGGAAAAAGTAACAATACCACATTTCCCACTTTTTCTCCATTTTTTAAGGGTAACTTTAGTAACTTACTTATGACATTTAACTTTACTGAGGCCCCGTCTTTGGGGGCCGACCTTCCCGTGGGTCCGGAGCAGTGATGCCCGGCGGTCACTGCCTCGGGAGGTGGTGTGCACAAGCGCTCGGTGCCGTGGCCGACGCCTTCCAGGGAAGCCTGACTTCCGTTTTTACAGTGAGGGGCCTCGAAGTTGGCCTGCCTGTGCTATAGGACTCTGTGTGGAACGGCCAAGTCCACACAATGCCGACCACTTGGAAGAGGTTGCAATCAATAAAACTTCTAGCCTGAGCTTATGCAATGATTGGTAAAGATTGTGGCATTGTAAGAATTAGGAAATGATCGTAGAAATATATGTAAAGTATTCAATTTTCAATCATTTTTCAAATTACTGTTTTAAATTGTTTTGCTGAGTTGTAATACTTTTGAGATACAATGTATTCCTTGTACTGAAAGAATGGAAAAAAAAAAGGACTTTTTCAGCATTTGAGGTAAGTTCTTTAACGTTTCATTAAAAAACATTTTTTACAAATATTTTGTACATGCACTTGCAGTATTGAGGTTAATCATTTTAATAAATTCGGAAATTAAAACAGTTTGGCCGGTGTTCACTGTATCTGAGAAGGTCAAAGTGGTGACTTTGTCCACAAGGTTTTCATTTGCAGTAGAATTTGTAGAAATCACACTTTCTGAAGCTTTTCCGAATCTCTGCATGTTGAGTTTTCCAAGCCCTGGTCTCCTGCTCTGGGGCCGTTTGGTTTAGATCAGGGTGAGCCTACATTCCTCCCAGTGGGGAGACCACTTGTAAATTGCGTACATTTCCACTCCTTGAACCTGAGAAAGTTAACTAATGGTTCTTGACTTCTTGGTTTTTTTCCCCACATTGAACTGGACGGAACTGGCACGTCCAGGACTGGTGTGGGTCTCTCTTTCTCTCCCAGTTACTGTAGTAAAACCTAGTCGAGAAAAGACTGACTTAGGAAACCTGAGTTTGCCCAGCTCTGCAAAATGTGGGTGACCCTGAACAAGCTGTTCACCCCCAGACCACCTCTTCGCAGCACCTGTAGGTCAGCGTGGACACCTGGTCCTACTGCCAGTGAAGCTGCAGGGTGAGCCGCGTCCACTCTCAGGGCAGTCAGCGTGAGAGGTGCAACCAGGCTGCAAAGACTTCCTGAATAATTGAAATACCCATGTGAACTTGGGTTCCCAGTGTGAAAAAGAAGCTAAGAGGTGGCCTGGTAAATCCACAGCCACTCTCAGAGGCTTGAGTCTGCTGTCTGCCCTGAAGCAAGTTGCTCCTCCATAACCAGTGGCCTGCCGCCCAGAGTCCTCACCTCATGTAAGTTGTTTCTCCAGTGCCGACTGTGAGCTTGCACCCATGGTGTTTGGAGCGGCACTCAGCGAGGTGCAAGTCTGCCTCTGACCTCGGGTAAACCCCCAGGACTGGGAAGCATGACCGCTCTTGCAAGGGAGGACGAAAAGATCTCCAGCCTCCTCCCTTCCCCGATGTCAGAGCTTGGGCATCGCTTGCGTTTGCTAGTGATGAGCCCAGAGGGAGACTGGGTTTTGACTCTTCTGGAAGGGGCAGGCGGTGCGGTCTCCTGCTTGAGCTCCCTCCACCTGCCTTTCGTGTTGCCCCTCGCACTCTCCCAGGGTGTTAAGCTTTCATTCTTGGAAGCAGTTGGAAGCCTACAGCCTCATCAAAATAACTTTGGTAAAGTTTTTATTTTACCAGACCCTGTTTTCTTGTCAGATTTGTGAGTTTTCCTGCTCAGTTGCAGTGGACAGTGGCTTCTTGTCTTTTGGGGGTCGCCTACCCTGTCCTGCCAAAGGGAGGCGGAGCACTGCTGGGTGTGCTCAGGCATGCAAGAGGGCTGCCTTGGTCTGAGCCCCTGAGCAGGTTCTGACCAGAGTGGCAGATGCAGTCTCTCTGTGGTCCTCATGACTTGCGGGAGCCCAGTCTGGGGAGGCCCTTCCAGGAGGAGCCAGGCAGGTTGAGGAGAGAGCAGGCAGAGAGGACATCTGAAGGTGGAAATGATGAAGATAGGAAGGCGGTGCGGACAAGCAGGTATGACCATGGAGACAGAAAACTTCCACAGGGTGGGGCTGGTGGTGGGGCATAATTTCCTCAGAGTCAGTGAGGAGGGGTCTTCTTAGGATTACAGGTCTGTCTTGGCAACAAGAGGAAAAGAGACAGCGTGTGCAACGGGCAGCCAGTTCCAGCACTAACTAGGTTTCTGTTTGGTGTAAAGGAGGAGGTGAGGTCTGATTCATTGGAAGGACTGATGCTGAAGTTGAAGCTCCAATTCTTTGGCCACCTGAGGCGAAGAGCTGACTCATTGGAAAAGACCCTGATGCTGGGAAAGATTGAGGGCAGGAGGAGAAGGGGACGACAGAGGATGAGATGGTTGGATGGCATCAGTGACTCTACGGACATGAGTTTGAGCAAGCTCTAGGCGTTGGTGATGGACAGGGAAGCCTCACGTGCTGTAGTCCATGGGGTTACGAAGAGTTGGAGACAACTGAGCTACTGAACTGAACTGAGGAGGTGAGGTCAGACCTCCTGGTAACTCAGCTGGTAAAGAATTTGCCTTCAGTGCAGAAGACCTGGGTTGGGAAGATGTCCCTGCAGGAGGGCATAGCAACCCACTCTAGTATTCTCGCTTGGAAAATCCCCACGGACAGGATCCTGGCAGGCTACAGTCCATGGGGTCTCAAAGAGTCAGACACGACTGAATATTAAGCACAGCAAAGCACAGGATGTGAGGTCATCTGATTGGGAGGAAATGAGGGGCCAAAAGCTTCAGGAGCATGGAGAAGATTTGAAATCAAGAGAGGGGCAGAGGGCTGACTGCAGAAACCCAGTGTGAAGCATCACTGAAGTCTAGGTACCAATCAGTGTTGTAGGAACCCACGGGAGCCAAGGCTGGTGGCAGCACTTCTCAGCAAGGGATGAGGCTCTCAGCCAGGTGGGGGACCTCAGAAGGCAGCAGGGCTGGAGACTTCAGGGGGGCAGGAAAGGGCTTGAATGAGGATGGCTGGCATGCACTTGGGTTAGGGAAGAAGAGTCTGCAGCAAGAGTGGGCCCCTGGCCAGGGAAAGTAGAGTTGCCCAAGGCCTGGCGGTACTCCTGCAGTCAGAATAGCTCAGCAGTAGCTGGACAAGCACCTGAGGTTGGAAGGCGGGCTCTCGAGGCTGGAAGAGTTGCATTTTCAATGGGGTTTGGGAAAGAGTTTCATGGTCCTGAGTCGCCAGGACATTGAACAGAACCAAGGGAGCAGAACCTTGGCAGCAGATGGCCTTGTCTGTGAGTCCTGGGAAGCAAGCAAGCACTCCCAAAGCCAGACAGAGCTGAGCCTGCGGGGGGACAAACACGGGTAGGGGGCACTGTGTTCAGGCTGTGGGGCATCACATCGATTCTCCCTGCCCACCTCCAGAGCTAGGGTAGTACATGCTCAGTAACTACAGTTCAGAGAAAGGCTGAATCGCTCTGCCCGAGGCCACGTGGCTGGTGGCAAGTGGCCGCTGTGGCCCCAGAACACTGCTCCTGGTGGAGTCAAGCCAGGACCACACTGGCCAGTGAGGGTCACAGAGCCAAAGGTCACTCCAGCCTGAGTCTGGAGGCCCCACCTTCCCCGGGTTAATTCTGCAAGCGTCTGTCTCCTAAGAATTCCCCGGGCTGCTGACAAATAGCGATCACTGCTTTTTACCCTCATTTCCACGTGGTTCTGTGGGGCCGGGAGAACTTTGTCCAAAGGTTATCGTGCAGATATGTGGGGTGACCGCCCACTTTGCCCAGAGTGGGTGAGGCCCCCACCTGTGTTTGCTGGGCCCCGAGGGGTGCAGGCTTGTCTGTATGTGAAAAAGTGAATCAAACACACCTCTAGACAGCAGAAGAAAAAGTCCAGGGTTTCCTCCAGCCTGGTGAGCCCGTGATTGCAGTGGTGGCAGTGACCTTGCACAAATGTCCAGGTGGGGAGGAGGGACCAGATCCGACCAGGAGGTTTCTGTGTTATTCCCTGAAACACACCTGTGTTACCCTCTGGGCAGCTGGCCTCTGATGGAACAGACTTCAGACACTGTGACGACAGGCCTGGGCAGCTGGACTCCATTCTAGGACAGCTGATTTCTGCATCTGAAGCCCCCCTGGGAGGCGGGTTCACCTGGGCTCGGCCCCCGGCCTGGGGAGATCGGGCTCTGTGCTTCCTCCCGGCCTTCCCTGAGGCTGCGGGCTGGACATGGCCATTGGCAGAGGTCCCTGGGCTTGAGCCCAAGGCTGTTACCTTCTCTCCCCGTTTCTGGCAGGTGGAGGAGGCCCTTCGCAGTTGCTCTCCTAGAAAACCAAACAGAAGATGATTTCCTGCTCTTGCCAGTTAAACCACATTTTTCCTCTTGGGGTACAAGGGTGAGGGATAGATGACTTGCCAGCCTCCAGATGGACTAGAGCTGGCCCTAGAAATGACCCAGTCTAGGGTCACGGCCGGAGGTTCGCAGCTGGCCTCCCACCCCCCGCCCACCACCCAGGCTGCCCACACGGCTCCGAGGCAGCACCTTTCCTGGCTACGTGAGCCCTCTGCTCTCTCTGTCCTCCCTGTACTAGGGGGTAACACTGCCACTTGGCTCTGGGATGCTTGAGGGTTAAGTGAGAATGCCGCTTAGGCCTTCCTGTGGCCCCTGGTACCCCAGCCAGCAGTGCCAGCTCAACAGCCTGCATGGCATTCCCTGCCCTCAATGTCCTTTGACCTCTGCCCTCGCCAGCTGTGGTGGTTATTTAGTCTCTCAGTAGTGTCCGATTCTTTGTGACCCCATGGACTGTAGCTTGCCAGGCTCCTCTATCCACGGGATTTCCCAGGCAGGAATACTGGAGTGGGTTGCCATNGCCCTCAATGTCCTTTGACCTCTGCCCTCGCCAGCTGTGGTGGTTATTTAGTCTCTCAGTAGTGTCCGATTCTTTGTGACCCCATGGACTGTAGCTTGCCAGGCTCCTCTATCCACGGGATTTCCCAGGCAGGAATACTGGAGTGGGTTGCCATGTCCTTCTCCAGGGGAATCTTCTTGACCCAGAGATAGAACCCGCGGCTCTTGCCACATCTCCTGCATTGCAGACAGATGCTTTACCGCTGAGCCACGGGAGAAGCCCCCTTGCCAGCTGACCCCTGCTCAAAGGTCTTAAATCACAACCCCCTCCATCCCAACCTCAAAACACCGGCGGTCGGATCTGGTCTCCACTGGTCTCCGCTGTTAGCGTGGCACCAGGTGATTCCAGTCCTTTCCCCCTCCGCTCACCAAAGGATGCTGTTCCATCCCCCTTCCTCTCCTGCTTCCAGAGGGGTCTCAGGTCGACCTGCTCCCTTGACACCCCTCCTTGAGCACCAAAGACATGAAAACCACCCCCCACAGCTCCAAAGGCACAGGAGTGATGAGGGCCCCAGCCCTTCCCTCACAAACAGCAGACACACAAACAGCAAGTCAGCATGAGAAGTGCCTGACTGGTGTGTGAGCAGTCTGATGGAGTACAGAGGAGGGGACCCCCACTTCTACTGGGGAATCAAGGCAAGCTTCAAGGAGAACTCAAGATTAAGAAGGGCCCCGAGGGGTGAATAGGAGTTCCTAAACTCAAAGAGCAGAGAGGCAGCCAACGCGTGCAAAATCCTGGAGATGCGAAAGGACAGGGTGTCCTCCGGGAAGGAAGAGGAGCAGTTCAGTGTGGCCAATCTGGAAGATTTCAAGGAAATAATAGAGGTGGGCCCAGCCCTCAGCCCCGAGGAGCCTGGGTGGGGGTGGGAGGGAGACAGGCCACCTGCGGGGTGAGTGGGCAGTGTTCTGGTCAGGCATCTTTGGGCCAAATTCTGTCTCTATCGCCTCCTAATTTCCCAGCCTTTGTCTCCTGTTCTGTAAAATGGAGACGGGAGTGGTGTCCAGCTCATGGAGCAGAAAGATGTGTGGTGGTCGGTAACTAACAGATGCTCTGCTTCCTCGGAGTCCAATTCTCCCCGTTTTACGACCGAGGGGACACAATAGATGCTGCATTTTGATCGAGGTCATGCAGGAAGATGGCAGGGCCAGGACCCTGTGGTTCCAAATGTCTGTTTTGAAGACCTTCAAACAGAAAGTCGCAAGACTAGTAGAGTGGATACCTGTATGTCCGCCAATCGAGATACGGTTACTCTGAATAAGGGAGCTGGTCAGACCCAGGTCCAGTCCAGACCTCCTCAGTCTTCCTCCAGACCCCAGCCCCACCTGAGGCCCTGCATCCCAGGAGGCCATCAGTAGAGAGAGGAGCACTGCCCCCTGGGAGGGACTGGGCCTTGCTGGGGCTCACACAGCAAGCAGCAGGCAGGGCGGGACCTGGACTCGCAGAGGTACAGGCAGCTCAGCCCCAGACGCTGGCTGCGGTAGGCAGTGCCCTGGCAGGCCTGCCCTGCGGCCTGAGTCAGTGGCCAGCCCGGCCATCTAGACGGCTCCTGTTGACATGTGATAACAGGTGTTTGTTTAGCCAGGGCCACTTGCCAAGGGGGTTAATGTTCAACTCCCTCCAACCCTGGAGCTGCAGGCGGGGGTGCTGGGTAGTGAGACCCCAGGCCACAGCCTTCTGCCCCTCCCCCAGGCAGGAGTGGGCCTTGGCCTTAGGGAGGTGAGGCCTCTCAGGGTCTCCTGGATCTCTGGGAGAGACGCACAAAAGCAGCAGGTGGGCCCCTCTTGCCCTCCTGGAGGAGGAGGAGCCTGGGTTGCAGAGTGGACCAGCTTCACAAAAGCCCACACGAGTCTGGGTCGGGCTGATGTCGGGGCGCTGGGATCTCCTAGAGGCCCTGGTGGCCTGAAGTATGGGGATGGAGTGGGGTTCCGTCAGTCCCACCTGGGGCTCCCTTGGTGGTCTTTGCTTGCTTTTCCCTCGGCCTGGACCCCTCTCTGCCCCCCACCCCACCCCAATTTCCTCTCTGCTCAGCCCGAGCCCTGGTACCCTAAGGGGTCCTCGTGGTCGGACAGGTATCAACCTCAAGAAGGCCTAGGCGAGGGGACACAGGTGATGGGAGGGGCTTCCACCCCCCCCCCCCACCTACTCCCACTTCTTGTCCTCATGGGAGGGCTGGCAGGGGTCAGGTTACCCCTACACACACACACACACACACACACACACACACACACACACAAAGCCAAAGCTCAGGCTGCCTCCAGCCATGAGACTCCTGTGCCAGCCTCTCCCCCCAGGCGAAGCTGGATGCACAGGGGCTGCTGGCGAGGAGGGGCCGTAGCAGACGTGGCCCTAGGACGCTTGACTCCACACAGGGGCTCCTGGGGGAAAGGAGGCAGGGAGCAGAGCCTGGGCACCCTCCCCGGGTCTGGCGTGGGGGGCTGCTGGCCAAGGGGGACGTGGGTGGGGCAGCAGCCTCTCCGCTTCCACATGCTGCGGCTAGCACCACTGGCCGGGGCCAGCGGGAGAGCAAGGCACAAGCCGTCCTCCAGCTGCACCCGCCCCCAGCTCTGGAGACAGAAATGCCTGCTTCCCAGGGCTTCCCACACAGCCCTGTGAGCCCTGAGCGCACAAACCTAGCCTCACCCAGTTTCAGAGACCCTTCCAGATCAGCCTAGGGGCAGCCACGATGCTCAGGGAGGGAAACGGGCCCCCTGAGGGCCAGGGTCTACCCAGGGCAGGGGCAGGGCAGGCCTAACTCTCTCTCTTCGGGCCAAGCGCCCTCCCCACGGGGGAGAAAGTGCACCCTGACCACAGATCCAAGCTGGAGGCGCGAGAGGATGGGCCGCCTTGGCTCCCACCCCAGAGATAAGGAATACAGGGGGCCAAGGTGGCGGGCTGCCCAGAGGCCCTGGGGGCAGTCCTGCCCCACCTGCCAGATGCCTGCCCCCGGACAGTGGGCAGACTGAGGACAGGGGGGCGGCGGGGCTGGCATCTGGCCCTCAGCCCAAGAAGAGGAAGGGCGGGCTGCCCTGCACAGAGCTGGGGTGTGGGCAGCCCCAGATCAGGCCCTGGGTCAGACTGCACCCTGGGAGGCAGCGAGCTATGGGCCACGTGGCTTCCAAAGGCCTCGGTGTCAGCTGGGTTAAGAAGGGCCTCATCTTGGACTCTGGCCAAGGGAAGTGGCGGAGGACCAGCCCCAGCCACCCCCGGACCACCAGCCAGGCCCTCGCTCCATGATGAGATGCCTCCTCTCACCGACATTCCTACATTCGTGGGGTGTTTGCGGAGCCACCTTGGGCACCCAGGAATCCCTGGTCCCCGCCCTTTCCCAGGGAACTCCTCGTCCACAGACAGAGACAGAGGGACAGATAGACGCACACACAGACACTCTGGCTGGGGCTCTGATGAGGGCAGCCCAGGCGCCAAGGTACCCAGGGGACAGTGGAGAACACAGCAGGGAAGTCTTCTCAGAGGAAGTGTCCTTTAGGGGAGGGGCTGGGAAGGTTCTCAGCTGTCCCAGGAGGAAAGACCCCTCCCACTCTCTCACCGCACCCTCACAGCAGCCCGCTCCTGGGGCGAAGAGCGCAGGCCTCAGGCACGGCCCCTGACCTCTGCTTTTATGATATGGATGATACCTTCAAAAATATTAAGAGGGGAGGCCCTGGGGGGGGTGGTCATAGAGCCAGGCTCTGGGGTCAGAGAGACCTGGCTCTGAGCCTGGGCTCAGTCACGTGCCAGCTGCAACCTCAGTCTTTCTGAACCTCAGTTTCCTCATCTGTAATACGGATGCTGGCGGAGCTTGGGGGAGGATTAAATAAGAGGACTGGCTTCATGCGCTTGGCATGAAGGTGAAAGTGTTAGTCGCTCAGTCGTGTCTGACTGTATGCGACCCCAAGACTGTAGCCGGCCAGGCTGCCCTAGAATACTGGAGTGGGTTGCCATTCCCTTCTCCAGGGGATCTTCCCGACTCAGGGGTTGAACTTGCGTCTCCTGCACTGCAGGCAGTTTCTTTACCATCAGAGCCTCCAGGGACTCGCGCTTAGCCTGGTGCCTGGCATTTGCTCAGCTCTTGATAAGCCTCAGATCTTGGCTATAAGAAGAGGTCCCCCCTCCCCTGAGATGGAGGGCCCTGCTAAGAAGGCTGGCCAGGGCGCTCAATGTTTGTGTGCAGGGAGAGGACCAAATGCTCCCCTCCCCCGAGAGGACGTGCCTTCATTCACGGCTTCCTGGACCTGAGCTGACGGTCAGCTGCTCCGGCACGTCTTGGCCGCCTCCTCCAAAGTCTACCAGCCCCTGCTGCCCAGGGGGTAAAGAAGCCACTGTCAGCAGGGCTGGGACAGGAGCGGCAGGGGCCCTGTTTCCCTTGTCAGGGTCACTTGCTACCTGCCCCTCTGTGTGGCCATTCCCCTTCTTTGGAACATTCTGAGTTCATGTGACTCGGGGTGGACCACACATCCCCGCCTGACTCCGGGACTGGCCAATTAGAGCACCTGTCCCCAGGAACTATGACCAAGTTAGGGCAGTGAAACACAACCGTGGGACTTTGGCCGGGACCCTGAGGCAAGGGGCACTCTCTCTCCACTGGGGTTGCTTCATCAGCAGGAGGGGAGTCGGGAGCTGCCGCCCACATTCTTGTCACCATGGTAGGGGGTAGGTGGGGTTGGATTCAGCTGGCTTTGCAACCCCAGGTACCTGGGCCCATGGCCCAGGTCCTCCAGCCCTTCAACACCTCGCTACTGTGCTGGGGAACCCAGGCCTGGTGATGGGGTTGGAGGTTGGCAGTCAGGTCACTGAACTGCTGAGTGACCCAGGGCCAAGCATTGGGCCCCCAACCCACAGACCCACAAGACAAACAGAGCTGGGGTTTGAACCCTGGCCTTTCCGTTCTAAAGCCAGTGTCCCCAACTACTTCCTTCAATGACCGCTCCAAACTTCTGCCAACGGCCAACTCCCTCCCCTGCCTTGTGACGCTCACAGGCCTGGGCCAGGGCTGCCCGGCTCCACTTGGTGGCCCCAGGGTAGAATAGAGGACAGCTGGCAGCTGCTGCACCTTCCGTGGGACACTGCCCACACCAGGCCTGGGCACGCACAGTGGCAGGCAGGGCCTTTGCCACTCCTGGGTTTGAATCCATATCCTGCCATCTCCTGGTTGTGTGGTTTGGGATACACGATGTCACTTCTCTGAGCCTCACTTTTTCCATCTGCCAAATGGGAATCATCTTCATCATAGCTAATTGTCTGCTGTCACTTAAATGTTGGCAATGAGCTTGCATTTTCCATTTGTTATCTTATCTTGATTGCTCCCACAGCCCTGTACAGTGGACCTCCCCACTGGTATGTTCTGAATGAGAAAGATGCCTTCAGTGATTGGGTCAAATTACACGTATGCACAAAATACCACAGACCACAGAACTGACAGAGCTGGTTTTTGCACCCTGATATTTCTGTTCTAAAGCCAGCGTGTTGCCAACTATTCCCTTTCTTTTTAATTGGAGTAGATTGTGTTTGTTTCACCCAACTATTTCCTTTAACACCTTCCTTACCAGGTTCTGTTTTAGGTAAGTTTCAACCAAGAAAGTAAGATTTCAAGCAGAGAGGGACTGAACTCGAGCCCTCAGGGGCTGCAAAACCATTGGAAGAGCTGGAGGAGTAAAGGGTGGGCTATGCCCCCACCCTAGCCTTTGGAAATTGGCAGGTGTGGGAATTGCATCACGAGGGAGGGTGAGCCCCAGGAAGCCCCACAAGTCACTGCTATTCTGTCGCTCAGTCATGTCTGCCTCTTTTTGACCCCAGCATGCCAGGCTTCCCTGTCCTTCAGAGTTTGCTCAAACTCATGTTCATTAAGTCAGTGATGCCATCCAACCATCTCATCTTCTGTCTTTCCCTTCTCCTCCTGCCTTGAATCTTTCCCAGCATCAGGGTCTTTTCAAATGAGTCAGCTCTTCGCATCAGGTGGTCAAAGTACTGGAACTTCAGCTTCAGCATCAGTCTTTCCAATGAATATTTAGGGTTGATGTCCTTTAGGATTGACTGGTTTGATCTCTTTGCAGTCCAAGGGACTCTCAAGAGTCTTCTCCAACAACACAGTTCGAAAACATCAGTTCTTTGGTGCTCAGCCTTCTTTAAGTCCAACTCTCACATCCATACATGACTACTGGAAAAACCATAGCTTTGACTAGATGGATCTTTGTTGGCAAAATAATGTCTCTACTTTTTAATACTCTGAGTTTGTCATAGCTTTTCTTCCAAGGAAAATGCATTTTTTAATTTCATGGCTGCAGTCAGCATCTGCAGTGATTTTGGAGCCCAGAAAAATAAAGTCTGACACTGTTTCCACTGTTTCCCCATCTATTTGGGACTGGATGCCACGATCTTAGCTTTTTAACGTTGAGTTTTAAGCCAGTTTTTTCACTCTTCTCTTTTATCCTCATCAAGAGGCTCTTTAGTTCCTCTTCTCTTTCTGCCATTTAAGTGGTATCATCTGCATATCTGTGGCTGTTGATAGTTCTCCCGGCAATCTTGACTCCATCTTGTGACTCACCCAGCCTGACATTTCACATGACTTCTACATGTAAGTTAAATAAGCAGGATGACAATATACAGTCTTGACATACTCCTTTCCCAATTTTGAACCAGTCCATTGCTCCATCCGGCTCTAACTGATGCTTGTTGACCTGTATACAGGTTTCTCAGAAGGCAAGTGAGGTGGGCTGGGATTCCCAACTCTTTACGAATTCTCAGTTTGTTGAGATTCACGCAGTCAAAGGCTTTAGTGTAGACGATGAAGCAGAAGTAGATGTTTTTCTGGAACTCTCAGAAGTCCCTGAACAAGGGTCAGATCCGTCTCCTGGAGAAAGCAAAGGAGGAGGAGTTGCAGGGCAGACCATCAGTCCGGGGCAAAGTCCGTGCCTGCCTCTCCATGACAGAGATGCACTTACCCAGGACCTCCAGCAGCAGAAAGAGTGGCACCCAAGCTGATGCCACTGTCCAGGAGCAATTCAGACCCTGGGTGGTCTCTGAGTCCAGCAGAGGCTTTCAGAATGTGGGGACCAAAACTGAGTCCTGTAAATGTGGCTTGATACTCCTGGGGGAAGAAAAGGGCGAGTGACTGGAGGAAGTAGAACAAAGTGCCCCCCCAAGCCTCCTGGCCCTGAGAGGTGTGAGGGAAGGGCTCTGGGGGCTCCACCCCAAGGTGGAGAAGGTGAGCAATAAGAACAGGGAGGACCTCCTCACAAGCAGTGTCCAAGATGAAATTTGGGAAGAAGGTAACAGGGAAAGGGGCTTCCCAGGCGGCACTAGTGGTAAAGAACCCGCTTGCCAATGCAGGAGCACAGGAGACCTGGATTCGATCCCTGGCTTCGTAAGAGCCCTTGGAGGAGGACCTACTCCAGTATTCTTGCCTGGAGAATCCCATCAACAGAGGAGCCTGGCAGGCTACAGTCCACGGGGTCGCAAGGCGTTGCACGCGACTGAGCGACTTAGCACGCAGGAAACAGAGGGCGAGACTGGGCACTGTGTTATGCTTGCACGTTTACTTCTAGGAAAAGCTTTCACAGATATGAAATGATCAACGAGCTCATTAAAAATGCTCAACACCACTAACCATCAGGGAGATGCAGATCAAAACCACCAGGAGAGGGACTTCCCTGGCGGCCCAGGCGTTAGGACTCGGCGTTTCCTCTGACAAGGGCCCCGGTTCAATCCCCGGATGGGGAACTAAGATCCCCCAAGACACTGAGAGTGAACGTGTTAGTCACTCAGTCACATGCGACTCTTGACGACCCCATGGACTGTAGCCCACCAGGCTCCTCTGTCTATGGGATTTCCCAGGCAAGAATACTGGAGTGGGTAGCCATCCCCTTCTCCAGGGGATCTTCCCAACTCAGGGGTCAAACCCGGGTCTCGCACATTGCAGGCAGATTCTTTACCATCTGAGCCGCCACCGGGGAAGCCCCACACAATACACATGGCACGGTCAAAAAGAGAAAAAAACAAATCAGGAGATACCACTTTACACCCATTAGGATGCCCTTCTTTTTCTACATCGGCTGCGCCGGGTCTTACTTTAGTTGCAGCATGTGGAATCTTGAACTGCGGCGTAAGAATTCTTAGTTGCAGCGTGTGGGATCTAGTTCCCTGACCAGGGATCCAACCTGGATCCCCTGCAATGAGAGTGCGAAGTCTTAGCCACTGAACCACCAGCTAAATCCCTAGGACTCCTATTTTAAAAATAGAAGCGGGAGAGAAAAGTGTTGGTGAATTGTGGGAAAAGGACAACCCTGGTGCATTGTGGGAATGTCACATGGTACAGCTGTAGAAAATAGTGTGCAGTTTCTCGGAACACTAAGCACAGAGCTCCCCTTTGATCCAGAAGTTCCACTTCGTGGCATATCCTCCAAAGAACTGAAAGCAAGCCCCATGGACCAGTATTTGGGTGCCATGTTCCCGGAAGCGTTATTCACAGTAGCTGAAATGTGAATTCATGACCTGACAAAGGCTGCACGTTGTTTCTTGGAGTGGTTTGCGGTCCTGCTGCAACAAATATTTGAGATCCTGGTCCTTGGACACCACTCACAATCTACTGAAGCAAATCTATTTGTTTTTCTCTTTTTCCCTGTTTTAAAAAATGTTGTCAAGTGATTCTGATGTACCTTATAAGTTGAGAACCACTGATCTGGTGATCCAGGTCAGAGGCTTTCACACTAGGCTGCATATTATCACCTGAAAACTTAAAAAAAAGTTTCTGGAAGATTTTCACTCATTAGTTCTTAGGTAGGGCCTATGCACATTTTAAGAAGCCCCCCAGATATGTCTGATGCAAGAAACCACTGGTTAAGACTTTCCAGTGATTAATAAGGAATGAATTTGAAAGCTACTCACATAACTCTTGGGATTAATCTTATGAATCAATTCTTAAACTATTGCTTTTGATTTAAAGTCAGATTTGAGACTGAAATAAAAAGGCAGGAAACAGGTATAGAATTTTGGTAAATTGAACTTTTGTGACCTATTTTAAAACAAATCATACTTATTGAATGAATGGCAAGACACATGTATTTTTATAAATGTATTTACCTTTTGAAGATTTCTTAAAATGTCTACAGTATGTATTAGCATCCACTATTTTGGGGACTTCCCACGTGGCGCAACAGTAAAAAAATCTCCCTGCCAATGCAGGAGACTTTTTGTAAGAGACCTGGGTTCGATCCCTGGGTTGGGAAGAACCCCTGGAGAAGGGAATGGCCACCCACTCCAGTATTCTTATCTGGAGAATTTCATGGACAGAGGTGGCCCCAGTCCAAGGGGTCGCAAAGAATTGGGCAGGACTGAGCAACTGAACACACACAAAAGGTGGTAACAACCAGTGTCTGTCAACGGATAGATGGATTTTTAAAACGTGATCTAACCATATAGTAGAATATTTTTTTGGTCTAAAGAGAATTAAAATTCTGATATATGCCATTAACATGGATGAACGTCAGAGGCATTGTGCTAAATAAAATAGGTCATGTATTTCCCTGGTGGTCCTGTGGCTAAGACTCTGTGCTCCCAATGCAAGGGCCTGGGTTCAATCCCTGATTGGGGAACTAGATCCCACATGCCACAACTAAAAATCCTATATGCTACAATGAAGACCCAGCAAAGCCAAATAAACAATTTTAAACAAAGAATTAAAATAGGTCAGACACATATTGCATAGTTCCACTTATATAAAGTCCCTAGAATACACACATTCACAGAGACCGAGAATAGAATGGTGGTCACCAGGGCCAGATGGAAGGAAGAATAGGAAGCTGTTTCATGTGTACAGAGTTCTCAGTTCTGCAAGACGAAAAGAGTTCCAGAGACTGGGTAGACAACAGTGTGAATGTACTTAATGCTACTGAGCAGTACACTTAAGGATGTTTAAGATGGTAAGGCTGGTTGTCTCAGATGAGAAGGTCCAGGTTCCCAGGACAGGCAGTAGAACAGCGTGAGGACCCCACTGGGCCCATGGTCATGAATTTGAAAGAAAACTAGTTGAACCAGTCTCAGGATGTTAATGCAGAACATTCAGCTTTCCAGGGGCAGCCGACAAGGGCAGGTGAAGAGGAGCCAGTTGGGTTCGCCTGGGTGGGGGTTTGCCAGGTGGATGTAACAGAGGAAGAGAATGAGGTATTAGGAGAGGCCAGCTACAGTAACAAAGAGCCCCCAGATCACCCTGGTGAGTACCACAAAATTTTGCTTCAAGCTCATGTCAAAACCCTTCTTTGTTCCTGGTCAGGGGTCTCCCCTCCAGGGCCCCCCTTCTCTGTTGTCTTCTCTGTGCAGCTCCCTAGGTCTGAACTTTCACACCAGGAAAGGGGAGGTGTGAAGTCATGTCAAACACATAGCCTCCTTGGCCCTGGAGGGGCACGTCTGGCCTCTGTGTGTCACAGTGCATTCATGTGGTGGGCAGGCAGCCTCCCTTCCACGTGGAGATCCACGGGGCCAGGCACTTTGGGGCTTCTGTGTTGCTGTTGTCTTCAGCTGTGCTGGGTCTCAGTTGCAGCCCATGGGATCTTCGTTGTGGCAAGCAGGATCTAGTTCCCAGACCAGAGATTGAACCCAGGGCTCCCTGCCTTGGGGGCAGAATCTTAATCACTGGGCCGCCAGGGAAGTCCTGAGGCAGGCACTTTGGAAGGAGTGCCCCTGCCCTGGCTTCTTCCCCGGGATCCAGGGAAGCAGGAGGGCAGAGAGGCTCCCCCAGGACCCGAGGAGTAGTGTGCTCCTAGCCCAGCGCAAGGGGAGGGGTTACAGGGAAGTGCGGTCTTCCCATGTTCCCAGGAAGAAGGGAGCCCAGGTAGTGGGCGTTCTCACGGAGTCTCTGCCAGGAGGGAGAGTTTAAGCGTGATAATTGCAGCTTGATCCGAGGGTTGAAAAAAATCAGAAGTGGTAGCCAGAGTGCTTCCTTGGGGGTCCAGTGGCTAAGACTCTGCACTCCCAATGCAGGGGGCCCGGGTTCCATCTCTGGTCAGGGAACTAGATCCCACATGTCGAAATGAAGTTTGAACATCCTCTGCGGGGCAACCAAGACCTAGCGTAGCCAAATAAATAAATACTTTAAAAAATAGAAAAAAGAGAATAGAAGTGGTAGCCAGGGAAGGACCCAGTGGAGCACACTAAGATCAAACAATAGGAGCTGGTGGATCCAAAGTAGGGTGCTGTAAAGGGCTATTTCTCGTGGTGAAACAGCACAGTTCAGTCCAGTCACTCAGTCGTGTCCGACTGCAATCCTGTGGACTGCAGCACGTCAGGCTTCTTTGTCCACCACCAACTCCCAGAACTTGCTCAAACCCGTGTCCATTGAGTTGGCGACACCATCCAACCATCTCATCCTCTCTTGTCCCCTTTTCCTCTTGTCTTCAATCTTTCCCAGCATCAAGGTCTTTTCCAATGAGTCAGTTCTTCGCCTCAGGTGGCTTTGGCCACCCGATTGGAGCTTCAGCTTCAGCATCAGTCCTCCAATGAACACCCAGGACTGATTTCCTTTAAGACTGACTAGTTGGATCTCCTTGCAGTCCAAAGGACTCTCAAGAGTCTTTTCCAACACCACAGTTGAAAAGCATCAATTTTCTGGTGCTCTGCTTTCTTTATGGTCCAACTCTCACATCCATACATGACTACTGGAAAAACCATACTTTTGACTATATGGACCTTTGTTGACAAAGTAATGTCTCTGCTTTTTAATATGAGACATATTAAATAATGTCTCATATTAAATAATGAAATAGCACAGGGCCCCCTGCATATGACTCCGTGCAGGTGGACGTGTGGACAAGAGGCCAGGAGTACAGAGTTCTTTCTCCTTTCACCCCCCAGCTGTGGGCCAGGCTCTGTTTGAAGCTCTTAGTAACTATTCACTTATTTAATCCTCTAACAACTGTATGAGGTAGGGGCTCAAATTGTTCCCACCACAGCCGGTATCCCAGCATATGCATTCACCGAGGAGCAGCCCCTGGAGAAGGACAAAGACTAAGGGGTCGGTAGAGGCAGAGGCCAGCACAGGTGAGAAGGGAGGGTGGGGGGAGTCTCACGGGCAGGAGGACCAAGGCTGCGGGCCTTTTGGGGAAGGGGTCGCTGCAGGGCCTTAGCCCCTGTCTGGAGGCCTGGCTTCTTGGGAGAATCTGCTGGCGGATTCCACTTGCCTTCCGGGAGTCAAACCTTTGCCCCAAGGCTCCAGGAGCTGTCCTCGGCCACCCCCGCACCCTCCCCCCGCCAGTCTGATGCCGCAGGCTCGGGAGGTGCCTAGCTGTTATCTGGTAAATATAAGCTCTAATTGCAAAAGCGACTTCATCAAGCCAGTCGGAAAAAAACGGAAAAGCCTTTAGCTGCTCCTGATGAACACGGGAGTGGCTCCTACCTGGTCCCAAGCACGTGGAGGGGGCTTGTAAAGCAGGGGAGGCCTGTGCCCCCAGCCACCCGCCCCTCGGCCCAACGCCCTCTCACCGACAGCGGCCGCCGGGCGCAGGAATCCTCCGCGCCCTCCTCCCCGCAGCCCCTGACCTTGGAATTTGGCCTAGCAGCTGTGGGAGGGTGCTGGGTACGGCCGCTGGTCTCTAGGACCCGGTGGATTCCAAGGCTGCCGCCAAGCGCCCCTCTGCCCTGTTAGATGGCTCAGAAGCTGGGCACCGGCCAAGGTCACACAGAGGGTCGCCAAGGGAGCCCCACCTCTGGGAGGCTGCTTCAGACTGAGATGGGAGTGGGGGTCACCAAGGCAGAGCTAGGGGTATCCAGGCTAGGGACTGGAGGTGCTCCTGGGGGAGAGAACCTCCCAGGGGGACAGACCCTTCCAGGAGAGCGGGGGCAGGTCTTGAGCATGCAGAGTGGGGAGTTGGGGGTGGGGTGCCCAGCTCTGGCCATGGGATCCCAGATAGACAGAACCACTGACTGCCGCCTGTGCCCCAGCCTCAGCTTACCCATCTGTTCAAGGGGCCCTCGGGTCCTGCTGGGTTTTCTCCACATGAAGGAAAGCCACTCCAAGGCCACTTGGCACAAGCCCAGTCCGCAGGGCCTAGGCCTGACTGAGCAGGAAGGAATCCGGTGGGGCACAGTTCCTGAACCAGGGTTTCCTGACGCCTGCCCAGAGGTCTGGTCCCCCACAGGGTGACTTCCGTCAGAACAGGGATCTTCTAAACAACTGCATTTCTTGTGTCACAAAAATAAGGCATCTAGGGTGCAAAACCAGGGGACAGATTTCCACCAAAATCGGAAGGTAGGTTTGGAAGGTTTTCCGGTGGGGGCACAGGAAATGCACACAGGGGACCCCAGGGATCACTGCTGGTAGGTGGATGGTCACTGCCAGAATCTACCTTGGGGGCCCCAGGAGGGCCTCCTGGGCCCTAGGGCCTCAGAGTAGATTTTTGGTGTCATTTCTAAATAAAGATAATCAGAGAGACGTGGTCAGGCTTGAAAATGCTCTTCAGTGTGCCACAAACCATAATTATTTTTTATGAATCCTGCTATTAGTTTGGGAACAGTAGAATTATCTTGTGCAGGAGCTTTTGCATGTGTGTTAAGAGCACTGATATGTGGGACTTCCCTGGTGGTCCAGATGGTTAAGGCTCCATGTTTCCACTGCAGGGGGCATGGATTCAATCCCTTTTCTGGGAACTAAGATCCCCCATGCCACACAGCCCGGCTGAAAAAATAAAAGGCATTGATTTGTTCAATTTACGTGTTTCAAATATGCCCCAGGTTTTTTAAAAAATAAATAATTTTAGATTAAAAAAATAATTCTATTTATTTTGACTGTGCTGAGTCTTTGTTGTTGAGAGGCTTTTCTCCAGCCGGGCTGAGTGTGGGATACTCTCCTCGGCAGAGCGCAGCCTTCTCATTGCCATGGCTTCTCTTATTATGGAGCACCGGCTCTAGGGCAAGTGGGCTTCAGTAGTTGCGGTTCCCAGGCCCTAGACCACAGCAGACACGGTAGTTGTGGTGCTCACACTTCCTGTGGGATTTACTCGGATCAGGGTTTGAACCCGCATCATCTGTATTGGCAGGTGGATTCTTTTCCAGTGAGCCATCAGGGAAGCCCTATGCCCCAGTTTTGATAATTATGTTGAGGTACCAACATGCCTTGGAGATACTGCGGGTGGAGTTCCAGACTACTTCAACAAAGCGAGTATCAATGTAAAGCAAGTCACACGATAGTTTTTGTTTGTTTCCTAGTGCACATGCCACGTACTCCTAGCATACCACAGTCTATTAAGTATGCAACAACCACATCTAAAAAACAGTGTACATTCTGTCAACTGGAAAAATCCACAACCTAAACGTTGTGAATTGCAGTTTCTATCAGACATTTTTGGCTGCGCTGCGTTTTCGCTGTTGCGCCCACAGGCCTTCTCTACCTGTGGGGAGTTTGGGCTACCCTCTAGTTGCAGGCTGGGGCCTCTCACTGCAGTGGCTTCTCTCATTTCACAGCACAGGTTCTAGGGCCTGCAGGCTTCAGTAGTTGAGGTGCATGGGCTAAGTTGCTCCAGGTCATGTGGCATCTTCCCAGACCAAAGGGATCAAGGCTGTGTCCCCTGCATTGGCAGGTGGCTTCTCAACCACTAGCCCACCAGGGAAGCCTGAGAGTTATGTTTTATTGGGTGAACATTCTGAGATAGCTTGGAGAGATGGCTCCAAAGAGATAAGGGATGACTCAGGGCATAGAGGAGTTTTTGCAATAAAAACCAGGTAGTGGGATGATTCAAAGATTACTGTTAATTAAAGGAAACTAGACATGTAATGAATTTAGCGCTTTTCTATGTATGGAAAGATGCCAGAGTCTAGGTTCACTGAAATAATGCCTCTGCTCTGCACCCGAGCTATCTAGGGCCTGTATCCTGTTCTTCCCTGTCCCAGTTCCTCGGGGTGCACTGCTGGGTGCGGCTGCAGTGGCTGGTGGCTGGATGGCCACTGCATCCTAGTTCACTGATACGGCTGGTAACAGTCTTTATCCACATACTTTACTTTATTGCTGCTGCTGCTAAGTCGCATCAGTTGTGTCCGATTCTGTGCGACCCCATAGATGGCAGCCCACCAGGCTCCTCCGTCCATGGGATTTTCCAGGCAAGAGCACTGGAGGGGGTTGCCATGTCCTTCTCCAATACGTGAAAGTGAAAAGTGAAAGTGAAGTCGCTCAGTCGTGCCCTACTCCCAGCAACCCCATGGACTGCAGCCCACCAGGCTCCTCCATCCATGGGAGTTTCCAGGCTAGAGGACTGGAGTGGGGTGCCATTGCCTTCTCCACTTTATTGCTAAAAAATGCTAACCATCATCTTAGCCTTCACTGAGCAGTAATCTTTTTCCAAATCTATCAATATCAGCTGGAAAAAAATGCACAACCTAAAAGTTGAGAGGTATGTTTCTTTGGGGAACTTCCTGAGGAATGTAGTCTGGGAAAGAGACTTTGAGATAGCTCTGAGGAAACGTTCCAAAGAGGCAAAGGGAGAAGCTGGGATATACAGGATTTTTGCTGGGGAAAAAAAAAAAAAACAGATAAATGAAACTTAGAGTCAAACACTACTGCTAATCACAAAAATCAGACATCTTGAGTCAATGGTTTTAGTGTTTTCTCTGGATGGCATGATGCAAGAATCTGGGCTCAGTGCAGTTATTCCTTTGATAGGCATCTCAGCTATCTAGTGCCAGTATTCTATTTTTCTCCACCCTGAATTCCCCTCAGGGTGCACAGCAAGGGGCTGCCGCAGTGATTGATGGCTCTGATGGCCACAGCATTCATGGTTTACCGAAATGGTGGGCAGTCATTTTTGTTCACCAAAACAAGATCTCAGATCACAATAACAAATTTAATAATAATAATGTTTCCCCAAATTACCAAAATGTGACACAGACATGAAGTGAGCAAATGCTGTTGGAAAAATGCTACCAATAGGCTTGCTCCATACAAGGTTGCCACAAATTTGGAAGGAAAAAAAAATGTGGTATTTTTGAGGAGCAATAAAACACGTTTTGCCTGTATTTCTTCATTTTTGAAAAGTGCTAGGTGCCTCAAAGAATGGAAAAGGCCCCAGGCCCTGATAGACTTCTGGGAGGCTCTGTATTGCTATTAACAGATTCTTTGCTCCTATCTCCCCTGGACGCCCCTCCCCCTGCCCCAGCCCCTGGCTAATGGGATGAGTTGCTGCAGGACCACCCTTACTATTAATGACACCAGGTGCTGGGGGATCCAGACAGCAATCAGTACAAGTGCACAGCTACCCTTTGTGTGGCCCTGACCTTGAGCCCAGCCCTTTCCCTGCTCCTTCCATGACTCTCCCCACCTCCAACAAACAAGTAGGGTAGGAACAGTCATCTCCATCTGGTTTAAAGGAGTAGGTAACTTGTCCTAGGTCACACAGCTGGTGGAGGCAAATGCTCCAGACAGCTTTTTACCTCTAATGCTACACTCAAGACATCTGCATATGGCAGGGGATAGGGTGAGAGCCTTTCCCAACCACCGGACACATGGGTGTATGAGTCCCCTGCTTTCATTAAACTCTGTGGGCCCTCGGTCCTGCCTGGGGCCTTGGCCTTGAAACACTGAGGCCAGGTGTAAGGTAGAATCATGTCTCAGAAAGGCCCAGAGACCTCTGGGATCTGCTGGGCCTGCTCGGCCTCAGGCTAACAGCATCCTGGGCGCAGGTCAAACCCAAGCACTCAGCGAAGAGCCCAGTTCCATGTCATACTGCTGGCAGGGGCTGTAATTCAATCTTGAGCAGTTAGGATTTCAGTCCGATGGCCTCTCTCCACCCACATTAATATTTTAAGGCTCAGAACTGAAACTGGGGTGACTGGGTTGAGTGCAGCCTGGGAGGGGGTGGTAAGCAGAACCAACCAGGGCTCTCCTTCTGCAGTCTTCTAGGAAATCCCCACTGTGCCAAGTGCCTAGGACTTTCTGGGTCAAAGGTGCTTTTGGTGCAGAAGGATGGAGTTTCCCTATATTCAGCGGGAGGAGTCCTGGGTAGGTCCCTGGGTCCTGTCCTTACTAGCTGCCTGCCTTGGACAAATGGTTTTACCTCTTGGGTGAAGCTCAACCTTCTCACCTGAGAGACGAAGTGCTGATTATACTTAACATACTGTTGGCTTTGAAAGTTCAAAGATGCTGGATACAAGTAAGGAGCTTGCCTATGGTCTGCCCAACGACTCCCCTGCCAGGCCTCTCAGGCCAGACCACAGGAACCAGTCTCCAGGAAGACCAGAGATGGCAGGGCCTCGCAATCTCCCCCATGCCCTGCTCCCTGGTCCATCCTGAGGCCCATCACCCATGCTATGTGTCTGCTCTGACAGAATTTAGCATCAAGGAGCTTTTGGAAAATTTTTTCTGATGTCCTAGAAGAAAAGATTTTATGCTTGGAACACACTCCTCCTAGCACCAGCACCTGCCGTAGCAAATTTCTCTCCAAGCCTTGTCCACATGTGCACAAACGATCACATTTTGGTGATCAGAATGTCCATTGCATTCTCATCTTACACAGTATTGTCTTCCAAGGCTGGTTTGCTACAAGGGTGTGCATTATTCATTACTCAATGCCAGCTGCTGGATAAGAAGACACACAAGCAGAGACTGCATGTAACAACAGGAGGGTGGGGGTATCTTGCTCACTGCACACATACTGTACATCCACCCGTTCACCCTTCACAGCAACCCTGTGCCCTGCGAATGATAGCCCATTTTACAGCTGAGGAAACTGAGGCTCAACCCAAAGTCATAGTTAGCAAGTGCTGAGCCAGGACCGTTTTCTTTTTGGCTGTGCCGCATCTTCACAGCTGTGTGGGCTTTCCTCTAGTTACAGCAAGTGGGGGCTACTCTTCTTCGCAGTGCATGGGCTTCTCATTGCGGCAGCTTCTCTTGCTGCAGACCACAGGATCTAGGGCGTGCAGGCTTCAGGAGTTGCGGCACATGGGCTCGATAGCTGTGGCTCCTAGAGCCAGGAGCAACGAGGGCTCTGGAGCACAGGCTCAGTAATTGTGGTTCATGGGCTTGGTTGCTCCACAGCTTGGAGGATCTTCCCGGACGAGGGATTGAATCTGTGTTTCCTGCATTGCCAGGTGGATTCTTTACCACTGAGCCACAGGGAAGAACTTTTCAGCAAATATTTCTGGCACACTGAAGGCACTCAAGGGAAAAATGAACCCTTCCTACTAACTTCACTCCCGACTGATGCGCCGACATCATTTACGGCTCAGACTAGGACGCTAGACAAACATTTAGGTTATTTCCAGCTTTCTGCAGTGAGAAATAACGTGGTGATGTCCAGTTTTGTACATGTATTCGGGGCTTTGTGCTGCTGCTGACTTCTTGTTTGGGGAGGAAGTCTTGGGGATGGGTGCTACCTCAAGGGTCGTGGGCATATTGATCCTTCTGGATTTCTCCTTTGGGTAGTGATGTGTCTGACATCTTTCCTGAACACCCACTGTGTGTTGGATATATCATCATAGATGATTCAGGAAAGTTGCTCCTATTATTATACTCATTGCAGAGGTAAAAGCAGCCTGAGGCTCCTGGTTGCCTAGGAGAGATGTCTTCTCAACCTTTCAAAGCTCAGCTCAAACACCTCCTAATGTAAAATTTAATATTTTAGCATTACCATGCCAAGCTACCTCAGTCTCTGCCATGGAGGTTTGGCGCAGAGTTGACAACTCCAGGGCTAAGGGTGGGCTCTGATTGGCCATTGAGAGCAAGTCCAGGACTTTAGTTAGACAGTAGTGGGCAGGAAGTTTTGTATCCATACAGGCATGATGCTCTTCACATGAAGGAACCAGGACATCTGCCTTGCTCTTCATCTTCTTCAGCGTGGCCAAGGGTCCTCATCTGAGTCATTCAGCCTCTACAGGACTCAGTCTCCACATCCATTAAATGGGAGCAGTAATGGACATAACTTTCCAACACCTTTAAAGAGGCAATTTCTTATTCCTACAACGAATTGTGATCCCATAAGGAAGCTGTGGGTTCTAATAGCCCAAACCAGCAGACACCAGAGTTCCCTCAAAGGACAGAGGCCCAACCCTCACTTCCTGTATCTCTTCCTCCCTGCCACGTTTCAAGCATTCCTGTGAGATTACCAGGCTGCTGCCACGGGATAGTGGCATAAAGGCCTGTCACCTGGGCAGACCATAGACACAGCCCCACCTTCTCAGGGCTGGTATTTTTAGACAAAGTCCTTGGCCCTCTTATCTAAATGGCCTGACTGGAGACCTTGACTTCTCAGCTTTCCCAACATCCAGCTCCTCCTTTCCCCA
>SJYA01003663.1:0-76653 GCA_006410615.1 Neotragus moschatus | reverse complement strand
GAGGTACTCCTTTTCCTATTTGGAACCAGTCTGTTGTTCCATGTCCAGTTCTAACTGTTGCTTCCTGATATTTTCTTGTTTTGTTTCCTTCTTCATCAGTAAGTGGGCTGACAGAAGGGTCACAGCCGTGGAGTCAGCCACATACTCACTCTTTGGTGAGGGGGGGAGGTGTGTAGCTCTCATTCACTCATTGTGCACCTCTGAAAGTCTCTGGGAGTGAGCCGGTTGTACTGGCAGACAAATCCTGCATGCCACATGAGGTCACCCCCATTAGCATGAATTCCAGGCTTAGAAGGGTTGGAATAGTTGGATGGGAATTCAGTCTTCCACCTGAGGGAACAATGCAGGGTAATTGGAGAATGCCAACATTTGAGTACCAGACCGTAAGTTCTTCTGCCGGCCATAGCAGGCCAGAAAATCAGCTCCCACTTACTGAAGGAGCAGGACAGCTTTCCAAGTCCAAGAAGGAAAGCTTTGCTTTTTTTTTTTCTCTCCCACTTCATCACCTAGTGTCTAAGAAGCTGCTGACCTCGAGAAAGGGGGAGAAGGAGGTCTATACTGATTCCTAACCCTGATTTGGGTCCTCTCCTCACACTTCCCTCCCACATGGCTACAACCAAGAGCCTAACTTGTGCTGGGTGAGTGGCTGAGAGGAGCTTTGGAGTGGCTGAAAGCTTTGAACTTGGGCCAAGATATTATTAAGAGAGATTTACTAAATGAGAAGCTGATTCAGTGTAGTATAGACTGGAACAGTTATTGAAAGGAATTAAACCAGTAACATGTGTCTTGAGTTTAGATTTTTAATAATCAGAATGTTCTTATGGAGACAACTGGTATGTGAAAGAATGTGGATAGCCTTTGAAGTGATACTTTATTCAAATTCAAGTTATTTCATGTGCCGTAGCACGTTAAGCAAGTCATCTAGTATCTGCAACTCTCCGTTTCCTTACTGGTAAAATTGCAACAATAATGCCAAACTCTTTTAAGAACATTAGGGAAATAGTATAAATGTACTTAGTCTCTCAGTTGTGTCCGACTCTGCGACCTCATGGACTGTAGCCAGCCAGGCTCATCTGTCTATAGGGATTCTCCAGGCAAGAATACTGGAGTGGGTTGCCATGCCCTGCTCCATGGGATCTTCCTAACCCAGGGATCGAACCCAGGTCTCCCATGTTGTGGGCAGATTCTTTACCGTCTGAGCCACCAGGGAAGCCTAAGAGTATTGGAATGGGTAACCTATCCCTTCTCCAGGGGATCTTCTCAACCCAGAGATTGAAACAGGGTCTCCTGCATTGCAGGCAGATTCTTTACCAGTGGGGCTACCAGGGAAGCCCTAATATAAATTAAGCTACTGTAAATTAAACTATTGTAATTAAGCTTAATACATAACTGCAAATAGCAGAGTTTTTTCCCCCTTCAATGTGCACAAGGGATTATTCAAAAAGTGAGCTGGAGAGAGATTGTTTATAAAGTTCACCTGGTGACAAAGTAGGAAAATATGAAAAGTATTTGAACAGCAATTTAATGGTACTTTTCTACTTAGACTCTTAATAGATTCATATATCTGTTCTAACCTGAGAAGATTTTTTATTTTTTATGTCAGGACGATAAAATGTGGAGATCGCTTTTAGTGAACACAATCTTCCTGCTCCTGAAATTTAGCACTCTACATTGATGAATCTTGTTTACTTTCTATCATTAAATTCATGGTGAATTTCATCATCCAAAATACTTTTCTGAATTTATTCTGACTATATATTTGCTGTGGGAAAAGGGTATGAGGAGAGTAGCTATTTTTAACCTAATGTATTCTTAGAATATAGATTTCAATATTGCCAAATGACTATAAAATGGGCAGTACCCAGGTTCACAGATATGTATATAAAGTTCATTGGCTTCATAATCCATAAAACACTGTATATTATATATTAAATATACATATAATTTATATGTTACAGATATTATACATTATTTCATGTTGTTAGTATTTGAACAAGTGACAAGTCTTTAAACATGATGTGGAAATTAGATCAAGGCTAAAGAAGTAAAACCTTGCAGACATTATTTCATATGCTTAGCCTAAGAGAACATAATGTCTAGACTTATTAGGAGACCCAGGTAATTTTACACCTGCTGTTTGAGGTGAGATTATTGCAGAGGATGCTGTGTACTAGTACTCAGATTTAAGTAGAGGATATGGCCACCAAGGAGGGAAAAGAATTGAACTGTTGAAAGGAATGTAATAAGGAGAAATAGATTGAAATTAAGTCAGGATAATTTCACCTGACTAGGAAGAAAAAATGTCCTCTGAGATCTTATTATCTTCTGACATACTCTCACATGGGAAATAGTGAAAATGCCAGCACAATAGTGGATGAGTTTAAATTGACCTGACCACCTAATGAAGACTTCTTTTAATTGTAAGGACCTGCCCTAAAACTGGATTTCAAAGTCTTAATTAGGGGGAGAAAAAAAATCAATGTGTAGGTGTCTCTATGCATATTTGTAAATATATTACGTTGTATATATACTTACATGAATTCATACTTATAATTTTTGCTGAGGAAAATTTTGCAAATAAGGAACTTTTATAGAAATTCCTTTGAGTGATGGTGGTGAACATTTTGTTTACTTCTAAAAAGCTTTATTGCATTATAATTCATATATCATATAGCTCACTCATTCAAAGTATACAGTTCAATGTTTTTCAGTATACTTACAGAGTTATGCAACTATCACCAACAATGAATTTAAAACACTTTTCTTCTCCGAAAAGAAAGGCCCCTTCCTCCTCTCGCAAGCCCTAAACTACCGCTACTTTCTGACCCTATTCCTTTGCTTATTCTGGACATTTCCTAAAAATAGAATCATGTGGTCTTTTGTGAATGGCTTCTTTCATTTAGTGTAATGTTTACAAAGTTCATCCATGTAGATATGTAGCCTGAATCACTGCTGCATTCCTTTACAGCTCTAAGTAATATTCCCTTATATGGATATACCACATTTTGTTATCAATTAAATGGACATTTGGATTGATTTATTTTTTGGCTATTATGAATAAGGTAAAATTGCAACATAATGTTCTATGAACATTTATGTTCAAGTTTTTTATATGGATAGTGATTAGCTTATGTGTGTATGTGTGATTTTAAAATATATATTCTGTACATTGTGTTTTGGGGATCTCTGAAAGAATTAAAATGAACTATAATGTATATTTAAAGTTAAAAATATATTTAGTATTAGAGCCAATATATTTGTGTAGTTTTCTGTTGTTCATTAGTATTACTTTTAGAGTTGATGTAAGAATAAATTATCTATTGGGAATACAGGAAAGGGGAAGATAGTTTAATACCAGTCCTTTATGCATTTTTGTTTTTATTGTACTTTCACTCCCATTCTAAGGCATATCTGATCATCTTCATTTTGCAGATAATGAAAGTAACATGCAAAGCTGCTCATAAGTACCAAAGTCACATGATAGATCTCAAAGGCAGAATCTCTATGAAATTCAGGGTTTGATGTTTAGTTCAGTATATCTGGATTTTATCCCTTACATGTGTGCAATTTGGCTGAGATACTAAATCTTTCCAAGTATCATTTTACTTATCATTTGATGGTATTGATACTACTTACCTTACATATAAGATTATTATTGGGTGAAAATGGAACAATTCATGTACAACTCTGTAAATTTTACATGCATGATAAGTGTACAATAGAGCTTTGTAGCTGTAGTAACAATAGCACCAGAAGTAATAGAAGTAATAATAGTAACTGATATTAAAATTCTGATTTTATGATAACTAATGCAGAATTTTTTTTTTTTGTACTCAAAACTACATTTATGTAATTGGTTTGCCATTTGGCTGTTTGGCCACCTTGTGTGTATAATTTCACACCTACTCTTTGCCCAAATATAGCCCAAATGCCAAGATTTACTCACATCATGAAATCACACACATCCGTATACAAATTGAGTGGCCCAAAATAAGTACTCGACCAAATGGCAAGTCATATCCAGAAAGGTTTATATACACACACACAGCTAAAATATCAATTCATGCAACATTTCTCATTTTTAAGGCACCTTTTAAAGGTTGATGTTTTTCACTGCACCTGGGGAGCAGCACATTAGTCAGTGGTCTAATTTCTCTGAATTCATGGCAGTAAACAATTTGAAAAGCTTGAAGGACCAACAGAGCCAAAATCTATACTTGAATTAGAAGATTGTCTTTTGTATCTCTTAGCTCTTTTCTTGGAGAAGGCAATGGCACCCCACTCCAGTACTCTTGTCTGGAGAATCCCATGGACAGAGGAGCCTGGTGGGCTGCAGTCCATGGGGTCGCTATGAGTCAGACATGACTGAGCGACTTCACTTTCACTTTTCACTTTCATGCACTGGAGAAGGAAATGGCAACCCACTCCAGTGTTCTTGCCTGGAGGATCTCAGGGACAAGGGAGCTTGGTGGGCTGCCGTCAATGGAGTTGCACAGAGTTGGACACGACTGAAGCGACTTAGCAGCAGCAGCAGCTCTTTTCTTATATTTCTTACCCACATACAGATATACATGTATATACATACACTTGTATTTTAAAAAATTTAAGTGAATGCTTTCTTTATTAAAGGAAATCTGAAAAAAATTAAAAGAAGAAGATATTGATGGACAACATCGCTCAAAACCAGGCTTTAATTGCAGATAATTAGCTTATACTGTCTCTACAATTTTGAATGCTGCTTTTTAAAATTAACTCAATAATGTCAGCATTTTATGTTTTTGTGGTTCTTACAACAAAGGTTGTTTATTGGGAGTTCTTCTTCCTTGGTGGATTTCCCATAGGTAGGTTTAGATTCACTTGAATTATCTTTGGGTTGAAAGCTTCATAACCCATAATTAGAAATTCCAAAATTTGTGAAAAGCATATATTTTAAAACATTTCACATAGTATTATGTTGAAATCTCTTTTGTCACATTCAGATAGCATTATTTCCTAAGCACCATGGAGTTAAGAATGATTTTTTTTTCAAGAAAACTGACCCAGTCACTGCTGCTACAGTAAGAAAGCCTAATTTCATGTGCTTAAACTGGTGAACAACTTTCAGCTCTAGGAAAAAAGAAAAAAAATAAAGAAAAGAACTTGATTTTTGTGGGTATTTTTTTGAAATGCCATTTTGAAAGTATAATGTATATTGTGTAACACAAATAATAAAGCATATATCCACAAAGCCTAGATATGCAATCTTTTCATCCTAAGAATACGGGCTTCCACAACATTTTGATATCTCTTGTGAATTAAAAACAGAATCTCCCTGATGTCTAGGGTAGAATTATATGCATGATTAAACCTATATGCCAGTAGACAGTATCCAAAGAGCAAAAATTAACTTACGTCCAAAATAACCCTCGAAAAAATCCATACATAGACATTCAAATGGTAAGAAGGTAGCAGGAGAAAAGGAAACGGTAAATGGCAAATCTAAGTTTTGAACTCACTACTGTCTTACTCAAACACTGTGCTCTTAATCATCATAGCAGACTAAACCTATTACCCATTCCTCAAAAATACGCATACCATAAATTATATGTAAAAACACATGTAAAAACAAAACTAAATATGTTGTCATATCTCCTTTTCTATCTTGGAATGACATGTGTGGTTAAATAGGAACTACATACAGTCCAGTTTACAAATCTATATGTTACCTTTCTCAAAAAGGAGAATAAAAAGTAATTTTTCATAGTAGTTATAAAATTATATATATTAGTATCTTGATAGTCATAATACAAGATAAAACTCAATTAATTAGTCATTTGCTTGCACTGTGAGTGTAACAGTTATAGTCTAATAAGATATGTTAAATCATCAACTCAATAACTATGTGTGGTTTTGCAGTCTGATCTGATTTTCTGATGTAACAAATCTTGTTAAATTCAGAAAGACACAAAGCAACCAAAGTTTAAGTTTTTCTTCATTAATACTATAGGTGGAATTCCTGGAAAATTCAGTATGTATAAAACTCATCCAATAGCCTGTGTTTACATGTGAAACAGATGTAAGTTCTAGACTTGGATAATTATAAATGGATTTTTTTTTTTTACTGACATTAATATCCAAAGGAACAGTCAAAATTTGCATAGAATGAGGGACAATATTTTGTGGAGCAGGACCTTGACAGATACTGGAATAGGCCTAGGGACCTGCTTCTACCTACTGAATTTGAATATAACCCCCTGGTAATGTAACTTTACAATTAAAGTCTAACATTTTCAACAGTGCTTGTAGGGATTGATACCACCTTCAGTGAAGTCCATTTATATGCCTTGTAGCATAAAGTTTTTGCTCATTGTTGTAACCGAGCACCTGGCACTGTGTCTGGCACAAAGAGGAGTTTAATAAGTAGTTCCTTAGTGGATAAACATAGGGACATTTGTTTTACTTACACAGCATTTTTCATCTTCTTTTGGATCAGTCAGTTCAGTTCAGTTGCTCAGTCATGTCTGACTCTTTGAGACCCCATGAATTGCAGCAAGCCAGGCCTCCTTGTCTATCACCAACTCCCAGAGTTCACCCAAACCCACGTCCATCAAGTTGGTGATGCCATCCAGCCATCTCATCCTCTGTCATCCCCTCCTCCTCCTGCCCCCAATCCCTCCCAGCATCAGAGTCTTTTCCAATGAGTCAACCTTTCACATAAGGTGCCCAAAGTATTGGAGTTTCAGCTTTAGCATCATTCCTTCCAAAGAACAGCTAGGGCTGATCTCCTTCAGAATGGACTGGTTGGATCTCCCTGCAGTCCATGGGACTCTCAAGAGTCTTCTCCAACACCACACTTCAAAAGCATCAATTCTTCGGCGCTCAGCTTTCTTCACAGTCCAACTCTCACATCCATACATAACTACTGGAAAAACCATGGCCTTGACTAGACAGACCTTTGTTGGCAAAGGAATGTCTCTGCTTTTTAATATGTTGTCTAGGTCGGTCATAACTTTCCTTCCAAGGAGTAAGCGTCTTTTAATTTCATGGCTGCAGTCACCATCTGCAGTGATTTTGGAGCCCCCCAAAATAAAGTCTGACACTGTTTCCACTGTTTCCCCATCTATTTGCCATGAAGTGATGGGACCAGATGCCATAATCTTAGTTTTCTGAATGTTGAGATTTAAGCCAACTTTTTCACTCTCCTCTTTTACTTTCAGGATAATGACCCACAAATTTGCATTTGTTCCCCTGACCTCTCTTCTGAGCTCCCAAGGGGAAAAAAAAGTTAAAAACACAATTTCAACATTAGACTTAGTCTATAAAGAGGAAATATTTATTTGTATAGAAGTACCTGAACCCTTCAAACATAGAAGGATTTGTATCTTCAAACCCTTGGGACAAAAATAAAGTTGAGTAATAACAGAAGACATGTTCAATAATGTGAAGATGACCTGTGTCAAAAACAGTAGAGCTGGTTTGATTGTTGGTTTTTCAGACTTGGTGTTTCCTAGACTAAACTGTTAAGGAAAAGTTAGGCCAATTTAACTTGCTGTTGTTACCTTTGTAAAACTCAAGGAAAGTAGTTATTCCTCTTTGGCTTGAGTCTAAGGATACCAAGTTTTCAATCTTTGACTCTAAGAACTCAATTATTACTTTAATTCAGTTATCAGAAGACCTAACAATAGGTTTGTGAGCTCTTCACCTGCACTGTGACCTTGGTTCTAAAGGCTCTTCCTGGTTTTGCTGTCCACTGTACCCTCTCAGACTGCATGAGAGTTTTCTGCTATTTCCTGGGCTGCCCTCTTTGTGACCTTCAATTCCTTCTCCCATTGACTTCCAACCATTTTTAATCTCCGGGCCTGCATTCTGTTTACATTTTCCACTCCACTCCCAGATTATTGAGTGTTGCCACAGGATTTTTAAAAAGAAAAAAAAACATAATAATTTGTTTCACTTAAAATTCATACTTTTCCACATTCTAATATCACTTGCTACCAAAGATTTTGTGTTTAGTTTTACTGTCGATACTGAAGCTATTCTGTCTTTCATAATCTTTTCAATCTTTTCTACCATTACATGCACTTAGACTGTTTTAAGAATATTCTCTACATTCATCCATAAACTCCTCCTTAATAACTATTATTTAGTCCAAGAATGGTATTAATGAGGCCAACCTTGTGAGACAGGATAACAAAGGCACCAATGATCCTAGAAATGAGACTCAAGTGAAATACCCTATTATCCCTTTTACCCCTCAGAAACTCACATTTATCATCAGTACACAAGTTAATGCTACCTTATTTTGTAATTCTGCCTGTAGTCGTTCACTTTTGATTAATCTGCCCTTCCTTCCATTTGCCATAATCCCTTTGTTTGTTCTATGTGTACCGTGCATTATACTACACCGCAAGTAGTACCTGTGTCTAAGTATCTTTCTTGTCTCCTTTAACTTGTGACATCTTCAGGACTGAAAAATAGAAGCTATTTGATGATTATTTATTAAATACGAATAGACTTGTTTGTCTTAAATCATGGGTGGGAGAAAAATTAAGTATAGGTAGCAGAGAAGAAAACTACAAAGCTATGGACTGAAAACAGTATGCTGTTATCCCTGTGAGTCAGTCACCTTGGAGCAGATCCTCCCACTCCGTTCAAGCCTTTAAGCTGTGACTCCAGCTGCACTCAAACTCTCCACTGTACTTCAGTGAGACTCTGAGCCAGAACTCCTCCGTTAAGATGTTACTGAATTCCTGGCCCACAGAAATAGTGTGGATAATACCTGTTCATTATAGTTTTAAGCCACTTCCTTTTTTTATTTACTATACAACAATTGCCAACTCATACACCCTCTTTTCCTAATGAATCCTGTTCAAACAGATGTGGAGTATCTTCTGTAAAGGCAGAAGAAATAAGTTGTGAGAAAAGGCACCCAGGGAATAATTGTAGATCATTAGTGTCTACTGCATTAAGGATTCCCAGGTGGCTCAGTGGTAAAGAACCCACCTGCCAATGCAAGAGATACAGGAGATGTGGGTTTTGACCCTTGGATTGGGAAGATCTCTTGGAGGAGGAAATGGCAACCCAGTGCCATATTCTTGCCTGGAAAGTCTCATGGACAGGGGAACCTGGTGGGCTATAGCCCATGGGGTCACAAAGAATTGGTCACAGCAGGAACCGAACACAAACAGCACAGCTTAATGCTTTAAGGTCTCTAGAGTTACATGGATTTAAAGTTTCGCTGAAGCCTTGACCTTTAGGGACACATGGGGTGATAATTACATGTAAGTATTCATTTATGACATCTTTCGCTGAATCCTGATGATAGTATTATCCCTATTATTTATGTGTAGACATAGTCATTAACCACCTTAGATTCCAGCTTAATGTTTTAAAGTAGAACCCTAGTATTGCCATTTTTTAATGCCTCACCTGGTTGAGATTCACTGAATTACCTTCTCATGATGATATTTAATGCTCTCCATTAGATTCTAATGTGTTGCAGAACAGTGAGCATGCTTTTTACCTCTTTGCATAGCATTTGGCACAGTGCCTTAGACACAGTTGTTATTTAGTCACTAAGTTGTGTCTGACTCTTTTGCGACCCCACAGACTGTAGTCCACCAGGCTCCTCTGTCCATCGGATTTCCCCAAGCAAGAATACTGGAGTGGGTAGCCATTTCCTTCTCCACTATATCTTCCTGACCCAGGGATCGAATTCATGTCTACTGTGTCTCCTATATTGGCAGGCAGATTCCTTACCACTGAGCCACCAAGGAAACCCTTATATAGAGTAGGAAACCAAGAACTGTTTGGTGATCTTATGCAGCTGAATACATCTTGAAAACAATTCCTGAGAGGACATTAAATATCAGTCTCAGAAATTAGTCAGCGAGCAGGAATAAAACCAGAGAAGACCTAGTGGGAAAAAAAAAGAAAAAAAGGGAAGACCAAGGGAAAAAGGAAAGAAGGCTTTTCAAAGGTAAATGCTATGCCTTCACGTTTTAGGTCGTGCATTCTCTTTTTAGTGTGGACTGATATAAAGAAAAATGAAACACCAAAGAAATAATAGAGGAGAGGGGCAAGACATTACTGGCCTAATGCGAGTTTCATGGTCTACAGAAAGTTCTTCAGAATGGTTTTAAATTTAACACTCTAAAGTTGTTCTTACTTTTGAAAACCATAGTTCAGTGCACCAAGATTCTATTTCATTCATTGTGTCCAGGTTGTAGTTACTTCTTATAGAAATGGTCTAAAGGAAACTAAATGATAGTGTTCCAGATTACTACAAAACCTTTCATATGTTGGATATTTTTGACGTTAATGTTAGCTAATGGGATAAAAAAGCTATGAAATTTTTTAGAAGGGTTATACTGATGAGAACTTGTTCAGCTTTCTCCGTTTATAACCAGTAAATTGTGTGTAGCTATCTCCTGGCTTGTCACAATGCTTGCCAAAACATTGCTTACTTTATCTTAAAGTTAGAAAAGTTCAGATTCACAATTTTGGTGTTCTCTTCCATGTTTTAGGTCAAGACTAGTCTGTCTGAAAGAATATTAGTAGCTTAGAAGACTTTAATATTAATGAGACAAATTCACTGTGATTCTAGACAGTAGATAAAACAGTTAAAGCAGGAGAAAGGAAGCTGGGTTTATAAGCAGTTATTATAGCTAAGATTAAGAGTTCATCTGGATCCCCAAGAAATAAGTCTAGTAGGCAGCAAATGATATGATAAACATTTATGAGCTGTTAAGGATTATGGGAAGCTTCCAGGAGGTATTGTTTATTTATGCATATTTCCAGTGCTAAATCAAAATATTTATAGCAATAGATGATGAGTAGAATGTCGCTTATAAACTGTAGAGTAATAAAAATGAAAAATAAAGGGATTATTAGCTGAGTCCAGCAGTATTGTACTGCCTCTTAATGGGTTCTTACCTCATCTGCTTTCTCATTGCAGACATTGTGAATCATAGTAGAAAGCTGCAAGAATGCTAGAAAAATTTGTCCAGAAACAGTAATAAAATTACAATATTATAATGACTGATTTTCTGGGATGAATTTTCCACTTTTGTTTTATGTGGTTGCCCAGGCAAAGAGAATAAATTGCATTTAGTGCAGTCTCTCAGGAAGAAATGTTTCTCTCTTTTTAGGAAAAGAGACGTGGACCATCTTGTATCATTTGGTTAGTTAATGTACTTGTTCCTATACCTGAAAGTGATATCATAAATTAGACAAATGTGATTGCATGCTCTCTTGCCACTCTTGGAAAGAATTCATGGACAAATCCTTCATGGAAATAGCATTAAGACTTTGGCTTGCACTAAAAATTTAAATAAAGACACGAATATACTCATCATTCACATGTTAATGTCAGAGTGAAAGTGATTGTAAGACAGAGATGGAAAGAGAGAAGAATCTCATTAGGAACATGTGTACTTCCTTCTTATATTTGTTTTATTTTCTTATGTAAACTCTAAGCCTTTAATATTCTTCAATGAAAATTGCTTTTTCTTTTTGGTTTAAAAGGAATGAATTTCTCTGGGAAGCAGTCACTGAATTGAAGCAAGCCTGGTTTTCAAATAGGACTTCTAAAATACTAGTTTTTAAGAAAAAAGTCTTTACAAAAATCCTTGGAATGAAGTCATCCTAAGGAAATCTGGAACCTGTGATAGATATGTGAAGCTTTGGATTCAATCTCTCCAAAATATTTCTGACTAGAAGCAATTTGTTTATTTCATCCAACTAACATGAAATAAAATTGTCCTCTAAATATATACTTCTGTGAGAAATGGTACACTATGATGACAGGTGCTAATTGGAGGCTTTATGAACCATTTCCAAAGCAGCACAGAGAGGAGCAATTGTTCCACATAGCCAGGTCCTCAGCTCTGGGCTTGCATGATGCTTCATTCTAATATGAAGTAAGTGTGCCATTCGTGGACAGCCATTGGGGACTGTCAGTCTGTGCACCTCCTTGGCTCTGAGGACAAAAGCAAGTTTTTTGTCTTCGGAGATATACCTATGCTCTAAAATGCACTGAACATATACATTGACAAACAGCTCCCTACCCAAGCAGATCCTTCAGAAGAAAGGAATAATCCAGTGTAACATGAAAACCATGTGTTTTCAAAACGTGTGAGGCCATGGAAAATTTGAACTTTGAGACCTCGCATGAAGCAAATATTTTAGCATGATCCATACTAAGGGATAATCTAGAGTGAATTTCTTTGTTTATGGTTATCATTGCATCTTACTGATGTTCTGAATAACTGCTTCTTTGGTGCCTTTAACTGTCAGAGTGATAGCTCTATTTAAAGCAGAGCAGCAGAATAACCAGGTTCAAAAGTATGTGTATATATGTTTTAAAAATCATTGATTTACCTTCAGAAAACATAATTGTCTCTGAAGAAGTGTGTTCCTTCATTGGGCTGTGACCATCCAAAGAAGCTGGAAAGAATTAAAGGAGATAATTTATGACAGGGAAATGCAAAGGAGTCTTTGGGAAGATGGCTGATGCAGTAGGGGGAGTACTGGAATGAAATAGTCAAACAACATTTCTTTCCTGTGGGTGACCCTGACAAGGTTTATGACCTTGAGCAAGTCAGTTTACCCTTGGGACTTCATCCGACACAATGTATGGACTGGATTAAGTGACCACTGTGATCCATGTTTTTTCCTAACAATCTAAGGCTTCATGTGAGTGACTGCTAGATTCTTTATTTCTTTGAGCCTTCATAAAAACCTCAGGAAACCTAAAGGTACAGTATTGCTATTTGATGATGGCAGTGTCCCTTGGATGACCTGAGGACCTAGGAATTATGCAAACCATGTTCCATAATGATGAAGGAGAGCAGTGCCATAGGGAAAGTAGGAAATTTACCTTAGAATGAGGAGGAAGAAATTGTCTTAAAACTTCTAGTGCAGATGGATGAAAATTATGAAAAGACAAGCAGTTTAGCTTAATAACCATCAAGATTTCATTTTCTATCGAAAAGGTGACAGATCCATGTAGAGAGATTAATTTTATTCATTTTTATTATTTCTATGAAATGGATATAAATAACAAAGGATCTATGAATCTGTGTTGTTTCCTTTGATACAATTTTAAATGAAGTTGTGTTTTAGATCCTTTAACTTGGAATGCTAAAAAGCAAAGTGTAGTTTTGTGACTAGACTTTCAAGAGGCATTTAAAATATCTTCATTTTCTTATGTTGTAGCCACAAGCTAATGAGGGGTTTGGTAGGTATTGAGCAGATGTGATAGCAGCATGTCTCTTTATTTATTGATGAAAATCCCACTGGAGAACTGTGTCTGGAATAGAAAAATAGCTCAAACCATGTCTCTGCTGAATAGGAGAAAATATCTGAAGTGGGAAAAAAAGCTTATAGGAGAGAATTTGGAGACTGCTGATCATTGATGTCATCTTTCTAGAAGCCAACAAAGATGAAAGTGTGAGATCTGGAAATTAATGAAGAAGTAAAACTTTTTAAAGCAAAATATATGAAAAAATAATAATCCAGTGAGAAGAGGACAGTTGCATTCAACTCAGTTCAGTCACTCAGTAGTGTCCGACTCTTTGCAACCCTATGGACTGCAGCATGCCAGGTGTCCCTGTCCATCACCAACTCCCAGAGTTTACTCAAACTCATGTCCATTGAGTCGGTGATGCCATTCAACCGTCTCATCCTCTGTTGTCCCTTCTCTTCTCGCCTTCAGTTTTTCCCAGCATCAGGGTCTTTTCCAATGAGTCAGCTCTTCGCATCAGGTGGCCAAAGGATTGGAGTTTCAGCTTCAACATCAGTCCTTCCAATGAATATTCAGGACTTATTTCCTTTAGGATGGACTAGTTGGATCTCCTTGCAGTCCAAGGGACTCTGAAGGGTCTTCTCCAACACCATAGTTCAAAAGCATCAATACTTCGGTGTTCAGCTTTCTTTATAGTCCAACTCTCACATCCATACACTACTACTGGAAAAACCATAGCCTTGAGTAGAAGGACCTTTGTTGACAAAGTAATGTCTCTGCTTTTGAATATGCTGTCTAGGTTGGTCATAACTTTTCTTGCAAGGAATAAGCATCTTTTTATTTCATGGCTGCAGTCACCATCTACAGTGATTTTGGAGCCCAAAAAATTAAAGTCAGCCACTGTCCACTGTTTGTCCATCTATTTCCCATGAAGTGATGGGACCAGATGCCATAATCTTAGTTTTCTGGATGTTGAGCTTTAAGCCAACTTTTTTACTCTCCTCTTTCACTTTCATCAAGAGGCTCTTTAGTTCTTCTTCACTTTGTGCCATAAATGTGGTATCATCTACATATCTGAGGTTATTGATATTTCTCCCAGCAAACTTGATTCCAGCTTGTGCTTCCTCTAGCCCAGCATTTCTCATGATGTACTCTGCATGTAAGTTAAATAAGCAGGGTGACAATATACAGCCTTGATGTACTCCTTTTCCTATTTGGAAACAGTCTGTTGTTCCTTGTCCAATTCTAACTGTTGCTTCCTGACCTGCATACAGATTTATCAGGAGGCAGGTCAGGTTGTCTGGTATTCCCATCTCTTTCAGAATGTTCCACAGTTTCTTGTGATCCACACAGTCAAAGGCTTTGGCATAGTCAATAAAGCAGAAATAGATGTTTTTCTGGAACTCTCTTGCTTTTTCCGTGATCCAGCGGATGTTGGCAATTTGATCTCTGGTTCCTCTGTCTTTTCTAAAACCAGCTTGAACATCTGGAAGTTCACGGTTCACTTACTGTTGAAGCCTGGCTTGGAGAATTTTGAGCATTCCTTTACTAGCATGTGAGATGAGTACAATTGCGTGGTAGTTTGAGCATTCTTTGGGATTGGAATGAAAACTGACCTTTTCCAGTCCCGTGGCCACTGTGGCATTTTCCAAATTTGCTGGCATATTGAGCGCAGCTCTTTCACAGCATCATCTTTTAGCATTTGAAGTACATCACCTGGAATTCCATCACCTCCACTAGCTTTGTTTGTAGTGATGCTTCCTAAGGCCCACTTGACTTTGCATTCCAGGATGTCTGACTCTAGATGAGTGATNCCACTAGCTTTGTTCCTAGTGATGCTTTCAAAGGCCCACTTGACTTCACATTCCAGGATGTCTGGCTCTAAACTTGTACAATTATTTGTTTGTGTCCACAGCTATAAAAAAATTGAAATGGGTATTTTTTGTATTATTTGTTTAAACTATTGTATTATGTTTTGTACTACAAGGAAGAGAAAATAGGGTGTCTTGGGTGAAAACGAAGCTGAAAGTTGTGGCTCTCTACACGTGTAAGTTGCTTCAGGATTCTCCAGGCAAGAATACTGGAGTGAGTTACCATGCCCAGCTCCNAAAAAAATTGAAATGGGTATTTTTTGTATTATTTGTTTAAACTATTGTATTATGTTTTGTACTACAAGGAAGAGAAAATAGGGTGTCTTGGGTGAAAACGAAGCTGAAAGTTGTGGCTCTCTACACGTGTAAGTTGCTTCAGGATTCTCCAGGCAAGAATACTGGAGTGAGTTACCATGCCCAGCTCCAGGGGATCTTTCCAACCCAAGGACCAAACCCGTGTCTCTTATGTCTCCTGAATTGGCAGGCAGGTTCTTTACTACTAGTGCCACCTGGGAAGCCCGTGGCTCTCTATAGGTTACAATTGTTTCAGTAATCCACATAGCTGTCAAGCTGTCATAGTGAAAAGTTATGTCCATTAGATGGAAACTGGCAATTAGATTTCCCACAGCGAGGGACTCTTCAATATTGCTAGACTGCTCAGTGTGAAAAATTCCCGCATCATGTAATCCCTCTATTAAATACCTTCCTTTTAGGTGGGTAAGTTTCCTGTGAAGCAGCACCTGCCTTGTTACCTTTATTATTTTCGAGAAATGTGAATTCAGTTTTTTCTTAATTTTGGTTTCTCTTGGGGAATGAAGTTAGATATTACTTTGTATACTAATCTTGCTGTCTTCTTAGAAGTAAGAGAAATAAGAAAGCAAGTTTTGTTGGGTGCCTGACCCTGTGTCTTAGAGGTCCGTACAGAGAATGTCAGGAAGTGTTACTGCTGTTTTCATTTTGTATGCCCCTCATCTTTGAAAGGGCTTCCCTGGTGGCTCAGATGGTAACGAATCCACCTGCAATGCAGGAGACCTGGGTTCAATCCCCAAGTTGGGAAGATCCCCTGGAGGAGGGCAGGGCAACCCACTCCAGTATTCTTGCCTGGGGAATCCCCAAGGACAGAGGTGCCTGGTGGGCTACAGTCCATGGGGTCACACAGAGTCAGACACAACTGAGCAACTAAGCACATATAGCACATCTTTGAGAAGTTCTTAATGTTCCATAGTGCTGTTCACAGACTGACTAAATAAAGAGCGGTAAATACCACCAGGCATCTGAATAAATAAATGTCAGTGTTCAACTTGTGGACACCTATCTAGACTCTCATGGGCAGTTTCACTCCCTGCCTCTACAGCAGCTGATTCTAAGACCCTGGCCCCCAGCCTCATCTTGGTCTTGCAGGTGGAATTCAGGCAACTGTTAAGCATATTGTGCCTGAAGTATTTCCTAGTAGCAAGTGATTGGGTGGACAGATCTTTTATAATAGCAGTTTTTTTTTTTTTTCCTTCGGGGAAAAGAGGAGCAGCTAGTGCTGCCAGGTGGCAAAGGGATCCTTAAATGGGAGATATTATTAGCACTAAGACCACAAAGAGGTTAGAGACGGTTTAGTTCAATATGAGCCATTTTACAAAAGAGAAAGTTGAAACTCGGGAAACTGAGTGGGTTTACCCCAGGGGTCGCCAAAACTGACAGTGTCCTACTCAGTATCTGTTCTTCTTCCTCACTAAGGAACCCTGGATTTTGTTTAGAGTGGCAGTGTTCCCAGGGTAAAAGCATCACCTTCTCAGCCTTCCTTGTGGCTAGGGATAAAGACATATGTCCCAGTCCTCACAAGGGAGATGTAAGCGGAGGTCATTGGATGGGGTTTTGGAGAAAGCTTTCTAAAGGGAGGCGTCACACTTCTTCTTGTCTCTTCCTTCCTCCTTCCTGTGTGCCATGCAGACACAAGACTAGTTGTTTGTGATTTTTATTATTTCTGGGTATGAAAAAACTTTCTCTTTTAAAGCAATACCTCTTTCTGGCCATCTATCAAATATTGGTGGAGAAGGAAATGGCAACCCACTCCAGTATTCTTGTTTGGAAAATCCCATGGACAGAGGAGCCTGGCAGGCTACCATCCATTAGGGTCGCAAAGAGTCCAACAAGACTGAAGCAATTTAGCATCAAGTATTGGAGGAAACCATTCATGAATGCTACAGCTGCTGCTGCTGCTAAGTCGCTTCATTCGTGTCCTACTCTGTGCAGCCCCATAGATGGCAGCCCACCAGGCTCCCCATCCCTGGGATTCTCCAGGCATGAACGCTGGAGTGGGCTGCCATTGCCTTCTCCGTGAATGCTACAGATCTTACTTGAATTCTGTACCTAGCTTTTCTTATGGAAGCAAAGGACATACCAAGGTTCTACAGAACCTGAGAAGGACAAGAAGCGTATCTGCAAGACATATGCTTGTTTCTCAGTTTCTTCTGAGCCCTCACTGTGAACCTCCAGCACATTAACTTTTGCTGCTCACTGTAAGAGGGGATCAGCAGCAACTCAGAGAGGAGAGTAACACCACCAACAAAAAGGCAGAGAGGGAAGTAACTCACTGAAGAAGGAGCAACGTTCTGGTGGAAGAAAGGGGCGACGTTGTTAGAGCTTTATGGAGAAGTATGTAGGGAAAAGAGAAATCATTATATACTTTTGGATTTCTGGGCCAGAGAAGAAAGGTTTTTTTTTTTTTTTTTTAAGAGAAAAGTTCATGCCCTTATCACTTTTCTCCTTTTCAAGAAAGGTAAAGAGACTGCATATAGTGCAGGAATAGGGTAGACCTGACTTTGTTCAGCCAAGTTTTCTTCTCAAGAGAAGCAAAGATTGTCAGGTTTGAGTGAAGCAGAGAGAAGCCTAAGAGGCCAGTTTCAGCTGCAGCCTGCTAGGGGAGCTGCAATTTTAAAAGAGGAGTGTAAAATGTGAGAAGCACCGCACTTAATGTTTAACTCCATGAAATGAAAATAATTGGAAAGTGAGTTAGTAGTAACTAAAGGGTGAGAATGTTTATCCAGGAAGCACACCTTGATGGCCAGAATCGTCTTTTTTTTTTTTTTTTAATTAAAGGAAAGTTGAGTATCGAGAGGATATAGAGATATAATCGACCTTACACACTTTGTGTGTTTAAAATACAATCCCTGGTGTCTGTTCTCATCTCAGGAGCGCTGGCTTGGTCTTTGTTACCTATCGGATTTCAGGAAGGCTGACTTGAGATGCGGCGTTGCCATTTCCTGGGCCCTCACTTACTCTTTTTTTCCGGCGCCGTCAGCCAGATCCTTTGTTGCGCCTGGTCTGCATCCCTTCTCTCTGCCCTCACACCTCCAGACAGTGGGATGGGGATTTTTCCCGGGCCTTGCAGGAAGAGCTCCGGACGGCCACCGTCTCAGGCATCAGATAAAGGACAGCTTTAGCCAGCCAGTGGGTGTCAGGGCTGGGTCGGCGCCACGCCGGGAGCAGACACGCTTTTGTGTCGGTGTTTGCCTCCGCGCCCGTCTGACCCCCTGGCGGGAGGCGAGGGCCGCGACCCCCGAGGAGGCGGGGCCTCCGAGCCGGGCTCCGCCTGGTGTGGATTTCAGGGTCGCCGCCGCCGCCGCCCTCGTTTGTTCCGTTACATCGCCCTGTCCTCAGCTAACAGTCGTGGCTGCCCAGGAGCCCTCCATGGCCTTCCTCCCACCCAACTCCGCATTTTGCTTTTCCCTCTCGCTTTCTCATTTTTCCTCGTTAACAGCATCCTGGCGGGGCTCTTGGCAAAACTCAGGCTAAAAACAGAGAAAAGAGAGAAAAAGGACAAATTCGGTGCACCTGCCTCCTTCCTCCAGAGTTTGCGAAGGATCTTAACCATGTCTGAGTCGGGGGAGATTAGTGAATTTGGCTACATCATGGAATTATTAGCCAGAGGCAAGGTAAGTGCCGGGGCGCGCGGAGCTGCGGCCTGGGTTCCGCCCCCAACGCCACCCCCACCCCCGACTCCGGGCACTACTTGGCCTGTGGCTGCAGGTGTCCTGGGCCCTGGCAGCCCCCGGGCAGGGCGGGACCGGAGTCCCAGGTCAGTGTTCTCAGCCAGGACGCCCAGCCGCTGCTGAAAGCAAAGCAGACATCTGACCTCCCACCTTCTCCACCCCCATTAATAGCGCGGCATCTCTGAAATGAGCCAAAAAGGACTTGGCCAGCTGGGTGACGGCGGGGGCTCTGGGGGCCGAGAGGGGCAAGGGCTCAGCCTGCGAAGATGGGGAGGAGGGCCGGGCGTTGGCCAGGGGGCGCTCCTCGACGCGCCCAGGGCTCCTAAGCGTGGTTGACATCGTGTGGTTGACCTGGTCTGTCCAGGCGCAGAGCGCGGAGGGAAGGCTGGACCAGACGGTGGATAGGCTATGAAGGTGGGATCGGGTTCACGCAGTCCGACCTTACGGCGGATAAGTAGGGGCAGAACCCCGGTTCGCCCAGCCCTGGTGTTTTCAGGTCCATGGCCGTTGTCCCAGGCCCGGAACATTTCAGGTATCCTTCCTTTGGAGGGGAGAGGGAGATGCGAAGGCGCCGGGTTTCAGCCTGGCACCTGTTCCTTTCGGAGTCCTTTGGAAACCCAGGCTGGCGCTGTCGGTGGCGCCTGGTGACCCCGCCCTCGGCCGGGCTGAGTGGCGCCTCTCTGAAGTGGAAAGCCTTGCCGGAGTCTGCCTTTCGAGCTACATCTGAGAAAGTGCCTGGAGAGGCTCCTATGTGGTTTACAGGCGGGAAGAACCGGGAAATGTGAAGGTCCCGCGGTCCGCCGGGATTCGTCTGTGACTAGAAAGCGAGAAATGGTCTTCTGCAGCTGGAGTTTCGAGAAAAGGTATATGGCACAGATGAGAAAAGGATGCCCTGCGCAAGGTCATCATGAAAAGAAGGATGATCTTCAGCTGTGCTGTGAGCCCCTGGAACATGAGTCTCATATCTCACCAACCCCAGCAACGCGGATGCTTCAGGCCAGACAGTCCCACGGCTGGGGAGCAGGTTAACGTCCCCCACCCCACCACCCCCGCCCAAAGGGTCCCGGGCTAACTGTGGGCCTCCCGAATTCCCTCTCTTGTGCAAACAGGGATACACTCACCCCAAACAGAATGCATTATTCACTTTTCTTTAGTAGAGCCAGTGTTTCAGGCCATCCCTGCCATTTACACCTCGGACCAGAAGCAGAAACGGAGGACACCGGTTCGACTTTCTTTTGGGTCCCGAGGCTCCATCCTACACTTCGAGGGGCCTCCAGCACGCGCGTAGGGACATTCTGGCCAGCATCTCCAAGCTCTTTGTCGCCCCAAACAGCTTCCCCTTGGCCATGAGCACCTGCCTTCCCCACCCCGGGTCTGGAGTGCATACCACAACCCTCTCCACCCTCTGGAGGATTGACCCTGGGGAGAGAAGTTCAGAAGGAAGTGCTGAGGGAGGAGGCTGGCTTCCAGGGGGCGAGCCTGGCCTGTCTAAAGCACACAACAGGACCCTGGTTGCCCAGGAACCAAACGGGGGAGGAGGATGCCTTTTGTTGGTTACAAAATCAATGTCCCACCCTAGATGGGATCAGGAGCAGAATGACTGAGAGGTCAGTTTAGGCCCCTGGTGCTCAGATATTCTTCAGAGTTGGCTGGAATTGTATTCCTTGCCTAATACTGTCCTTCAGTAAGCAGGCAACACGATATTAGGAGAGAATAGTTTTAAGGTAGGATCCAGGGATCTGCAAGTTGACATCCCAGGGGATTATGAAGCTGGCAGGTGAACTTCTCACGAACACAAATGGGTAAGGAGGGCGGAATCACTAATGACCCTTTAACACATCTTATCATGAAGTCAGGTGAAGAAAACGAACCTCTTGCAATTAGCATTGTGTTTCACAGTATGCTCACTGTAGTGAAAAAACACAACTCAGAGCCTTCTGGCTTTATCCACTGAATTCCTCTGCCTCACTCTCCACTAGGTGGACCCTCTTCAGGAATGGGCCTGCAGCTGCAGTGGAGGCGTGAGCTCCGCTGACTTCCAGAGTCAGAGGGGCAGGTGTGCCTGTGAAATCCCTGGGGTGGGAAAGTGGGCTCTCACAGTAGGGTCTCTGCCTTTTATCTGGCGAAGTGAGGGGTCAGGAGTAGCCTCTTAACCATTACAACTCAAGCTTCTTCTCTGCCCTCTTTCCTTACAACTCTGCTCCTCCCAGTTCTGCTTAAACCCTCCTCATATATGTGATTATACAGGATTTGAACACTGAATACCTTACTGAGCTTTAGCCATGGACTAACAGATCTTTGAGGTTTGACGTGCTTTCTTTTCCTCTGAGAAGCTGGGTTCCACCTTGTAGCTCAAGTTGGTAAAGAATAATATGAAATGGATCTAATTACACCAGGTTTGTGAAGTTTAAAACGAAAGAGTTGAGGCTCTTGTCTTCCTGCCCCCTCCCCTTCCTTCAAAGCTGGGACCAGTGGGTTCGACCATCTTTATAATTTCTTTCACTTTTCTCTGGTGGCTTTAAAATTTTAAAACATTTAATATATGGTCATTGCGAAATATTCCAACTTTACCGAAAACTTTACAAAGTCACAGGTGGAACTTCATTCCCACCTCCAATCCACTGCATTTCCCAGTGGCAGCAGTTTGCTTTGTGTCTACTTCGAATTAAATTAGGCTGCTGTTGTGTTCTCTGAATGTGGGAGGCGAGCCTTTCATCTCAGGGTAACATAAAACCCACATGATAAGCTTGATCAGCTTGTTGACTCTACTGTGACGATTACTTTAATATTTAAAGTACACAGTGATCTCTACCATTGTGGTCTTTCTGTTCATCCAACAATATTCTATGGGTATGGGTGATACCTATGGTTATTCTCAAGAGGTTTAAAAATCAATGTAAATGGATTCCTTCTATTTCACTATCACAGAAACTTGTACCATTTCTGGAAGCCACTTTCTGAAGTTTGCGTTTCCCCCCCCCCCAAAAAAACTTCGTATTTTGTACTGGGGCCTAGCCGATTAACAATGTTGTGATAGTTTCATGTGAACAGCACAGGGACTCAGCCATACATGCACATGATCTATTCTCCCCCAAACTCCCTTCCCTTCCAGGCTGCCACATAACATGAGCAGAGTTCCATGTGCTGTACGGTAGGACTTTGTTGGTTATCCATTTTAAACATAGCAGTGTGTAGATGCGGAGAAGGCAGTGGCAGCCCACTCTAGTACTCTTGCCTGGAAAATCCCATGGACAGAGGAGCCTGGTGGGCTGCAGTCCATGGGGTTGCAAAGAGTTGGACACAACTGAGCGACTTCACTTTCACTTTTCACTTTCATGCATTGGAGCAGGAAATGGCAACCCACTCCAGTGTTCTTGCTGGGAAAATCCCATGGACAGAGGAGCCCGATGGGCTGCCGTCTATGGGGTCGCACAGAGTCGGACACGACTGAAGCGACTTAGCAGCAGCAGCAGCAATGTGTAGATGTCCACCCCAAACTCCTTAACTATCCCTTCCCCCAATCCTTCCCCTGTACAGCCCGCTGGCCTGCCTCACCCAGAAACCACAAGTTCCTTCTCTGAGTCTGTGAGTCTCTTTCTGTTTTCTAAGTTCACTTATGTCTTTTTAGATTCCACAAATAAGGGATGTTATACGATATTTCTCCTTCTCTGTCTGACTGACTTCACTCAGTATGACAGTCTCTAGGTCCATTCATGTTGCTGCAAATGGCATTCTTTTTAATGACTGGGTAATATTCCACTGACATGTACCACACCTTTCTTGCCTATTCCTCTGTCAGCCTGTGAACATTCAGGCTGCTTCCAAGTCTTGGCTCTTGTAAACAGTGCTGCGATGAACACTGGGGAGCACGTGTCCTTTCAGATAATGTTTTTCTCTGGATATATGCCCAGGGGTGGGTCATACGGTAGGTCTATTTTCAGTTTTTTAAGGAACCTCCATACAGTTTTCCATTGTGGCTGTACCAATTTACATTCCCACCAACAGTGCAAATGAGTTCCCTTCTCTCCACACCCTCTCCAATCTTATTGTTTGTGGATTTTTTAAATAATAACCATTCTGGTTGATATGAAGTGATATCTCATTGTAGTTTTGATTTGCATTTCTCTAATGATTAGCAATGTTGAACACCTTTTCCTGTGCTTCTTGGCCATATGTATGTCTTCTTTGGAGAAATGTCTGTTTGGTCTTCTGCCCATTTGTTGATTGGGTTGTTTGTTTTGATGCTGTTAAGTGTCATGAGCTATTTGTAAATTTTGGAGACTAATCCCTTGTTGGTCAGGTCATTTGCAAATATTTTCTCCCAATCTGTGGTTTTGTTTTGTTTTTCTTCTGTAACTCATCTCTTTGGACTAAAAGAGAGCTTTCCAAATCTGTGATCAAAATCTACCATTACACAATGCAGTGTTTTCAAACTGTTTTGGTCTCTAGAAAGATGTACCTTATTAATTTGCTATCATCTTCACACATTTATTTTTTCCACACCATTGCATACTTTTCTAGGATCATATAATGAAAGCTTGATGACAGGAAACCTAGGAGAATTTATATTGAGTGCACGTCTTTATTTAGAGTTTAAACATATTTACATTTATGGATTCCTAGTCAGAAAGCACTTATTTCCTACAGTTCAATAGTTACTGTTAGGGCATGTATAAAGAGCATGATAGTTTGAGCAAAATAAAGAGGCGTTGGAAAGCTTACATTTAATTTTAATAGAGAAACAGTGATAATCCATTACTTGGTGAATTATTACTTTTAACTTTGAATATCTTTGTCGCACAAAGAATTGAAGAACTTTTATAAATACAAAATTTGCTTTTAAACAAGATGCTTAGACATTGAAAGAAGTATGTTTAGAAAACCCTCAAATCTAGACTAACGTGAAGTCTTAAACATCTCCTGGGACTAAAACAAAAATACCACCAAATGATCTGTTTCTGAAGACTCAATAGATAGTTGCTTACACAACTGAATCTAAACTGGGTGATAATACTAAGGTTGTATCCACTGCAAAGTGTTCCTTAAAATATTTTTTTATATCTTGGGATTGGGTTGTGTGTGTGTTTGTGGGGAGGAGGGAACACAAAGAGAAGATTCAGGTGTTAGCAACATCACTTGAAAACAGCTAATTTTGTAAATATTAGAATTTTCCTCTGAAGTTTTTACTACATCGCTCAAAGATAATTTGGGAGGGAAAAACTTTCTGGGAAATGACTTTGTCAAATAATGTTTAATCACATTTTCTGTGAAATGGTAAATTACATGGTAGATGCTTGCCAGTGGGCAGTGCTAAAGTAGGGAGGCTAGAGTGAGTCTCAAATTTGAATCTTAGCTCTCTGGTATGTAGGCATGTGTCCTTGACAGTATTACTTAATCTCTGGATAAAGCTGGAGAGAAGTTGTCATTGTTACATGTCCCCTCTGAAGGGAAGTATACCTATTTCACAGGGTTATCGCAGGGATTAAATGAATATTTTGTGCAAAGTTCCTAACACTGTTATTAGCACCTAGTAGCAGCAGGCCTTCAATAAGTAAAGCTATTACATCTACTTACTTTGACAATAGGTTTTGGTCTTCAGACACCTTATATGCAAATTACGATCATTAACAATGGAAGGTAGAGGTACCAGATAAAAGGCCAGATGTAGACTTCAATTTGAATTTCAGGTAAGCAGCCAATTTTTTAATCTAAGTATATCCCATTCAATATTTGAGATACACTAAAAAACGTTCATTATGTATGTGAAATTCAGATTTATCAGGGTGTCCTATGTTTTTATTTGCTAAAACTGGAAACCCTAAGTATAGGAATAGTGAGATACAGTTATAGGGACCTGCTAACAGCCTCTAAGTATTATCGATGTTCACCCTAAGTTGGCTAAAGGGCCCCATTGTCTACCAGTTACGCAGCCAATACACTCCTGTCGTTAATGGGAACATGTCTACCAGGGCAGCGCTGTGTACCTCCTACCAACTCTGAAACTGGTCTGGTGCTACCAGTTAGCCAATGAATGCCTCCTGGATTTTCTTTTAAACAAACAAAAGCTTGAAATGGATGGGGAGATAAAGTTTATAAAACATCAAACATGAGTATATGGAATAAGAGCATGTAATTGTGTTAAACTGAGCAGTAAGGGGAGTGCTCCAGCAGCTCAGGGTAAGGGGAACTGACCAGTGAGAACTAGACTCATGAGGATGGAGACGAGATCTGCAGCTTGAAAGATGAGCAGGAGTTGGCCCACCAAGCGAAATCTGAACTTCCTGGCTGGCTGGACTCCTCTCCTCTGAGGTTGTTCACATAGAAACTCTATGACAGGTGAGCTTGGCCTGCCAGAGACTTAGGTCAATAACTCGTAATTGCCATTTATTGTCCCTTTACCTGTAACTTCCTGGTACCCAGCAGCACAGACAGAGCATTTGCCAATCGACTGGGATGCCCTGTGGCTGACTTCATGGCCACCTTCCTCACCACCTGAGTCCAGTGCTCTCTTAATTGAAAACCCAGATTGTTTCCAGACAGGGGGCAAGGTTTAGGAGCATGCTGGCCATGTCACCTGGTTGCTCTTTCTTGCTCAGCATATACTCACAGAATGGTACTCTGGCTGTTTGACCTCAGACTGAACAGAGGAAGAGCCCATGGTGCCTCGTGGCACTGACTGATACACGCACCATAGCCTTTAGGACCTGACTCAGCCTGGAACTTGGTCTCTTGTTGGGAATTAGGAATCAGTGTGGAAAGAGAGCTGGTTAATTGAATGAATACTGTATAGCCTAAAGGGTATCAGGTTTATATTTTAAGTGTGAGCTCATGAACATTTTGGGGCCTCTATTTTACCAGACCTGAATAATATGTGTGTGTGTGTGAGTGTTTCAGGAGTGGTGGTTGTTAGCAGGTGAAGGAGGAGAAATTGTCCTTTTGGACTCCATGAAACAGATAGATTCCAAACAGCTCACGGCCCTGTGATAGAAGAGCAATTACGCAATGCCAACAAGCATAAGATATCATAATGTAGGCAAGAGTATAAAGGTCAAGGGATTGAGTGGGTGACAGGTGTGGACTAGGCTTCCTTGTGCTGAATTTTGACCCATGTTTTAAAAGAAACTTGGAAAAGAAGGTACTAGGATACTAGGAAACTGAGGGGGAGGAGGCATCGAGGGAGAGTATATGCAGGACAAACTGGGAGAATAATGATTTATAAAACAAAACAAAACACATGTTTTGTGTCATTCCTACTTAAACATCTTCAAAAGCTTCCCAGTACCTACTAAGAAGCAGCATGGTAGTTCTAGGCCCTGCATCCAATACTGGACTCTTGTGTTTCTGCAAGAGCATTTGAAGGCCGTCAGAGAGAGGTATGGGGAAAGGAGAGAGAAGGATTTTTAAAAATCCCCAAACCCATAGGATTTTCAGTTGAGCAACTGAGAAAGATCTTGGTTCTCTTTGATAACTGGGAGGCTGAGATGGATGGATGTTGGGAGAAAATGATAAAGATGACCCCAAGCATGGCAGCCATGGGAAGAGAAATGACTAGGTAGGTGGGACAGTGGTAGTTTAGATTGGTGGTTTTCAAATTTGCTGTCTTCTTACCAATATTCACCCTCCGCTGTTTTGCTTCTAAAAGTATATGGATGAGTTTACATAAGTATAAAAATGGTTATGGGTTAAATTACATTAAAACATTTCTATAGCTAAAACAAGTACCTATTATAAAGTGCAAACAATACAGTGTGGATGGAAAGTGTCTTCCACACCTGGTTCATCCCCTTACTTCTTCACAACATTGTAGCATTTCTTGGGCTCTATTGCATTTTTATTTGCTTATTTGTGTACATAAACAATATGCCTGCTTGTCTCTCTTGGTTTGTTTGTTTTGACACTATTTTAGAAGTCCTTTCTCATCAGTGCATTCATTTTAACTGCTAAATAATATTCCATGGTGTGAATGTACATTATGAATGGTAGATATTTCTACAAATAAAGTCCCTCAGAGACCTTTGTACACATTTTTGTGCACACATGCGTTTTTCAGTGGAAAATTATTAGAAATGGAATTGCTTAAAAGTAGAAGCACTGAAATTTTTTGATAGGATTTGCAAAATTTCCCTTCAAATAAGCCAAACCAATCTGCACTCTTACAAAAAAGTTTGAAGGTGCCTGCTTCCCCCATTCTCAACCAAGTGTATTGAGGTAACTTTTGAACTTTGAGAATAAGATGGAAAACAGCAACTCACTGGCATGTCATTTGCATAATGGAAAGACTTTCAAGTTTATTTTCAGCCAAATCTTGTCTCTACAGTTTTTTTCTTTAGTTCATGTTAAGGAAACCTTCTAATCTCTTTTAGTCTGTACTTTAACTGATTCGTTTCGGACTAAGGCACCATTCAAGTGGGGTAGTGTAAGATTAGAGCGACAGGGTAATTATTGAACCCAAAGACCATAATTAAAAACAGAAACTGATTTATGATGCTTATTAATGATTGAGCCTTTTAAAATCTATATGAGAACATGGTGTCGGACATCATACAGGTTACTGTTAACGCAGGCATTTATGTTCCTCAGTTTCCCCGGATCAGGACGATTCAGACCCAGTGGGGGGAGGAAGCAGCCTCAACTCCAGCCCGTAAAGCCACGCAACCAGGCATTACTCGGTGAGGTCTTCATCCTCTCTGCACCTTATCTGTAAACAGGGTATTCCATTAAAGACCATTGCTATGGGCCGTTGCTGTTCTCAACTGTACCCTGCTTCACTGTCATTTAATTATCGGCTGGAGAAGAGGCTACCTCTGCTGACAGTGCTGTGGGAAGACGGCGGAACTGGTCACAGCGAGAGGCTTGTCCCAAATAGGAACTAAAAGTGGGAAGCGCGTCAAAACCTAGTCGGGATTCCGTGCTATAGCTCTGCGGTTCTCTCGCCCAGCTGTTTGTTTAGAGCGCCTGTTTTCTCAGTCTATACAGAAGAGAACTGAATTATTTAGCCCGCTGGAAGGGCAGGGACGTGATCTAACAAGACGGCTTTCAACAACCCCAGGTTCATTTGTTTTCGATTTGTCTTGAAATCTGGAGGAAACACGCTTGGACTTCAGCAGGTGAATTTTGTGCAGCTCGTCTTCGAGCTGGAGAAGTTGGGCCTGACCACTAGCTGGGCGCGCCCACCAGCGGGTGCGTGGGTGCGGGAGCAGTTCAGGACCACCTGTCCCTATTTCCCGGCACCGTCCATGCCAGGGCTGGGTGTCAGGGACCCGCAGAGCAGCGGCGGCGTGGACGGGACGCACACTCTAGGTCGGGTAGGAAGGCTGCCGCCTCTAATTCCTGGCCAGCACCCAAGGAGGGGGACCCCCCTACCCTGAGGCGTGTCCAAGCGCCACTTGGCAAGAACGTACCGTGCGTGACGGCGCCGCGCCCTGGTGTGTAAAAGCAGAAGCAGAGCATGAGTGCCTGGCGAGCAGTTAGGGAACGTGCAGCTCGCCCTGCGCATCGGGCCGAAGAGGAGAGGTGCGGGGCGGGGGCAGGGACCCGCTCGGGGAAACCCCCGGCCCGGGTAGGGGCGGTGTGAGCCGGCTCTTGCCCTGGTCGCCCCCCCGCCGCGCGCCGCTCTGGTGCGACAGCACGGGGAAGGAGGCTGGGCTCGGCCTTGCCCCGCCGCCCCGTCTGGAGTCAGGAAGTGGTGCTTGTCTGTGATGCTCGAGGCGCGCTTTACCGAAGGCGCGGTCGTCCGGAGGCAGAGCCGAGGGATGGCGCGGAGAAGCGGCCCAGGATGCAGGCGGCTGCGGCGCCGCGGGACAGCTCCACCCTGGCCCCGCCCCGGCTCGGCCCTCCGCCTCCGCCGCCCCTTCCCCGCCTTCGCTTCCGCTCCTCTGAGGCTCCCGACCCCGTCAGGGTGCTTCGGCCGCGGCTCGGTCGGCCGCGCGGGGCGGCGGGGAGCTGGCCGGGGCGGCGAAAAGCGCGGGGACCCAGGCGCGGGCCACACCCGCCCGCCGCGCGACCGCGGGCTTCCCCGCCCCCTTTGTGCGGTGGGCGCTGTCGCCCGGGCGACGCCGCCGCCCCGCCCCGCCCTCCGCGGCCCGCGCCTGGGTCTCCGCGCGGCCGCCCGCCCCGCCGCAGTCCGCAGGAGCCGCCGCCGCAGCCGGTCGCGGGCCGCGATTCCCGGGGCCGTCGCAGTAGCAGAGCTCGGCTCTCCGCGCCTGTGCTGTCGTCGGCCCTGGCCTCCTCCTGCCCGCGTCGGTCCGCTGGCCGGGGCCGACTGACCAGCTTGCCCTCCGGCTCCGAACCGAGGCTCGGCGGTCGCCGCAGGGACCCGCCCGCCAGAGCCTCCCCGGGGCCGCGCGTCTGCCTGCTGGGGCCCTGCGGTTGATGACACCTGGCGGGAAGCAGCCATGGAGGGGGACGGCTCGGACTTGCTGGTGGGTAGGGGCGCGGGCGGCTGCCTCAACCCCGAGGGCGGCGCGCCGGGGTCCCGCGCGCTCGGTCCCCGCGGCCCTGAGCCGGGAGAGAGCCTCTCTTCCCAAGGAGCTGGGGCGGGCGTGCGGTGGCCCCGCTTCCTCTTCGCCTTCCGCGCCCCGGGCCGGTTCCGCAACCCCGGGCGCCCTCTGTCTGGTCCTGGGAGGGGAGAGTCGGATTCGAGGTCACTCGGGCCCGGAAGGGGGCGCCCCTTGGGCGCAGCGATGGCCCACCTGAGCGCTTCGGGGAGTTGGGGCGGGGCTCTCCAGTGGCCTTCAGACTGCTGAATTCGTCTTAAGGAGTCCGGGGCCCGCGGCGGCCCGGGGCGCTGGCCCCGCCGCCCTTTGTCCCGGAGCGCGGCGGGGCTGGCGCTCTACTCCTCCTCGGACCCCCGCGAGCCCGGCCTGCGGTCGCCCCGAGCGCAGGCTCTTCCCCGGCTTTGCCTGTCCGCGCGGGGCGGGCTTGCTCCGGCAGCTGTCGGGGTTCAAGTGCTTTTGTTTCAGGGAGTCGATGTGCAGTGCAGTTCTTCTCAACTTGTTGGTTTTCCGTCGAATCTCATTTATTTGGAAATGGCTTAATTGGGGGAGCTGTCACAGCACGTTTCTCGTAATCAGATAGCTTCCCTTCAATGTATGTAAAATGAACACTCGTTTTTCTTTTGCGTAAGAATTGCTTTATATTCATCGTGATTAGAAAGCTTATACACTGCTTTGTGTACAAGAAAAGTAGAAATAATTTTAGATCTTCCAGTGAGAGGTAAACCTCCCATAAAATGGGGCGTGAGGATCTGTTTTGGATTTTGAAGACAATATTTCCCTGTGAATTAGATGTCAAATTCTTTATGAAATGAGATAGGATGTGAAGATTCTGTATTCTTTGATGTGAATTGTGAAGTGTGGATATCTTCCGGATTTTCTAAAACTGACGTGATGCGGGCTTTTACTAAATAATTTATTGAGTGATGCAGCAAGAACCGCTGCATTGCACGACCCACGGATAAAGCCCGTTGGCTGAAGTACTGTCGTCAGGGATTAGTAACTCACTTGTGTCATTTTAAGGGGAATAGACTTGCATACATTTTTATTTAACTAAAAGAAGTGAACTGATTCAGTTTTAATTTTCTGTGTGTTTCCAGTGGTTGAAATGGTTGACTAACGTTGTACCGTTATTACAATTGCAAGGATGCTAAATACAGATTCATAGCACCTGAAGCTTGGGATCCATGGAGGGAAAACTTCCCAGGCAAAGGATGGGAAAGCTGGTATGAGGTCATTAGACCTTTATAGTTGTGATGACTCTTAAGTGTTTCTTATTGAAAATATTGCAAGCTTGTACCATTGAGAGCACTTATAGTGGTGCTTTGTAATCCTCCCAACTCTTTTAGTATTCATAAAGTGCTTTCAAGATAACTGCTTTGGTATTCAGCCTGAGAACCTCAAGATTTTACATACATTACAGTTTCTGCATGTGGAAAATGGCCACATTTAATGTAGAAAATTGCTGATAATTTTCAGCTTGTAAGTAGATTTCAAATAGGGTCCAGGAACATAATGGCTAGTCCAGTTTTTACCAGCTCCTGTTACTTGTCAGTTGCAGAACTAATGTGCTAAATAGGAATAATCCTGTTCTTAATGCTGTATTATTTTTGTGTGTGTGTGCTGTATTCTTAATTTTTATTAATCTACTTTCAGAATTTCACTGAAGGCGAAATACTATGGATGCCAAATATTTCATGCTAATTTTTCTCATATTTTAAATATATGTATATTTTTCTACCATCTCATGTCCGTTCACTTCTAGGCCATGCGATGATGAGGGGGTGGATAAATAATGGTATAGACTTTCATAGCTCAAAAAGAAACTTAAGATTTTAAAAAATCTTTAATTTTTTCCGATAGTAGTTATATATGTATTTATACACGGGCTATAAGCAAGTTAACGCATTTATACACTAAAAGCCTTTTATTCTGATTTCTGCTTCTCCTGAAGGTCACCATTAAGAATATCGAACGAGAGCTCATTTGCCCTGCGTGCAAGGAGCTGTTCACCCACCCGCTGATTCTCCCCTGTCAGCACAGCATCTGCCATAAATGCGTGAAGGAGCTCTTACTGATGCTGGACGATTCGTTCAATGACGTGGGGTCTGACAACTCCAGTCAGAGCAGTCCTCGACTTCGGCTTCCCTCCCCTAGCATCGATAAAATTGACAGAATTAGCAGACCAGGTATGTGGTAGGACCGGGTGACGGAGCTTGTTTATATGCTCAGAGATAACTGTAGAAGGGAAATGTCATCATTTTGGGGGTTAATCTTTCCAGGTGAATGAATTAAAACGGTACTTGTAAAAGAATCTCTGTCGCTCTTAAAGTGAACTTCTAAAATGTCAGAATGAACTTTTAATGGTCTTTTGATATTGGATGTTGAACACCAGCTTTGTGTTAAACCCATTGTTAACTGTGTCTGTATTTTAGGGCTTGTTCTATACCTCTGTGATGTCCTTTATAGGAGGATTGAAATAATGGTCCACTGAGGTACTTACTAGGGACTCTTCTATGTTTGGTAATAGGTAAATACTGCGTAATGCCTAGTCCCAGAAGCCTTTTAGAGTAATGTTATTTGGTATCATTCTAATACATTTTATTCTTCAGCCATTTTTTTGATCCAGATTTTAAAATAACGATTTTGAACATCAGCTAAACAGTGGAATTCTGTAGTAGTTTGTAGAAGTAGATCTCATTTCAGTTCAGTTGCTCAGTTGTTTCCGACTCTTTGCGACCCCATGGACTGCAGTATGCCAGGCTTCCCTGTCCATCACCAACTCCGGGAGTTTACTCAAACTCATGTGCATTGAGTCGGTGATGCCATCCAACCATCTCATCCTCTGTCATCCCCTTCTCCTTCCACCTTCAGTCTTTCCCAGCATCAGGATCTTTTCCAAGGGGTCAGTGCTTTGCATCAAGTGGCCGAAATACTGGAGTTTCAGTTTCAGCATCAGTCTTTCCAATGAATATTCAGGACTGATTTTCTTTAGGATGGACTGGTTTGATCCCCTTGCAGTCCATGGGATTCTCAAGTCTTATCCAACACTATTGGGATGGTGTGTTTTTCTTCTGAACACCTATTGCAGGATTAATGTAGATCAAAATGAATTTGAAATCACTGGGAACAAGGCCATTGGAAAACTGAGGGCCAGAATGAGCAGTGAGAATCACGGGGAGGCAACAGTTTGGATAGAAATATCACAGCCTTACGTTCAGCACTTCCTTTCTGTTGTTGAGAGTCCTCTAGTGGCCATGAGCACCAGATCTCAGGGCTTCAGCTCTGCCCAGTTTGGGCTTTGAAGTTTCCAGTTTCATCCTTTGTCCACTCTATTTCTCTCTCTTTCGCTTAGGAGTAACTTTTTTATATTGTAAAAAAAAAACCAAAAAACAAAAACCACTTTTTTGGTTTAATTAGAAAAGGATCTTTTTCTCATTTGCGTGTTAGAGAATGTCATCACTTTTGATTGTGCTATGATGTGGAATCTCCTTGGGCAGTATTTGTGTCTGTGTGTTCCAATAAAGAGTGGATAAGAGGAGATCTGTTCTAAGAGTGGTACTATGGTATTTTAAATCCATGAATTTTTCTTTAAATGGTAATCACTACTTGCTTGGAGGATATTTTCCGCACATAAAAGTTGTATGTGTATACATAAAAGGGAGCATTGGGTATCTGGGAGGTGCAGGGTGCATGAGGGTGGAGAGGGTTTTGCTCTTTGTAAAACCATCACTTTCATGTTTTCCTCCTGAGAGGAGACTGGTGTACTGAGGCGGGTAGGAAAGATGGTGATAGCTTGGAACCATTCTGCCAGATAAAAGTTCATCTATTAGTAGATTCGGAGAAGGNTCTGGGAGGTGCAGGGTGCATGAGGGTGGAGAGGGTTTTGCTCTTTGTAAAACCATCACTTTCATGTTTTCCTCCTGAGAGGAGACTGGTGTACTGAGGCGGGTAGGAAAGATGGTGATAGCTTGGAACCATTCTGCCAGATAAAAGTTCATCTATTAGTAGATTCGGAGAAGGCAGTGGCACCCCACTCCAGTGCTCTTGCCTGGAAAATCCCATGAAAGGAGGAGCCCGGTAGGCTGCAGTCCATGGGGTCGCTGGGAGTGGGACAAGACTAAGCGGCTTTACTTTCACTTTTCACTTTCGTGCATTGGAGAAGGAAATGGCAACCCTCTCCAGTGTTCGTGCCTGGAGAATCCCAGGGACGGGAGAGCCTGGTGGACTTCTGTCTGTGGAGTCGCACAGAATCGGACACGACTGAAGCGACTTAGCAGCAGCAGCATTAATAGATTCTTAGAGAATAATTAGGGACCCTGGCTTGATTGACAAACAAGATCCACTTTTTGTATACTAATGTTCAGCACAGTCCATTAAATGAGATTCTAGTTAAATACTAGTATTTTTACTGATCTTTAGATTGAGCTCACTTGTGTATTTCATGAAAGTCTTCATTTTATTTAGGATTTTAATCTTAAGACTTGGCTAGCTTTTACAGAATCAATATAAAATATGAATGAAAAGTAGTGAACTGTTTCTGTTTCCAGGAACTTACCTAGCCCAGCAGTTGGTAGCCAGTCAATAAATATTTGTCGCATGGATGTTGAATGGCAAACGTCTGCTATGAGATTTGTATAGCGCATGCCATAATAGCTTATCTTCATTAATAATGGCATTTTTTTTCCAGGACAAGAGATCAAAAATAGATTTATTAGATATGTTCTTTCCTCTTCTTTAAAAAGAGCCCTTTTAAGCTGAACTGTGTCCTGACAGGGGACAAGTTAGAAAGCCGCTCTGTGGAGAATGATTAAAGGAAATAAGAATGTTTAGCTGGGAGAAGGGTGTGACTCCAGAATATGACAGCCGTCTCATGAAAGAGTGGTAGTGCTCTAGGTGTCTTCCCAGCAGATGTTCCAGATCGCCCAGTATACTAGCCACGCTGGCTGTTGGGCACGTGAAACAAATTAGTCTGAATGGAGGGATACACTTGGAACTCTTGGAAAAAATGAACTTAGATATCTCTAATACTTGTATATTGATTACATTTTCAAATGATAGGTTTTGAATATACTGTATTACTAAATATGTATTTCTAAAATTAGCTTCACTTGTTTATTTTTACTTTTTTAATGTGGCTCTTGGAAAATGGAGGAGGAAATGGCAATCCACTCCAGTATCCTTGCCTGGAAAATCCCATGGACAGAGGAGCCTGGCGGGGTACAGTCCGTGGGGGTCGCAGAGAGTCGGACATGACTAAGTGCACACACATTGGAAAATGTAAAATGTTGTGTGGCAGACACTTTCACATGTATTTCTTTTAAATTGCATTGCTTGTTGCATTTGACACATTTTAAAATAAAAGGATGCCTTGAAACGAGAGCAAGATTTGTGTATATAATATTAAAATATTAAGTTATAAAATCTAAAAGAGCTGTGTAACTGTTCGTTTTCGATCATATACACACACACACACACACACACAAGATTTTTCTCCCATTTTGTTGTCATGTCCCATTTGTCTGTTGTCATTAAGATACAATCAGTGTTAGTAATATTTATTTACTGTACTAATTTCGGTCACTTAAAACAAGCAAAGATGCTTTATCTTGACTTTGTATGTTCAACAGTTACCATAAGTAATTGTTTGAAAACACAAATGTGTGATTGTTTAAAAACACAGATCCACAGGATGAAGTATAGGCTCTTAGTTGCTGCTCCAACAGTGTTTAATTCTGAACTGTGATAAAATAACCTCAGTGAATGCTTTACATTGGTGGCTTTATATAAATACCGTGTGTACCAGGAGGAACACATTTTTTATTGTCAATTCAATAATTGTGTTATGTGTAGGACACAGTTACTGCTTTATCTTTTGTTAACATGTTGTGAATCTTCTCTTTGAAATTAAATTCTAAATCTAGCTTTCTGTTCATTGTTCACAGCATCACAACGGAGATCTTTGGGGTGGAGAGGTAGAAAATGCTTTATTGCTTGTGTGGCCGCAGGCAGTATAGTGTTGGATTTAAATTAAATAACTTTATAGAGATTTTAAAAAAAATCATCATCAGTGGTCAAGTCTTCAAAATCATGTAGAAAGTAAACAAATTGGGCTGACATGACTTAAAGGTCAACAGGACTAAATTTTCAAGCAAGTTCTGATGTTTTTAAAGGGAGTTCTGATTAGTAGTGCTTGCATTTTGTCATATACGCACACACGTGTATATGTATCCATGATGGGATATTTTTAAAGAAAAAGACATCCCCTTTAAAAAAAAAAAAGACTTTTTTAAATGTTACCTTAAAAATGCTTTACATTTACTTAGTGGAGCAAAGCTTAAACTAACAGCCATATTGCTACCTTGGGGAGGTTAAATAAGCCAGTACCTTAATTTGCTTAAATGTATTGATGATTTCCCTGGTGGCTCAAATGGTAAAGCATCTGCCTACGATGTGGGAGACCTGGCTTTGATCCCTGGGTTGGGAAGATCCCCTGGAGAAGGAAATGGCAACCCACTCTAGTACGCCTGCCTGGAAAATCCCAAGGACAGAGGAGCGTGGTAGACTACGTCCATGGGGTCGCAAGGAGTCGGACATGACTAGCGACTTCACTTTGTTTCACTTTATTGACAATTTTGGTAGTTAATACCATAAATCTTTGCTTGTTTATGCATATGGTGTATTTTTCATTGATATTTTAAATTATTTGGGATCTGAGTTTTAACATTCAGGTCTTTCTCATTTGTGAATAAATAATGTACATTGCTTTTGTGTGAAAGGTGGGCCAACTCATCATACTAAAATAATTTCTTTTTTTATTCCAGTTGACCTTTAAAGTAAAATTGGCTACTTTTTTTTTTGGAGGGAAAATGCTGGTGATACCTTAAATTTTGGTGGAGAAAATAAACACCTGAAATATTACCCTTTTCTGTTTTCCTCATCTCCTTCTACATGCCTCAATTTAAAAATCTTAAGCCACTTCTAGAAGCCACACGTAATCCATCCTCTTACAGGCTTTAGTGAGTCCCTGAGAATTTGAAGTGTTGAAACTTAATAATTAGGAGGAGAGGTAGGAACAGTTTGCCTAAAAAAATAATTGCTCGTTACCCACCCACTTTCGATTCAGAGGGTAGTCGAGAAAAAGTTTTTGCAGTTTGAAAATCTAATGCTCACAGGGATAATGTAACTCACAGGCATCAGATGGTCGCAGTGTGCCTGCATTAGGTGGTGCGTAAGGCGGCAGCCGTTGCACAGCACCAGGGAGCCAGCGTGATGCCTCCTGAGGAGATAGCACCTACGACGTGGCCAGGTAGTAACCGTGGGGAGGTTGTTTGCAGCCAGAATATGGCAGAAGATACTGTAGTTGGAATAGGTCTGGGATTTGTGATGAATTTTTGTTTTGAAATGGTTTATTACTATTTTTTTTATCATTTAAGTGGGAAAATGTGATGGAAAGATGACTTCTGAGGGAGGATTTGCTATAAACCAGTTTGAAATAATTTCGGAGTCTTCATTTTTACGACTGTGTCATGGTTTATGCTTAACTGGTTAACTCTGCCTTTGAAGTTAAAGGTATAGGGGGAAAGTGTTGATTCTGTGAAATGACAATGTTCAGCTAATTAGCAAATATCATCAACCCCATGGATGGAGTTTGACTTGGAAAATGGTCTCACTTGGCCTANTCTGAGGGAGGATTTGCTATAAACCAGTTTGAAATAATTTCGGAGTCTTCATTTTTACGACTGTGTCATGGTTTATGCTTAACTGGTTGACTCTGCCTTTGAAGTTAAAGGTATAGGGGGAAAGTGTTGATTCTGTGAAATGACAGTGTTCAGATAATTAGCAAATATCATCAACCCCATGGATGGAGTTTGACTTGGAAAATGGTCTCGCTTGGCCTGTTTTGCTGCTTCACCTTTCTAAGGTGTCATTACTTCCCCCCATTACACCATGCTTTTGGGTAGTACTGTGCATAGACCTTTGTGTGATCATGGAGACGCTTGATCCTGTACCATACAAGATGGTAACCAAAAATGGCTTTGACAGTTTTAAATGTGGGTACTACTCAGGAATTGACTTTTTATATTAAATTTTAAGAATTTAAATAGCTGCACTTGGCTAATAGTTACTATATTAGCACAGTTATAGAGAACTATTAATTCTGTTATGTTTTATTCTTAGTTCTACTGACTTGATTTTTTTTCCCAATCTGGTTTACTTCTCAGAATATCTTTAGATTTGTCTTGTTTTGTTTATTGCCCTGAAGTATATTTTATTATTTATTTTTATGAAAACGATGGTAGAAGATAAGACAGAGAAAAATTCTTTAGTATTCATAAAAAAATTTGAGAGCTTTTAAGATCTGTTTAGAAAAATAGCCAAGATATATTGATTTAATGGTTTGTCTGGTTTAAGAAGCTCAGTGTGATGCCTTACACCTTGTTTTTTATTGTAAAAACAAATTAAAAGAGGTTTACAGAAAAGGGATAAAACTTGTTTTTGAAATTTCTGAATATGAGGGTCAAAATCTGGGTGTCACCAGTGTACATGTTAAAGCATGATTTTACTGGCATAATTTACTTTTGTTTTTCCCCATTACTTAATTGAGCACAACCTTCAATTCATAAAACCAATAATTCATTTTTTAAAAACGTTGACTTAAGATTAGTTATCCATTTTAATTTTTATCACCTAGTTCATGTGTGGAAGCATGTAACTAAATATGAATTTCCATTTGTTTAAACTTGACCACTGCATTGTATCACTTCCAGAATTATTTGCCTTGTTTTTTCACTAAATGAATTTTTCATTAGCATGTGTTTTAAAAATAGTTTTGCTGCTTATTTTATTATGTGCCTGCTGTGGTGTGAAATATCTCATACTATATTGCATGTTTCTAGAATTATTACAAGACTATATTTTACATGGGATTTTCACATTTTTATGTGACTGCTTTCTTGGGTATATTTTTAAATGTAAAGTTTAAAAATGTCTTTAAATTGTTTGAAGATATTTAAAATTTAAAGTAATGCAGCTGCATGCTTGTTGCATAAGTAGCTTTGGGGGCCTAATGCTGTTTTGCATGTTGTAAAGTCACTTCAAATGTCTCATACTGTGGACTGATCACTAAATTGTACCTGTAGTGATTTATGTAGTGATACGTCAGACATCTTTTAAGACAGTCTTCAGTGATGATAGTAATGTTGCCTAGGCAATATTAATACAGCTATTTAAAGACATTTTCTAAATGTGATGTACTAACTTTAACCACTCACTTTTGGTATTAGATAGTAGTATGAAAGAAGGCTATAGCCAAAACAGTTTGTGTTTACACTTAGGGAGTTATTCTGTGGGCAGCCAAGACTGCCTGCTGGGACTGGATTTATACAGGGGAGGAGGAAGCAGGGTAGGCAGGCCCCTGTGTTAAGCAGACCACCCCAGACTCCTGCGGACCTGTGGGCAAGGGCTGTCATGCCTCGGTTTCTTGATTTGTTAAAATCAGGATACTACTGAGGAAAGGTGTGATGTTTAATGTCATTCACTGTGTTGTAAAGTTACCAGTAGTATTTTTGGTGTATCTTTTGACTTACTGAATTAAACAATCTTAATGATTCTTTTTTTCAGGTCATAAGAAGATACTGAATGGTTGGTTCCTTTTAAAGTCACTAGATTCTAGGTCTATGAATAAGCCTTTCACTCTTTTATAGATTGCACTGAATTAACTAATGATTTTGCCTACTGAATTTTCTAGATAAAACAATGCTACAGTGGGATACCCTCTATTGTGGTGCTTAACAGTTTTGTTGTCATGTATTTTTCTGAGAATCCGAGCTATGGATTTGACTGTTTTAAAAATTTTTAAATTTCTTTTTATTTTTTTTGTGCGATGGATTGTTTAACCAGAAAGTATGTATGGATACATAGATACAAAATTTTGCATGCAATTTCAAATAGTTTACTAAACTATTTGAATCTTCCTGGAGTCAATCCATGGACCCTGCCTGGTTTAAGAGCTCCTGCCCTTTTATGTATAAACTCAGTTCCTATCAATCAGCCAAGGATATTTTCATTTAAATGCAAGTCACATTCCTTCAGGTATGATGTATAAAAATAACCATTTTTATATGGTTGTGTACTTTCAAAAGATCTTGACCTTGTGTAGTATTGTATGCTTTGTCCACATACCTGATTTAATATGGGATTTATACGGGATTTACTATAGAATAATTTCTTTCATCTTTGATTTGATAACTTAGTAGCTTGGGCTTGTCTTTTGTATACCAAGGACAGACCATTTAAAAAAAAGAATTTTCAGTACACGAACTGATTCATATGGAGCCACTTTGAGTACTATGTTTTTGGAATATATATGGAGATACATATCTTTGCAAAACATGACTCCTTTTTTTTCCCACTCTATTCATTTTCCTACCTATGTAACTAAACAATAACTTATTAATTACACAGGCTGGAAGCGCAATTCACTGACCCCGAGGACAACCACTTTTCCATGTCCTGGCTGTGAGCATGATGTGGATCTTGGAGAGCGGGGAATCAGTGGTCTGTTTCGAAATTTCACTTTGGAAACTATCGTTGAAAGATACCGGCAGGCAGCCAGGGCAGCCACAGCCATTATGTGTGACCTTTGTAAGCCACCACCTCAAGAATCCACAAAAAGTTGCATGGACTGCAGTGCCAGCTACTGCAACGAATGCTTCAAAATCTATCATCCTTGGGGAACCATAAAAGCGCAGCATGAGTATGTGGGTCCAACTACGAACTTCAGACCCAAGGTAAGTGAAGTTGGTGTGAAGCTAGTGTATTAAACTTAATATGATGAGGTAAATTATACCAAGTNTCCACAAAAAGTTGCATGGACTGCAGTGCCAGCTACTGCAACGAATGCTTCAAAATCTATCATCCTTGGGGAACCATAAAAGCGCAGCATGAGTATGTGGGTCCAACTACGAACTTCAGACCCAAGGTAAGTGAAGTTGGTGTGAAGCTAGTGTATTAAACTTAATATGGTGAGGTAAATTATACCAAGTCTAGAACCTGACAGAAAGAAACTAATTTTAAAAGCTGAGAGGAGAAATTAAGGCCTTATAGTTGGGTTGTTGCTGCTGCTGCTAAGTCGCTTCAGTCGTGTCCGACTCTTTGCGACCCCATAGACGGCAGCCCACCAGGCTCCGCCATCTCTGGGATTCTCCAGGCAAGAACACTGGAGTGGGTTGCCATTCCTTCTCCAGTGCATGAAAGTGAAAAGTGAAAGGGAAGTCACTCAGTCATGTCCGACTTTTAGTGACTCCATGGACTGCAGCCTACCAGGCTCCTCCGTCCATGGGATTTCCCAGGCAAGAGTTAGTGTGTTGCTAAACATCCCCAGAGCGTAGAAGGCAGTAGTATGGTTCACTCTATTAAAACACAATGATGTAGAATACCTGAATGTTTGTAATGATAACTGAGAAATAGAGGAAAAGTTATGTCAGATATACTCTCTATACTCTTAAGACTGAGATAGTTAAAAAGCTTTTGTCCTTTAATGTGACAAGCCTGTCATTGTCTAAAAGGTGTGGTTGGGCAACATTGTGACATTTTTAGTTACCTAAATTGTACCATGAATAAATAAGAGTAATTACAGCCTAATAGTTAGAAGCTTATGACATAAAATGGTTATATAGTATCATAAGTAGAATTTGCATTTTTAAATATTTGGGTAGTTTCTGTAATAATGTACAAAGGAACTTCATGAATGAAGTTATAGATGAAACAAAGTTGTCTCTGAATGGATATTTGTTGAAGCTAGATAAGGATACATTGTGATGTATTTTATTATTCTTCCAGGTGAATAAATAAATAAATATTACTCTTTTTTTTTTTAAAAAAGTATTCTATGCATTGTGGTTTGCCCTACTGTATGGTTCAAAAGCAGAATGTGTTTTTAATATCTTTACTTAATACTGCTTTCTGATTTATATAGATTTAAAACATATAATTGATTCTTTTGATTGATGTTCTCATTCGCCTAAACCTAGTAACTTGTGTGACTACGAATTCTATTTATGTTCTTAAATGTAAGACACGGCGCGTAAGACATTTCCATAGAAAAATGGTAAAAAGAAGCAATCTTCAAAGTTATCTTGAAACTGTGAGCTGAATAGTTCTCATTTCATATTAAATGGGATAGGACTGGTGAATTAAAACAAGAGCAGTCTGTCGTTGTGGTTTTTGAAATGACTTCTTTCTCAAATTATGCCAGTGTACCAATAGACTTATTAAATACTTTAAAATTCGCTATTATATTCCTTAGCTCAGCTTAAATGCTCAAGGTCATAGATTTTTAAAAATTTATGACCTCAACCTAGTGTTTGATATTAATTAAATTGATTAGCACTATTGTATCATGAAGGAACCTATAATTATTAAGTATGTTGGGCTTTAGTTTTTGGGAGTTAATTTCATAAAGTTGACCATTTTTGAGTATAAATTACAGTCTTGTTCTGTTTACAAATGTAAGATTGATAAGAGAATGAAATATGAATAAGTTATATTGAGAAGTTTTTTCCCTCCAAGTTTTATTCACTGTAGTAAAATTATAAAAAGGTGTCCTTATCCTATAGAATATTCACTTGTAGTTTACTTGTAATTTTGAGTTCTTGCATTCTTTGCGTGAAGCCAAGCTTTATATTCTAATTGTAATGGCTTTGAGAATGTAGGAACCTGGATATGCCTAAAAATTTGAAATCTTTTCCATTATTTTTCCTGGAGCTACAGATTAGTATTAGGACTTTTTGTATTAGAATTTAAAAAAATATTTCTAAGCTATCAGACCAGTTATAGCTGCTTAAAATATTATCTTTTGGAATAATGAACAGCTTTTTGATTAAAACAATCCTTTTCTTCCACATGAAAACAGCTATATTGTATAAAGTTCAGTTTAACTATGATGATAGTTTACGGAATAAATGAAAAGGTAGAAACTAAAATCAGGAAAGCACAGTTCTAAGTTTGTTCAGTGTGTGGGTAACCAATATGTAAAAGCAAACATTTGGAACCTTATGTGATGAAGTGTTCCAAGTTCCTTAGTAACAGATTTCTTGTGAGGATAATGGAGCGATAGGTTCTCATAGTTGTTTGTTTCAATACTTTATAAACATTGATCATAACCATGAATAGTTGCCTAGTCACTGTGGTCAGAGGACCTTTCTAGCTTGTTTAAGCATTTTGCTTAAGTCTGATAGGAAAGGAATTTTCAACTTCTTAGCACTAAGTTTAAGGGAAATAACATTTACATAATTAACTGACCATTTGAACCCTTAAATTAAAAAACAATAATTCTGATGTAGACAGTTTTCATACAATGGACCACATGCTTTTCTTTTTACACGTCTATTGCTTTAAATGGCTTTAGTTAGTGATTTTATAATGCAAATCCTTGTGTTTGGGTGCTTCATCCAGTTACTTGACGTCTTTTGAGTGTCACGTAAGCTATGAGGACCCTTAATGCCACTTTTTCCCTTTATTCCATAGGTTTTGATGTGCCCAGAGCATGAAACAGAGAGGATAAACATGTACTGTGAATTGTGCAGGCGGCCAGTGTGTCATCTCTGTAAGCTGGGTGGGAGTCATTCCAACCACCGCGTAACCACCATGAGCAGTGCCTACAAAACCTTAAAGGTAGAGCTTATTTTAGAACCAAATTTTGATTCTTTATAACTTTAGACCTTTAACTTTTTTTTCTGTGTAAAATCATGGCAGATTGTGTGATCTGTTTCACTGAAGAATGAGTTAACAGTCTGAAGCATTACTTAATGGTCTGCCAGTGTTAGGTGGTTAGTGTATGTGGCCAGGCAGCTCTTTGTCCTTGTAATGTGCTAGTTCTGAAGTCTGAGTGGGACAAAGGACTCTTCATTATGGTCCATCCCTGTGTGAGCCCAGCGCCATGACCTTGAGTGTGGTTAGCAGCTTTTTTAAAACGCTGGATTCTTGTTGCTTGCCAGTGGAATAAGTATAAACTTTTTTGTCCATTCTGTGGATACTAGCTAAACCTGAGTTACTTGCCGTCTGTTAACATACATGGCCCTCTTAATGCTTTTAAATTTGAGTTTTTTTGTTTCTTTCTTTTTTCCTTGTTAAAAAGGACTTCATTCATTTATAAATCTGCCACCCATTTAAATGGTTGTCTCCCTTAACAATATGTGTATGTGTTTTTTGGCCTGTATCTAGTTTGCTTATCTACCTACAGTTTCGTGTTTTGTGTTTTCTGGATCTGTCACGCTCAGCCTGGCCTCTTGAACACGTGGGTTACAGGTTTTGTTTATTGTCCACCTTTGTTTACCTAATTCTGTCAAGCTGTGTCATTTGTAGGTCAGTTGTGACTGATTTTCCTCATCATTTTGAGTTGGATTCCCCTCCTGCCTTGCACGCCTGGCAACTTTTGATTGGCTGCCAGGTATTGCAAAGCTTACCTTGTTGAGCGCTGATATTTTTGTATTCTTACAGTTCTTTGAGGGTTTTCTTGTAGTGTATGATTAATTGGGAACAATTTGCTCCTTTTGGGTCTTAGTGTTAAGCTTTGTTAGGCAGGGCAGAACAGCGCTTCGGTCTGGGACTAATTTTATCTGGCTATTAAAGTAAAGTTGTTTGTTTACTCTTCCCAATGCCCTGTGAATTTTGAGGGTTTTAATGTTTTTTTTTAGTCTGGCTGGTGGGGAATAGGCACTGTTCTCAACTTGTATGGGCCCTGAAATTGTTTGTTTCAATTCTTCTGGGCGATATTTTCCCTAGCCTGTGTCAATTTCCTTACACATATGAGTTGGCCAAAGCTCTTGTGAATAAAGAAGAGAGGACCTTGGTAAACCTCTGGAGTTCTTTTTTTTGTGGCTGTCTGTTCTTAGGTGTTACAGTCTATAACCTCTGGCTTCCCCAGACTCTCTGCTCCAGCTCCTCTTCCCACAGGAGATGCTGAGCCTCGTTTGAATTCTCTGCATCAGGTCTGGGATGTCTTCTCCAGACAATAAGCCGGGCCACCATATTCCCTTGTGGCTCTGATGGTAAAGAATCCTCTTGCAATGCAGGAGACCCAGGTTCCATCCCTGGGTCAGGAAGATACCCTGGAGGAGGACACGGCAACCCTCTCTAGTATCCTTGCCTGCAGACTCCTATGGACACAGGAGCCTGGTGGGCTGCAGTCCATGGGATTGCAAAGTCTCAGACTCGACTGAGCGACTCACACTTTCACCACAGGCTCATCTTGTTTCCCATCCTTCAAGGTCACTGCTTTTTGTCTCTTGATGTCCGGGGTCTTGAGAGCTGTTCTGTTTGTTCTGTTGTTTGAAGTGAGGGAGTAAATCCTGTCTTAGTTTCTCTCTTGTGCCTCACAGTGGCAGTACCACTGTTTGTTAATTTTAACTTTGGCTTCTTTTTTGTTTGTTTCTTACTGGTTGAATATTACACAAGTTGTCCAAAAAATTTTTTTTCTGTTACCTGGAATTAATCTTTGGCAGTAATATACACTGAGTTAACCTTTGCATTCTGTTGTTAATTTCTCTCGTTTATTTTTCAGACTTTAGAAAAAAATAGACTCTCTATGGAGTTTTCAGTTTATTCACTTTTTAGTAAGGATAAAATGATTTACGTTGGCTAAAAATAGCAAGAAGATCTCCTAAGATCGTCCTTCTTACTTGGTTTTAGGTTTTCCGTCAGAGGGCTTCATGATCTGGGTTTATGATATCATTTCAGTTTTGCTCGCTGGAGTATTGCAGGGGGCAATAACACACTCTGGTGGGCCTTAGAGTCTCGTGCGACACTTGGTAAAGTTACAGAGGCCAGTGCTGACCTCCTTCAAGGAGCTTGGGCATCTGTGTTCTCATGGACTCTCAGGAGATTGGTACTCGCCAGCATTTGAGAACCAAGCTAGCTTTGAGCAGCTTTGGGGTCCTTGAGAATTTAGCCTCCCATCAGTACCTGGAGAGCTGGGGTCTTAGTAGAACTAAGGGGTTTAAACCTGCTCCCCAGATGAGATGAGCTTCCTGGGTAGAGTGTCTAGTATCAGTGTCTGCTGCATGTACTTTTTGGAGGTTTATGAATAAATGGGCCACTGATTCTTGGTTAAAACAGATCTAGTCTTAGTATAGACTGCCCAGGTTTAAGGGGACTTGGAAGACTGGAGCTGTGGGCTGTGGACTTGCTCTTAGACCTCGGACCGTGTTTCTGAATTCTGTCCTCTCTCCTCTAGCCAGTTTAGCCCTGCTAACACCATCTGTTGACTTAGAACTAAGTCCAATTCAGTTTAATTGTCAAATTCCTTTCTTTGCTGCTGTAGCTAAAAAGAGTGCCAGCACTCACACTCAGTTGGATTGGTCCTAACATGGGCCGGACAGGGGCGGCGTCCTGGAGGAACTGTCGTCTTCCGCACGGCTTGCTGTGGAGGCAGTGCCCCTGCCTGTAGCAGCGTGGTTAGTGTGCATGAGGAAGTTTCTAGTGCAGCCTCTTACTGCGACAGGTTTGTGTTCAGCTTTGGTTTCCTCGTCTGTAAAATGCTGTATTAAGACACGAGATTTTAATGTCTTCTGATCCTTAACATCTTGCAGTTTCCTTCTTGGTCCCATCCTGCCCTGATCCCTGAGAAATCTTGTTCCTCCACCGAACAGGCCTTTCCTCTGTCCCTCTGTTGAGTCATGAGGGGAACTCCCTGGGTCTGATCCTGGCTGTCCCAGAGAGTTGTAAAGGTGGGTCCTGCCAGAGAGACCTGTTACTTTGATTTCTGTGCACTTTCCCTTACCCTGGAACATGGTCTAAGTGGGGGAAAAAAGAAAAAAAGATGATATAGGAAGGAGATTCATTCCTAAAGCTTTAATTCTCTGCCCTGCTTCTTAATAACCCTTTTCAACCCTTGGTCACCAGTTGTGACCAGGAATGCCCAGATCTTCTGTCAGGTCTGCAGCTTGTGAGGTGTTTTCTGGATTTTCTTAGTCTTGCTTAGACTCAGAATACGTTGTCTGTCACAGGTTTTTAGCCCATCATGTTTCAGGGTGTGATTGTTTGTTTTAAAATGTACTTTAGGCATACTGTGTTTTGTGGGCTGTGCTAGTGATCTCACCAAAACCTGTGGCTGTCTCTATGGTAAACTATGCCAGTGCCAGAATGACTGCTTTATAAGCAAGTTATTCAGTAAGCTCTGAAAGTTTCCTGTTATTTATATGTCTGTATTTTCATCATTGCATCTTGTATGACTGTTTAATGACTGACTAGGCCGGGGTGGACCATGAAGGTTATTTTGAAAGGGTCTTTGTTGTTTTTTCTGTTGTGTATGTGATGTGTCAGTGTTGATGAGTGTGTTTTGAAATCTAATGGAAGAAAACACTATTTGGATTGCTACCCTTCTATTTACTTGGAAGCTTTGTGAGGAATCATTCTGGGAGTAATGATGGGAGACAACAAAAATGTAGTTTGTAGACTCGGAGTTTTTGAGTGATCTACCTTGATCTTTTTGTTTGTGTGTTTTTAGGTAACCTACTTCTAATTGCTCATGTATCTTTGGACCTGTGTGTGTAAAGCCAGTTAACAACAGTAATCTCTATAGTTGAGAGAGGGGGATGCTGTGTTAAGAAAATTCTGCAAGCCCTTTGTTACACTTCTCTTTCTACTTATTTGTGTTTCTAATATGTTCTAACAGGAGAAGCTTTCAAAGGATATTGATTACCTTATTGGCAAGGAGACCCAGGTGAAGAGTCAAATTTCTGAGCTAAACTTGTTGATGAAAGAAACAGAGGTAAGTGGTATTTTTCTTTTCTTTTCTATTTCAGAGGTGAGGTTTGCATATTTTTCATTTATTCATCTCGGTATTCATTTATTCATGCATAAAATCCTAAGGGTGTTTTATGAGCTGGGAGTAGAGTTGTGTTAGATTTTCACCTCTGTTTTTCTGGGACTAGGAAAACAAAGGTAAGGAATGGAATGCTGTGTGATCAGTGCTGATAGAGGTGATTAAATGAAACACAGATGAAAACATTATTTTCCTTGTGTTGCTACTTTTGAGACCTACCTCTTTTTTTTTTTTTTGAGACATGTTTCAAAAGTAGCAACATAAGGAAAATAATGGCTTTCAAAATTATCTATTTTTTTTTTTTCACAAAACTAACAAGTTGCATTTGAAAGATGTATTGTATGTTAATAGGACGAGGTTTATTTAAATTTCCCAGATATTCTTAGATATATACCTATCATATGTTCACCAAAAGACATGTATTAGAATGTTCTTAGCTGCAAAAAAAAAAAATAAGAAAAGGATGTTTGTAGCTGTATTATTTGTAATAGCCACAAAATGGAAAGCAGTCAAAAGCCCATCAGTAGTGGAATATAACTAGCAATGATGAATATCTATAACTGTGGGCAACAATGTAGGTAAATCCTGCACTAATATTGAAAAGAAGATGCCAGACACAAAGGAGTACTTGCTGTGTGAGGCTAAGAAAGGCAAAACTAGGCTGTGTTATTCAGGATCGGAGTTGTCAAGAGGTGGGGGGTTAGTGCCTGGAAAGGTTATATGGGGTAGTTTCTGGGATACTGGTAGTATTACTTAATCTGAATGCTGGTCACATGGGTGTGTTCACAAAGACTCTGTGATCCTTACACTTATCCTTTTCTCTTTGCATATTATATTTCAGTAGAAAATTGGAAAAATTGATAGCATTTTAAAAATATAGCAAAAGAGGATAGAATTAGGTTATTTTAAAATTCTAAATATTCTTCACTAACTTTGATCCCTGTTTTTTTTCTTTATTTGAAATAGATTGGAGGTCGTTTACTCTTGATCCCTTTAAAAGTTTTCATTAAATATAAAAATATTCTGACTAGCATGAGACTTATGTCTTAAATACTTTCTAAAAGTGGGTTAAATTATTGAAAAATTAGGTGAATTAGCACATTACCAGTATTGCTTTAGTTTTTAATAGTTTACTGATTGCTTTCACCATCCTAAGTAAGTTGGTTTTATGTGTGATTCAAAAGGTAGGGTTTTGTTTCTCATATTTGTGTCTGATTGACAAACTCTTCACAGTTTACTGTAATCCCCTAACACGTGGCCCATTATCACCTAGGCCGTAGGTCTTCAGAGATTGTGTCTGTCATCATTTTAAGCTTGTCTGTCATAGTTTTCTCAGTCATCTGCCTTTACTTTTTAAATGTATTTTTGGCTGTGCTGGGTCTTCCTTGCCGTGCAGACCTTCTCGAGCTGCGCCGAGCGGGAGCTCCTCTTGGGCACAGTGTAGGGGCCGCCCATCGCGGTGGCTCCTCTCCTTGTGGAGCACAGGCTCTAGGGTGTGCAGGCTCAGTACTGTGGTGCAGGAGCTTAGTTCCCCCAGGGCATATGGACCCTTCCTAGACCAGAGATCAAAGCACGTTCCCTGCCTTGCCAGATGCAGGGCGGTGGACTCTTAATCTACTGTACCACCAGGGAATTCCTGCCTTTACTTCTGAGATAAGGAAATCCAGTGCTTATTTTTGGGTTTGTCATTCAGTAGCTTGAAAACTGAGGAATTCAGGCATTAAGTATTCACGTAGGCACTGACTCCTTGAGATCCTGGAGAAATTATTGAACGTTTTTTGTACCTTTGACCTAAGCTGTGTTTGTAGGGTTATCAGTAAGAGTCTTCTGTACTAGGAGATTAGTCTCCGTTCTCGGTGAAGACTGCGACGCTGTCTTCTTCTCTGTAGTTGTACTTTGCTGGGAACAGGCTCCTCGTTACCTGTGGATGATGGTATTTCTGAACTTAACGTGATATGTCACTGAAAAACGACCAGAACGTCATCACCTTCTTTCTCTCCTCCCATCCCCCCTTAAAAAAGTTGGCTGTTGGGGTTAGAAAACAAGAGAAGTAGATCTGGAAAAAATTTCCTTTCGTTATCAATGTTGGCCAGAAGCCACTGAAAAATGTACATTGCTCTCGTGCCATATATTGTCAGCTTTTAAGAATGTTCTCAAAGACTCTGTGCTGTTGACTGCTGCTATGAGTGTATTATGAGTGCTTGGAAGTGCTTTGCTAGTCCTATTTCCAGAGTCAAGTCAGTCTCTGATGTTGTGGACATCCAAAATGTTCAATTAACATCCTATAGAGAGGGTCATTTTATGGAACAGCTGTGTATATAGTGAAAATATGTGACACTGAGGTGTGCATGTATGTATTAATAAATAATCTTTCTCAATCTTCAGAAAAGCCTACATGGTCACTCTTATTCCTAGTTTTCAGAACAGAAAAATAAGAATAAAGAAGTTGATTTGCACAACATGTAATTAAATCAGTTTTAATTTTAAATTACAATTTATTTATAGTTACTAGGTTGTCTGAAAAGTTCGTTTGGATTTTTGCATAATATGTTACAGAAAAACCCAAATGAACTTTTTGGGCAACCCAATATATCACCAATACTAATTTGAAGAGAAAAGTTAACAATTTTGTATCTTAGTAATGTAACTTTTTTTGGTTTTATATCTGTGGTTTACCTTTTTAAAAAATTGGAATATGGTAGAAAGAATAAAATTTCTTGAATTAGAAACGAATAAATAACTGCAGAATTTTTTTTTCCTGTGTCCTCAGTTAAATCAGATAATTTCTGCCTAAATTCCTTCATATACAAACTGAACATTGCTTTTTATTTCATTGAATATACTGTTTATTGCTGGACTTTGGAGATTGAAAGCTTAAGGAAATACAGTTATTATAAACTCACAAACTATGTCTAAAAGTTGCTGATCACCCCTAATTAAGTGTATTTGATGTCAGGTTATTATTCTGACAGCTTCAAGGTGTCAGACAAAATCTTCTTCCTTCCAGGATTTGGGTTTGTTGTGCTGAATTTTGACTCCTTCATGAAAAGACGTTTGGATTTAGCAGATGAACTAATGCTTTGCTTGTTTTACAATAGTGTAATGGAGAGCGGGCTAAAGAAGATGCAATTACACATTTTGAAAAGCTCTTTGAAATCCTGGAAGAGAGGAAATCATCTGTTTTGAAAGCAATTGATGCCTCTAAGAAACTAAGATTAGACAAATTTCAGACTCAAATGGAAGAGTACCAGGGGCTGCTGGAGAACAATGGGCTCGTGGGATACGCTCAGGAGGTGCTGAAGGAGACGGATCAGTCTTGCTTTGTCCAGACGGCAAAGCAGCTCCACGTCAGGTATTTTGATTTGAACTGACAGTCTCTCTAGCAGCGTCATTAAACACTGCTCCGAGTTTCTGCTGTAGCTCTGATGGCTTCGGAATGCTGTGTTGTGTGCAGTACCTCTTGCTTCACTCTTAACCGAGTGCTGAGTGAAGTTTTCTTTGGTTAATCTCATTGCAGATATTTAGTCTAATTTTCCTTTTGAAAGAATCATTTTTATATAAAACATTTTATATCTGTCTATAGAATACAGAAAGCTACAGAGTCTTTGAAGAGCTTTAGACCTGCGGCTCAAACTTCTTTTGAAGACTATGTTGTTAACACATCTAAACAAACAGAACTTCTTGGAGAATTATCTTTTTTCTCAAGTGGTAAGTTTTAATATCAGCATACCTTCGCTTTTGTGGTTGGGGAATTCACACTGTGTAGACTACACATGGGCTTTCCTGGTGGCTCAGCGCTAAAGAATCCGCCTGCCAGTATAGGAGATGCAAGTTTGATCTCTGGGTCAGGAAGATCTCCTGGAGAAGGAAATGGCAACCCTACTCCAGTCTTNTTCTCTCCTCCCATCCCCCCTTAAAAAAGTTGGCTGTTGGGGTTAGAAAACAAGAGAAGTAGATCTGGAAAAAATTTCCTTTCGTTATCAATGTTGGCCAGAAGCCACTGAAAAATGTACATTGCTCTCGTGCCATATATTGTCAGCTTTTAAGAATGTTCTCAAAGACTCTGTGCTGTTGACTGCTGCTATGAGTGTATTATGAGTGCTTGGAAGTGCTTTGCTAGTCCTATTTCCAAAGTCAAGTCAGTCTCTGATGTTGTGGACATCCAAAATGTTCAATTAACATCCTATAGAGAGGGTCATTTTATGGAACAGCTGTGTATATAGTGAAAATATGTGACACTGAGGTGTGCATGTATGTATTAATAAATAATCTTTCTCAATCTTCAGAAAAGCCTACATGGTCACTCTTATTCCTAGTTTTCAGAACAGAAAAATAAGAATAAAGAAGTTGATTTGCACAACATGTAATTAAATCAGTTTTAATTTTAAATTACAATTTATTTATAGTTACTGGGTTGTCTGAAAAGTTCGTTTGGATTTTTGCATAATATGTTACAGAAAAACCCAAATGAACTTGTTGGGCAACCCAATATATCACCAATACTAATTTGAAGAGAAAAGTTAACAATTTTGTATCTTAGTAATGTAACTTTTTTTGGTTTTATATCTGTGGTTTACCTTTTTAAAAAATTGGAATATGGTAGAAAGAATAAAATTTCTTGAATTAGAAACGAATAAATAACTGCAGAATTTTTTTTTCCTGTGTCCTCAGTTAAATCAGATAATTTCTGCCTAAATTCCTTCATATACAAACTGAACATTGCTTTTTATTTCATTGAATACACTGTTTATTGCTGGACTTTGGAGATTGAAAGCTTAAGGAAATACAGTTATTATAAACTCACAAACTATGTCTAAAAGTTGCTGATCACCCCTAATTAAGTGTATTTGATGTCAGGTTATTATTCTGACAGCTTCAAGGTGTCAGACAAAATCTTCTTCCTTCCAGGATTTGGGTTTGTTGTGCTGAATTTTGACTCCTTCATGAAAAGACGTTTGGATTTAGCAGATGAACTAATGCTTTGCTTGTTTTACAATAGTGTAATGGAGAGCGGGCTAAAGAAGATGCAATTACACATTTTGAAAAGCTCTTTGAAATCCTGGAAGAGAGGAAATCATCTGTTTTGAAAGCAATTGATGCCTCTAAGAAACTAAGATTAGACAAATTTCAGACTCAAATGGAAGAGTACCAGGGGCTGCTGGAGAACAATGGGCTCGTGGGATACGCTCAGGAGGTGCTGAAGGAGACGGATCAGTCTTGCTTTGTCCAGACGGCAAAGCAGCTCCACGTCAGGTATTTTGATTTGAACTGACAGTCTCTCTAGCAGCGTCATTAAACACTGCTCCGAGTTTCTGCTGTAGCTCTGATGGCTTCAGAATGCTGTGTTGTGTGCAGTACCTCTTGCTTCACTCTTAACCGAGTGCTGAGTGAAGTTTTCTTTGGTTAATCTCATTGCACATATTTAGTCTAATTTTCCTTTTGAAAGAATCATTTTTATATAAAACATTTTATATCTGTCTATAGAATACAGAAAGCTACAGAGTCTTTGAAGAGCTTTAGACCTGCGGCTCAAACTTCTTTTGAAGACTATGTTGTTAACACATCTAAACAAACAGAACTTCTTGGAGAATTATCTTTTTTCTCAAGTGGTAAGTTTTAATATCAGCATACCTTCGCTTTTTTGGTTGGAATTCACACTGTGTAGACTACACATGGGCTTTCCTGGTGGCTCAGCGCTAAAGAATCCGCCTGCCAGTATAGGAGATGCAAGTTTGATCTCTGGGTCAGGAAGATCTCCTGGAGAAGGAAATGGCAACCCTACTCCAGTCTTCTTGCCTGGGAAATCCCGTGGACAGAGGAGCCTGGTGAGCTACAGTTCTGGGGGTTGCAACTAGTTGGACTTGACTTAGCTACTAAACAACAACAGAATCCACACAAATTCTCTTCAGCTTGACAGTATAAAGCAGCCGCTCAGTTGCCCAGACCTTCCTATCCTAAAATTGTATGCCATTTATGTTTTTATAACCATGTTTTTATGCCGGTTCTATTGGTTTGTATGTTTTTGAACATTGTGTGAATGGCATCACTCTGTAAGTGTCTGTTCTGGTAAATTGCTTTTCTTGAGAAATTAAGTTTAGGATAACTATTTGTTAACGTATGAAGTTCTGGTTTACAACTGCATTGTAGCTTTAACATTCCATCATACGACTAACTTTCCTACTGAGCGACAGTCTGTTCCTGTTTTCTATCTGTTGTGAACAGCTCTGCTGAACATCTTTGTCAGTGTTTCTCTGTGCCTGTGTACGAGTTTCCCTAGGGCAGAGCCTGGAAGTGGTATCTCCAGGTTAAAGGCGACTCCAAGATGCTTAAGCATTTACAGTGCTGTATGAGTTTGCTAGGGCTGCTGAAACGAAACACCACTGACTGGGTGGTTTAAACACCGGAAATGTGTTTTCTCAGACTCCGGAGCCTGGAAAGCTGAGACGCAGCCGCTGGGCAGCGTTGGTCTCTCGTGACGCCTCTCTCCTTGAAGAGCAGCTGGCCGTCTCTCCTCGTGTTCTCACCCGGTCTTCCCTCTATGCGTATCTGCGTCCGGATTTCATCTTATAAGGACTCCAGTCATACTAGTCATGTTGGACTAGGTCCACCTTAATGACCTGATTTTAACTGTGGTACTTCTTTAGAAGCCCTCTCTCCAAATAAAGACACATTCTGAGGCACTAACACTGGGGGCTGGAGCCTTGACAGGTGAATTTCAGTCCCTAATGTTGGCTTGTGTTTGTGTTCCGCTGCTCACCAATAGGGAGGTAGTACGTTCCTTTTTCTTCTCACCTTGTTCATCTCCTTCAGATTTCTCTTCATGGTGAGCAGTTACAATCTTTGGAAAAGTATCTGTGTGTATCCTTAGTTACTCAGCTGTGCCCGACTCTTTGCAACCCCATGGACTGTAGCCCGCCAGGCTCCTCTGTCCATGGGGATTCTCCAGGCAAGAGTACTGGAGTGGGTTGCAGTGCCCTCCTCCAGGGGACTTCCCAACCCAGGTCTCCCACATTGCAGGCGGATTCTTTACCGTCTGAGCCACCAGGGAAGCCCAAGAATACTGGAGTGGGTATCCCTTCTCCAGGGGACCTTCCTGACCCAGTAATCGAACCTGGGTCTCCTGCGTTGCAGGCGGATTCTTTACCAGCTCAGCTACAAGGGAAGTCCTTGGAAAAGTATTAGCTTAATTATTGTTTAGATATAGATGGGTAGACTTGTATTTAGTCAAAGGAAATATGTCTTGTTAAAAAGTTAAATACTGAAAGATTATTACTATGACCGTCTTTCTCTTCCAGTCAGTGCCTGGATCTCCTTTTGACTATATACTTTTCTTATCTATTCTCTTTTTCCAAAATGTATACTTGAATTGCTTATATATATATGTTATTGTTTGTTTACTTAGGAGTACAAGGTCCTTCCTCCTCTGGGTCGGGGGTAGGGGTCCTAAAATTGAGGTTGGGTAATCTCAGGTTATGCCAGTGCATAACAAAGAACCAGGAAAACCTGTGGGTCAGGAGGTAAAGTGGTCACCCACCTTCTGCCTGCTGGGTGCTCTCCTCACTGTTCCCTGCATGACCATTTTTTTAGTAAACTGGTTTAGAAAAAAGAAAAGAGGTATAGGGTGAGGCATAGCAGTCATGATAGTTGTTTTTAACTTTAAAATGTAGTTTGGATGACTTTTTAGATCCCTTGGCTGCACAGAGACATGCAGACATACTCACGCTGTCCATTGCTTGTTCATAGCTGGAGAGTAAAGGAGACTTCTGCTTTTCACTCCACGTGTTTCTCTGTGATTTGGTATAAGTGTGTGTCTGTGTATGTGTGCGTGTGCACGTATAACCCTTACAGCTGATTTTTACCATAGGACCAAAGCAGTTAAGCTGTTTGGAATTTATTCTATGGAAAAGATTATGAATACACACAAATATTTAGCTGTGAAATTTTGATCATTACATTTTTAGTGAAAAATTAGAAACATGTTTCTGAAAATAGTTAAGTGTTGCTACAGTGGAATACCACTGGGAGAAAAATACTGGCAGGAGCTATACAAAATTATTGTAGTAATAATCTTCGAGTTACTTAATTTGTGTGTGCGTGTTTTATGTAGTTTCTGATTTTCTACAAAAATATGTATCTTGTTAATGCCAAGAAAAAGTCATTTTAAATTGCTTAGCAGTTCTGAGAAAGATAATATGAAAGGAGATTAGATAATATTTTGACATTTATTATTATACTAAACAAACTTAGATTTTAAAACACTTACTAAAATAATTTAAAAGAGGACAGAAATTAGAAATTTCACATCCAGGGTTGTTATTTCAGTAGATGGGCATTGAAGGGTATATGGTTAAAAATTTTGATTTATGACAGTTTAGAATTAATATGGAAAGCTAAAATTGTTTTACTAAAATTGTCTTATTTTTCATTCTTCTTTCCCCTTTCAGTTTTAAACATAAATATACACTTTAAAAATCTCTATTTTTTTTCTTTTAAAATTTTTTTGTAACAAAACTTATCCTGAGATCCACCCTCTTAAATTTTTGATATAGAATGTGGTTTTGTTGTCTGTAGTCACAGGGTGTACAGCAGATGTCTAGAGCTTATTCATTTTACTTAACAGGACCTCGCCGTGCCGTTCCACGGTGGGCAGCCCGTGGGCGCCCCCCTCAACTGTGCGGCGGTGGCTGCTGGGGCCCACTTCCGGGCAGGGACCGGGGGCGGTCCAGTGGCAAGCCAGAACAGCTTGATACAAACGGTGGATTACCTAAGTGGGGATTTCCAGCAGGCCTGCTTCCGAGAACAGAGCCTGGCCATGCTGAGCAAGGCCCACCGAGCCCCTGGCAGCCGAGCCCCTGACCCCACAGATAGTCAAAGTCTTCATATTCAGCACCCAGGGTATAGATAGGGAGCCCTGGTGCCATCCAGTTCTACGGCATACATCACCCTCCTAGGTTTAGTCTTACTTTTGAGTAATTGGATAGTCTCTAGGTTTCACTGCCCCAACGTGATCATTCTTAGATGTCTAAGAAAGGGAATTTAGTGGGATCTAGTTGAGGACGGAGCGGGGTCCTTTTTGCCCTCATCTTCACCCGTAGCAGCCCCAGCAGCTTCTGGGTTTATGTTGGGACCGAATCTCAACTTTAATGCATTGGAGAAGGAAATGGCAGCCCACTCCAGTGTTCTTGCCTGGAGAGTCCCAGGGACGGGGGAGCCTGGTGGGCTGCCGTCTATGGGGTCGCACAGAGTCGGACACGGCTGCAGCGACTCAGCAGCAGCAGCAGCAGCTTAACTGAAACTTTACGCCTCTCTGTTATAAGTGCACATTTCTCCCTGCCCCCAGCCCCTGGTGGCCACCATCCCACTCTCTGATTTCGTGGATCTGGCTACTGTGGATCCCTCACGTAAGTGGAGTCGTGACATGAGCATTGGTCTTTCCGTGTCCTGTTTGCTTCATCGAGCCTGTCCTCAGAGTCCATCCATGTTGTTGTATTTTCAGGAATTATTCTTTTACTTATACACCTTATTATAAAGATAGAAAGTTCTTGGACAACAGAGAAATCCTTTAGTTTTTGTCAGTAAATAATTTTTACTGAGGAAAAAATAAAGGTTCTGAAATAATAGTTTCATGTTGTTTTCTGTTTTATAACTCTTTCAGGTGTAGATGTGCCAGAGATCAATGAGGAACAGAGCAAAGTTTATAACAATGCTTTGATAAATTGGCACCATCCAGAAAAGGATAAAGCTGATAGCTATGTCCTGGAATATCGCAAGATTAATCGAGATGAAGAAATGTTGCCTTGGAATGAGATAGAAGTTTGTGGCACAAGTAAAGTTATTTCCGATCTTGAGAGTAATTGTAACTATGCTTTCAGAGTAAGAGCCTACAAGGGTTCCATCTGCAGTCCTTGCAGCAGAGAACTGGTTCTTCATACTCCTCCAGCTCCAGGTAGTGTGAACTCTGGGGGTAAGAAAAGCGTGCAGTTGGAAGAGGCCATGATAAAAAAATAAACCTCCTGATGTGTCTAGTAAAGCCACCTCTCATTTGTAAAAGATTCTAGAAAAGTCGGTTCTATATCTAGCTAAGATTTAGAAATAGAATGAATACTTGAATTTCACCATGCAGGCCGAGAATAGGATTAGACTTCTAACTGATAACAGAATAACATGACATTTGAATGTGTAGGGTTATTAATTTGGAATTAAAATAGTGTAAATGCTACCTTACAAATTTTAAATAGTATAATTCTATTTTTTTGATCAGTTTATAGAGATCTCTATTAGCATAGGATCTGGGTAGATATTTTAGACATTTATTGGTATAATAACATGAAGTATAATTTTAGTTAACCTAATTCTGACTTGTCTGGCTCTTCTGACCCAGTGATTACCAGCCCATGGGGATGGAAGGCACATATTAAAGCCACATGGATAGCCCTCCTTCCTAATTCCCCCCACGTGGAGAGCTCCTTCTACCCAGCAGTGGCTCTCCTTTCCAACTTGGTAACCACTGGCACTACGTAAACAAGGCCTGGGCATTTTTATAGAATGAGAATGACTGACAGGTTAGTTGATGTTCACTGACAGTGTTTCCATGGATAAGGGACATATAGAAGCAAAGTTATGCTCATCCTGGTGATCAGGAAATCATTTTGCCCTTAGACGTTCCTTCACTTGGCTTTTAGACCCCATTGCTCCTGTCCGTTTTTAGTGGCTTATGTACCCAAATTTTGTGCACTCTGCCTTTCCTTGCCATTTTGTCCAGGGTTTGCTATTCACTCTTTGTTTTTCATGTATATTGTAGCTAATTAAGAAAAAAAAACAACAACCAAATGCATAAGGTTGGCTAAAATTATTTTTCTTGAATTTTAATAATATCCAAAAGAGAGTTTTAGAGTGCATTTACAAGTATTAAATAAACATTTTATGGTTTATGCAGTTTCTGCTTTGTTTTCTAGTCTGACTGAAAGCAGAAGGAAAAATAAGCCTGAAAGTAGCTGCTGTTTTCAGCGAAGTGGAGGGGTTAGGGGAGGGGAAACATTAAAGACTCTCTTCCTTTTCTCCGGGAGAAGCCATATGAATAGGGTGACCATCTAAATTTATTTTGCAAACTGGGAGGCATTTGAGATTGAAAGCAAGCCTGAATTGTCATGCCAGGATAATAGGCATTACTGGGAAGACTGGTCAGATCTCATTCATGGAAAATGGTTTTAGCTTGTTAGCAACATGGCAACCCACTCCAGTTTCCTTGCCTGGAGAATCCCCATGGACAGAGGAGCCTGGTGGACCACAGTCCCTGGGGTCGCAGAGAGTCAGACACGACTGAATGTTAAACTTTGCCGTTTTAGCCATTTTTAACTGGATGCGTCAGTAGCGTTAAGTACATTCTGTGCTCCCGTCATTATAGTCCCTGGAACTTCTTCACTTTTCCGAATCAACACTGCATCCGTTACACAGTAACCCCTCCACCCACCCTCCCTCCAGAGCCTGGCAACCTCTATTCTGCCTCTGCCTGTATGAATCTGCCTATTCTAAGTACCTCGTCTGTGAATGGATTTGCACAATCCTTTTGTGACTGGCTTATTTTCAAGGCTCCTCCATCTTGTGGCAGGTATTAGAATTTCCTTTTTTAGATTGAATGGTATTCCATTGTATGTAAATCCCACTGTCAACTTAAGGAAGAAACCCCAATGTGAGAGTGTTATTGGGGACAAAATGAGGACTGCAGTCTGGGAAAGCAGCCACTCAGATAACTCTGAGAAACTGCTCCAGAGAGGCAGAGGGAAAGGTCCAGACGTGTGTGATTTTGGTGAAGGGAGAGTCCTTGCAATCAAGCACATTTTTTTTTTTTTTCCTTCAGAAGGTTTCTGCTAGTCACAAGGAGCAGTCGTCTCCATGAAGGATTTTAGTGCTTTTTTAGATAGGAGGCGATAACAAGAACTGGGCTCGTAAACTAGGCTCCTGAAAATGGAGGGGTCCTACAGTCCACCCTCCCCGACCTCCCGCCTGCACAGAGGGCCTCATTTCTGCTCTCCACCCTGAACTCGTGTCAGGGGTGTTGAAAACCAGCAGCTGCAGCAGCACATGATTTAATCCTTGCGGAGATGGATGGCAAGTGCCGGTGGCAAGTGCCAATTTGAAGTTGACACCACCTTTTCTTTGTGCATTCGTCTGTTGACGGGCATTTGGGATGTTTTCACTTTCTGGGCTAGCTGCCAATGAACGTTAGGCTTAATGGGTTTAAGTTGATAGACTTAGGAGAGTAGTGTTGTCTCCATTCTGCAGTTGAGGAAATTAAAGTTTAGGTTAAGCTCCAGTTAAATGTTTGAGCTAGGAATTCAAACCCAGGTGTCTCTGAACCCAAAGCCTGTGCTTTTTTTTTTTTTTTTTTTTAAAGCAAAATACTGTTTCTTGCGTCTGCCATCTTGATTGGTAAGGAGAAGACCTTAATAAAATTGCTAATATTTTCCATATGTATAAAATTTGGGCTTCCCTAGTCGCTTGGTTGAGAAAGAATCTGCCTGCAATGCAGGAGACCTGGGTTTGATCCCTGGGTCAGGAAGATCCCCTGAAGAAGGAAATGGCAACCCACTCTGAGTATTCTTGCCTGGAGAATTCCATGGACAGAGGAGCGGGAAAGGCTACAGTCCATGGAATTGCAGAGTCGGACACAACTGTGACTAACTTAAAGATAAAATTTGGAATAAATTTTAAGAAAACATGCAGATATTTTTGAAAATATACAACCCCTTCTTATAGGGATAAAAAAAGAACAGGTTCGGTAGTATAAGGTGTTTAGGTGTTTAGGTTTGCTGTATCTATTTCAAGGAGCTACATTCATAAATTTCTCGTACACTAAAAATGTTTCTTCCACTTTGAAATGTCTGAAAATTTTCAGGTATAGAGAATTTGCTGGAAATCATTTCTAAGTTGGGGTTTTGAGAATAATATTCTTCCTCCTATCTCTTTTTAGTAATTTCTATTTGAAAACCTGTTAAATTTAACCATAGAGTGTAGAAATGCTCATAAATACTTTGCAGGCTAATTTTAAGCTCTGTTTGCAGTTTTCAGTTTCCTCTTTGATGAAAAATGCGGCTATAATAATGAACACCTCCTGCTGAACTTGAAGAGAGACCGTGTGGAGAGCAGAGCTGGATATAACCTCCTGCTTGCTGCGGAGCGGATCCAAGTGGGTTATTACACCAGCTTAGACTACATCATTGGAGATGTCGGGATTACTAAAGGGAAGCACTTTTGGGCCTTCCGTGTGGAGCCGTATTCGTACCTGGTGAAAGCGGGCGTCGCTTCCAGTGACAAACTGCAAGAATGGCTCCGGTCTCCCCGGGACGCAGTTAGTCCAAGGTAGATTCTTTTATTGATCTAGATCTTGATAATTCTTTTAATTCTGTAAAATGTAAATATCCTGGCTTAGCAAAGCAAGCCTGAAAGTGGACTTGGATTTACTTACTGCGTTTAGAGTATTTAGTATTTAGAGTATGCCTTTCTTAGATTCAGATGTTTTGGCTGAGCTTATGTGGCTGGCTAAGAAAAGATGTCACGTTATCTTGTATCACACAGTGACTAATAAGCTTTAGCAGATAAATTCTAATGCTGTGAGGAAGCAAGTCTTCTGGGTACGCCTCTTGATTATGGTATAGTTTGTCAATTTAGAATATTCAAAGGCTTTCATATCAGTTGTCTTAATTATAAATAAAATTGCATAAATAATGTTTTTTATTTACTTCAGTCGCTCAGTCGTGTCCGACTCTTTGCAACCCCCTGGGCTGTGGCCCGCCAGCCTCCTTGTTCCATAGGATTCTCCAGGCAAGAATACTGGAGTTGGTCATTGGTGCTAAATGGATGCAATTTCTTTAAACCATCCCATAAGTACTTTAAAAATTTGGTCACGGTAAACATGTTCCCATGGCAAAGAATTTCAGTTTCTTGAGAGTGACTGTTTAATGTTCTGTACAGTTTAGTTTTGTTACATGATGTAGTGTGAACTAGTCCAGACAGATAATTTCTGATCACTTATGTCTACAGAAATCCCAGAGTAACAATCTGAGTGACAAGAAAAACTTGTTGCCCTAAGATGAGAAATTGAAATAACAGCGAAAATTGAAATATGGAAATAGTTACGTAAACATAATGGCATGTCTACTTGGTAAATTATTAACAATGTTAAAAAAAAGTTTATAACATGAGAAATACTAGAAGTGAGAAGACCTGACTGAAATGGTTGAGGTACTATGTTCACAAATGTACTAAGAGAAGCACACTGCCTAGGGAAAAAAATGGAAGGAACTTTGTATCAGAATTTTCTTTAAGGTGTTACTGTTTTATAATCAAAGGAGAACAAAACTCTTCATGATACTTGCTTGCATCATAGAGCCATGTAGAAAATCCCAACCAGGAAACAACAGTTCTTAGCGGGAGAATGAAACATGCTTTTTTCTCCTGCTTTGTTTTGTAGTGCCCATTTATTTTACATAGTCTGATAAAGTCTTTGGATTAGGGGATCTGTGTTGGTTGCTGTTTTCTTATATATGATTTTATGCTATAAATATTCAATATTTGTCAAGTCCTTTCCATTTCATCCCCCTCCCCGCTTTATTTTTGATAGGCCAAAATTACTAATTATCTTTAACTTCTCATCTGTTTGTTTATATATATAGGTAAAAATGGATGATACTTTATGAGAGAATTTGGGTCTGAGTCTGTGGTGTAATTCTAAGTGACGTTGTGTAGTCCTTATGTTTCTAACTGATGATGGTTTAACAGAAAGGTTTTGGTGTGAAAGCAGTTGCAGTTGATTTTAATGTAACTCAGTGTGTATTATTGGGTGAAAATGTTCTGAAGCAGCTCGCAGGCCTTTGGATGATGATGCAGGTAAGATTCTGCTTTGTCTGTCTGTGCTGTGTTTTAGGTACGAGCAGGACAGCGGGCACGACAGCGGCAGTGAGGACGCCTGTGTTGATTCTTCGCAGCCCTTTACGTTGGTTACTATAGGTATGAAGAAAGTCTTTATTCCCAAGTCACCTACTTCTTCTAATGAACCCGAAAATAGAGTTCTTCCCATGCCGACAAGTATAGGAGTTTTCCTCGACTATGATAAAGGCAAAGTGGCTTTCTATGACATGGATCACATGAAATGCCTCTATGAGCGCCAGGTGGACTGCTCACATACGATGTATCCAGCGTTCGCCTTGATGGGCAGTGGAGGAGTCCAGCTCGAAGAATCCATCACAGCAAAGTACCTAGAATACCAAGAGAACTGAACATATAGTCTGCACATTTGATGTGGTTTAGGCTGGAGAATGTGAGCAGAATAATGCCTCGGGGTTGGCCTTCGTAACTAATTATATATCACCTGAGTGTTGTGTCACCACACTTATTTTTTGTGTATGTTTCTTCTTCAAACACACAAAACCTAAGCAGCCTTTCTGCCTTTCACAAATGCTGGGGAGAGACGGTCTTTCCTAGTTAACACTGAGATGGGTGACTGGACTTTCTTTTTTATGCACAGGAAATCTAATTTATTTGTATCAGCTTGTGTTGCTGATACTTAGACATTCCTTGTTTTGGGCTGGGGGGAAGGGATCCAAAAGTATTTATTACTCTTCTTTTGTGTTTGGTTTTTCATTTTTGTATCATGTTTATGTCCTCAGAGAAGATATTTTAAAAATGCCTTATGGATAGAAAGTAGTACTAAGCATGGTGTTGTGCATTTGTTTTTAATAGGAAAACAAAGGTATAGCTAGGTAAAATGAAAAAGGCCGTAGAAATAGTAGTATATTTAAATGGAAAATTATGTATTTAAGAATATATTGCCTAGAAAATGAATACTACTGTTTGTTTTTTTCTGAGACCACAAACTGTAAGGACATTTTAAAGAGTTTTCTTGGCTGGTAATGCCTGTACTTGCATGTGTAACAAACATGGTTTATTGCAGGAAACACATGAAGCTTTTCACTTTGTATGATTTTTTGGGAAATTTTTTTCTCCAAATTTTTTTTTTTTTTTTTTTTTTTTTTTGAGCATTTTTTGTTTTTTTTTATTTATTTTACCCCCTCACTCCCACCCCCCTCACTTTATTTCTTTAGATTCCCCACAGTCCCCAACTCTTGATGCTCATTGTTGGTGTTTTGTTTGNACCCGAAAATAGAGTTCTTCCCATGCCGACAAGTATAGGAGTTTTCCTCGACTATGATAAAGGCAAAGTGGCTTTCTATGACATGGATCACATGAAATGCCTCTATGAGCGCCAGGTGGACTGCTCACATACGATGTATCCAGCGTTCGCCTTGATGGGCAGTGGAGGAGTCCAGCTCGAAGAATCCATCACAGCAAAGTACCTAGAATACCAAGAGAACTGAACATATAGTCTGCACATTTGATGTGGTTTAGGCTGGAGAATGTGAGCAGAATAATGCCTCGGGGTTGGCCTTCGTAACTAATTATATATCACCTGAGTGTTGTGTCACCACACTTATTTTTTGTGTATGTTTCTTCTTCAAACACACAAAACCTAAGCAGCCTTTCTGCCTTTCACAAATGCTGGGGAGAGACGGTCTTTCCTAGTTAACACTGAGATGGGTGACTGGACTTTCTTTTTTATGCACAGGAAATCTAATTTATTTGTATCAGCTTGTGTTGCTGATACTTAGACATTCCTTGTTTTGGGCTGGGGGGAAGGGATCCAAAAGTATTTATTACTCTTCTTTTGTGTTTGGTTTTTCATTTTTGTATCATGTTTATGTCCTCAGAGAAGATATTTTAAAAATGCCTTATGGATAGAAAGTAGTACTAAGCATGGTGTTGTGCATTTGTTTTTAATAGGAAAACAAAGGTATAGCTAGGTAAAATGAAAAAGGCCGTAGAAATAGTAGTATATTTAAATGGAAAATTATGTATTTAAGAATATATTGCCTAGAAAATGAATACTACTGTTTGTTTTTTTCTGAGACCACAAACTGTAAGGACATTTTAAAGAGTTTTCTTGGCTGGTAATGCCTGTACTTGCATGTGTAACAAACATGGTTTATTGCAGGAAACACATGAAGCTTTTCACTTTGTATGATTTTTTGGGAAATTTTTTTCTCCAAATTTTTTTTTTTTTTTTTGTTACTCTGTGAGCATATTTGAGCTTATGTCAAGTATTTATTTTTCATAAATACTAGTGACAATAATGATGCCATTCTTTTGCTTTTTGTGTTTTGTAATTTTCATTTTGGGACACAGATATTACATATCAGATTGTCCTGATTTATGTTTACATGTTTGAAAACTTCACAATATATTTTAAGTGTCATTAAATATATTATAAAATGTGAAGTAACTATCTGGTCAGTTGTGTGGCATTTTCTATGGCTCATTGGCAATAAGCATTTATTATCCAAGGAAATAAAAGTATAGATTTGTTCAGAAATAATAAAGGAAATCATGACGACTGTGTATACCCTTAAAAGTCGAAAGTTCTTTGAAGAATTACATTTTCTTTAAATTTTATCCTCATTTTTGAAAGATACTCTGTTTTGGGTGGTTTTACTTAAACTGGTTAGTTTTTTTTAAAGTTAGAGCATTCAAAAACTAGACTGTTAAGTACATTTAGTGTTAATCATTTTGGAATTCTTTTGATGCATTTTAATTGACTAACCCAAACTCTTAGCTCTGGCTTTTTTGTTATTGTTCTATACATATATTAATGGGAATCTGTTATTCAGGTTGGTAGCACTAAACTAGTACCTTTTCCCCCAGACCCAAGAAGGAAATTCCGTGGAGAGTCTCAGTGTTTAGTGAGCTTTGTTCCCTTGCCACCTGTGAATAGCACTTTATGACATGGGCTGAACTAAACAAATATGCAGTGTTATGTGGATTGTTGTGCAATAAAGCTGCTAATGTCACATATATGGTGATGTCTGATAGTCCCAAGCCTGTGAAGTGCATATCATGTAGACATTTTAAATATAAAGCTTTAATAGGGATAGGAAAGCCGCTTAAAACATTGTATGCTGCTGCTGCTGCTAAGTCGCTTCAGTCGTGTCCGACTCTGTGCGACCGCATAGATGGCCGTCCACCAGGCTCCCCCGTCCCTGGGATTCTCTAGGCAAGAATGCTGGAGTGGGTTGCCATTTCCTTCTCTTCAGTGCATGAAAGTGAAAAGTCAAGTGAAGTCGCTCAGTCGTGTCTGACTCTTAGTGACCTCGTGGACTGCAGCCCACCAGGCGCCTCCGTCCATGGGATTTTCCAGGCAAGAGAACTGGAGTGGGCTGCCATCGCCATAGTTGCGTATAAATTGTTCTCTTGAACTTCTTTCATTTTTAATAAAAAGTAAGTCAAATATCATTATTGAAGTTTGCATTCCAGGAGTTCTCAGTATGTTTATATGGGCAATAGAAGCAGTGTATGAAAAGATGTTTGAATACATTAACCTAGAGGTAAAGTTCTATTTAAAATTATTTTGGGCATTTGCTAGCTTTCATTCTTGTGGAAGGGATCGTTAGAAAAGCTTAATACCAACAGGGACTCTTGAATAATGCAGAATTAGCAGGGAATCCATTCTGTATGCAGTTGAAAATCCCAGTGTAAATTTATGATTGGCCTTTTGCATCCTCGGTTCTACATCTAAGGACCCAACTGACCAGGGATTGTATAGTACCATGGAATGTGTTCATTATAAGTGGACCCATGCGGTTTAAACCTGTGTTGTTTAAGGATCAACTGTCTGAACTGATAAGTTTGTCTAATGTTTCTTTTTTAAAAGTTCTCTATTGTTTCTGAGTGTTCTGGTTCTTCAGGGTGGCACATGGGCGCTTCTCCTAACGTGGCTCCAGGGCCCTGGAGCACGCAGGCTTCGGTAGCCGTGCCACGTGGGCTTAAGGCCCCTGGCATGTGGGGTCTCAGTTCCGAAACCTGGAAGCAAACCGAAGTCCCTGGCACTGGAAGGCACTTTCTTCACCACTGAACCACCAGAGAAGTCCCATCATATTTCTTCTTTGATCTATAGTAGGTCAGATATTTTTCAGATGAGTAGCCCCTCCATTCACATTTATACTCTTGGGTTATGAGGCTCTGGTAGTTAAGTCTGAATCGCAGTGAATTGTTACTCATGGTTGATGGGTCTTAATTTTAAAACAAATAAGAATATATTCACAAATATCCCTATAATAGTGTGTAATAACTTCATTCTCATATTCACAACTGCTTTCCTGAAAGTAGTAGAAGTCAAACCTCTTCTGGGGGATTGAACACCATTTGAACCTGTTGCTGTTCTAATAGCCCCCGTCATCTGATAGCCTCTGAGAATGTACACTGTGTGGGAATAGAATCAATCATTGGATTGCTACAGGAAGCAGCTGTGAACTAGTGTTGTGCGTAGGAATACTCTTAAGAAATGATGTTCCACCAGACAGATTTGCATTCATTTTAAATGAGTTTTACCTGCTTATGGGAATAATATCATATAAGAATTGGAGGGTGTCTTGGGACTTGAATTAAACTTGAAGGACTTTTTTTTTTCCCAAGTTTGACTTGGAACTTTGTCATTTCACAGAAGTCTTGGACTCCTGCTCTTATTAGACGCCGTGCTGTGTAATGGGTACAAAGTGAAAGCGACAGTCTGGTTAGGTTCCTGCCTTTAGGAGCTTACTTTCTAGGAAGGAGAGATGATAAAAATGAAAGGGGCCGGGGGGTGCTGGAGGTGGGAGCTAATATGCGATTTGGGGTCAGGGAAGCCCCTCTGAGGAGGGTGAATAGGAGTCTGACACTTGATCTCCAGGAGCTGGTCGGTGTACGAAGGTCTGAGTGCTGAGCATGTTAGGTATAGTGAACATGAAGTGCAAAAAGGCTTTGAGATAATAGAGTTCTGGCTGGTAATAGAATTGCCCTCACTGGTTCAGTTGAAAAGAAGTTAATGGAAGAGTTGCTTAGAGATACGGGCAGCCTTTAAGTCGTGAGATGGCTGGCATGAGCTAGCCACAGCTTAAAGCCATTACCGCATCTAGGGCAAGGAGGACAAGGGGAAATAGTGTTACTAGATCTCAGGGAGAGGAAAGGGAGGGTTGCCATGGAGGCAGCTGTCGCTGCGGGTGGGTGCCAGGAGGGGAGGGGAGGGGAGGGGAGGGAGACATACCGTCCTCCGGATCTGCTGGTCTGCCTACTGACCTGGCCCGACTGGAAATGCTCACCTGGGGCAGAGGTGGGGTGACGGGTCTGTGGTGGGCGTGGTGGGTGTGGTGTAGGGGGGGAGAGCAAGGGGCAGAGCGGGAAGGAGTTCATTGTCTTCAGGGAGAAGAGGGGAGGCTGTAGGCCACTGTGCTGGCTGCTTCAGTGAGGGCATTTATAATCTGAAATGTAAACGGAAGGAGGCGTTTTGATTCCTAAAGACTTAGACAGCTAACGCACGTTCCCCTTTTAGCTTCCTGGTACTTCTCTTCTTTGCTTCCTGTTCTTTACTGAGATCTGACTCTAATGATGTTGCTTTTTCTCCCCGAGTTTGCTGTCTCTTGTCTGAAATACCTTTGAATAGGGAAGAATAATTAAGTGTGATGGTTAAGAAAAAAACGTTTCCTTGAAGTTCTGGGCTAGACTGATGCCTGCATGTAGAAGTAAGCTTGTAACATACTGTCAAAATAAAATTGAAATGTGCCGTAAGTGAATTTTAGACTATAGCCTACCCGTGGATACTGAAAATATTTTTAATAAAGTTATTTCCCTTTTTTTAAAGGTGCATTTATTTGTCTTATCTGAACACATGGTTTATTAGTTTTTCAGATGCCCTATTGCATGTTTTTAGAGACCTAAAAAAATCCTTGGCTTTGTTTATGTTGGGATGTGGTTCAGTTGGGTTTGAATCTCTGCTCACTGGTCAGATTGTATGACTGCTTCCGAAGATCTGCTTGCTTTTCTTCCAAGTCTTGGTCTCATTAAAAGACTATAAATCTTTTAAGTGCAGAGGTAATGTCCTCTGGAATAGTGTACCCCTCATTGGATACTAAAACTGTTGGAGCAACATTGATTTTCTTTTCCTGGTAGAGTGGTGAGTACTCTTAGCTGCTGTAGAAATGTTTTCTCTCTCTTAAGTAATATCTATATATCGCCAAAATAATAAGTGGAGGGTGTATAAAGTTAAATAATAGTAAAAAATGCTTAATAAAACCCAGAGACCTCCCAGACCCCCACCTGTACCCCTTCTAGCTCCCTAGAGTCAGTGACATTGACTCTTACTTGTTTCTTCTGTATTTATAGTATTGTTCATTTTCTCCTAATATGAGAGAGTTCTTACTTACCAACATCCTGTAATACTGAATGAAGGTTTCAGCTTTCTAAGTAAACGTTGCTCTATATTCAGCTAAGTAGGGCTGTTATGTCTGCCTTTCTTGTACAACTTCTGTTTTTCTCTTGGAATTAATAATTGCCTGTTTTGTTGACTTAATTTTCTTTTGCTGTCTGTCTAGCTAAATTGTCCTACCTCTTTCAAAGATTTGTAAAATGCCTCTAATATGGCAATTCCAGAGGTCAAACATATTTCTGTGTTTTTATTTTTCCTGAGGAATCTGTTAGAGCTGTTTCCTCCTGCTCCAGTGTGGACTGCTTGGTTCCTGGGCCTGTTAGGAATACATAGCTCTCTTGGGGCTTCCCTTTGCCTTTATGCTAGGAATAACCCATCCTTCTAAGTTGAACCCCATTTCCTGGAGCCCATGTTTTTCTTGTAATTGATTTATGCCCTCATTTTATAAGTAAGTATAAGTAAGTGTCTTGAGAGATGGTTCAGGAAAGGTAGAATTTTTGGAAATCTTGCATTCTAAAATTTCTTCTAACCTCCCACTTAACTATTCTAAATAATTCTCTTTTTCAAGGAACTTGTATCTGGTGAGTAGATTCAGTATTTGATAAAATTGGGGCATTTTAAGACACTGTTATGACACCTTAATTTGTTTTACCTATTTGAAATCTTTGTACCCAAATGCTTCCTCCATTTTTAAGCACATCTGACTTAAGTGGAAATATTTGTATTACAGAAGTTATTTTGCTGGTAAAATTTCTTGGGTTACCAGTTCTGCCCCTAACTTTTGACACATAAGCATTTGAATTCCTAATACTGAGCAACTTTCATTTTCATTTAATACACCCTAAAACTGTTGAGTGACAGAGAACACTTAAAAATAATGTAAAGGTTAGTACGTCACGGTATCTGAAGGGTGATATGTCGAAGAGCAGTTTATAGGTATGGAGAAGAGGGGAGGACTCCATGAGCAAATAAGTTTGGGTGATACTCCATAAATTTAAATTAGATGCTGGATGTGGTTTTGACTGCAGGAATTTTCATAGCATTTACTGCCTGTTGATTTGGGTCAGTCTAATTCTCTGGATCACATGGACACAGTAGCGGTGGTTATTGTGAAGTTTTGCCTTGGACTTATATCTGAGATTTGTCATTTAATAACTGTATGATCTTAGACAAGTTCCAGTGCCATGTACTGAGGCTCGATAATGTACACGAAGTACTTAACACAGTGTCTTGTATACAGTAAGTACTTATATATGGTGGCTTCACATACACATTCTACTTTTAAATAGTGCTTCTGAAATAGTATTTAACTTTATAAAATGTCTTTTACAAATGATAGAAATATATTTGAATACAGAATTGTACTAAGGAAGTCTTAGAGTTTTCAGCTGCTATTATTTGCTTATAAAGTTCAAAACCAAACTGGAGAGGTACAGTGGTCCCCCCCGTATCCACATGGAATGTGTTCAAGCCCCTCTGGATGCCTAAAGCTGCAGATAGTGTTGAACCATATATATATATATATATATATTTTTTTTTTTCCTGTGCATACATACCTACTGTAAAGTTTAATTTATAATTAGTCACAGTAGGAGAATAACAACAAATAACAATAAAATATAACATTTGCAACACTGTGTATACTTAGTCACTCAATTGTGTTCAAACTCTTTGTGACCTCCCTGGACTGAGTCCTGCCAGGCTCCTCGGGATTATCCAGGAAAAGAATGCTGGAGTGGGTAGCCACTCCCTTCTCCAGGGAATCTTCCCAACCCAGGGGTTGAACCCAGGTCTCCTGAACTGCAGGTGGATTCTTCACCGTCCAAGCCACCAGGGAAGCCCCTTTGTAACACTACCCTGTAATAAAAATTACCTGAATGTGGTCTCTCACAGTATCTTATTTTCCTGTACTCATCCTTCTTGTGAGATGTTAAAATGCTTACATGATGAGATGAAGTAATGTGAGTGATGGGAGGCATTGTGAATGTTGCTAGGGTGCTGCTGATCTCCTGATTCTGGATGTCTGGTGTGGACCGTGTTGGTAGCTGAGGGTTCTGGGCAGGGGGCAGCCAGACAGCATGAGTATATCCCTGTTACACAAAGCAGCACACAGTTTAAAACTCATGAATTGTTTCTGTCCGGAATTTTCCGTTTAATAGTTTTGAACTCTGGTTAGCTGTGGGTAACTGAAAAAGCAAAACTGTGGCTGAGTGGGGGATTATTGTTTATGAATAATTAACTTGAGGAATAATTCAGCCAGTAAGATAATTCAGTTTTCTGTGAGATCAAGATAATGTGGTCCATGTGTTTCTTTGCTTGTTACTTAATGGGCGAGAGAATGTAAAACACAAAGGAAAAAGGCTCGTAGCCTGTGTCGCCGCTACAGGGTCTCAGATAAACTCAGTTCACCCTGCATCTTTCAGTGGCTCCTGGAAGCTTGTGAGGATCATGTTAATTTAAATGCAGCATGCACAGGGCTGCCCAGGTAGCGCTCGTGGGAGAGAACTCATCTGCCCATGTTAAAAACTGTGGGTTTGACCACTGGGTGGGGAAGATCCCCTGGTGGAAGGCATGGCAACCTGCTCCAGTACTCTTGCCTGGAGAGTCCCTTGTAGAGGAGCCTGGTGGGCTGCAGTCCATGGGGTTGCAAAGAGTCGGACACGACTGAAGCGACTTAGCACAGGACAGCACACATGTACTGCGGGGCAGTGCTTCTCCAGTGTCAACGTGCCTGTGGGTCACTGGGGGGGTCTCATGAAAATGCAGATTTTTATTTGGGAAGGCTGAGAGGGAGCTTAAGCGTCTGCATTACTAGCTGGCTCCAGGCGAAGCCAGCTTCTACAGACTGCAGTGTGACTAGCCGGATGTCGAGAGCAGGACACGACTAAGCGACTAAGCCGAGCCCAGCCCAGCCCAGCGAGCAGGATGGCTCCTCTCTGCAAGTACGGCTGGGGAGCTCCGGGATAGAAGAAACTATAAAACATAAGGCAGTGTGCAGCGAAAGTTTAGCAGTCTCAGCGCAGCTTGACTGGGAATTATCATCTGAGTTCGGCTTCATGAGATTTACAGGTAAATCTTTATGTGTTAAAGAAGCTTTGAATCAACTCCACACTTGGGCAAATATTTGATTGAAACTTCCAAGCTACTGAGCTTTACGGTATTAAGAGTGAGTTTGGGCTTCCCAGATTAAGTCCATGGGTTACAGAACCCATCCACTTAAAACAAACCAGCTGAACTCAACACGCGCCTTCTATAATGTATCTTGTGTAAAATTGCTTGATCCTAAACTAAAATCATGGCATCTGGTCACCCATCACTTCATGGCAAATAGATGGGGAAACAATGGAAACAGTGGCTGACTTTATTTTTCTGGGCTCCAAAATCACTGTAGATGGTGACTGCAGCCATGAAATTAAGAGATGCTTACTCCTTGGAAGGAAAGTTATGACCAACCTAGACAGCATATTAAAAAGCAGAGACATTACTTTGCCAAAAAGGTCCGTCTAGTCAAGGCTATGGTTTTTCCAGTAGTCATGTATGGATGTGAGAGTTGGACTATAAAGGAAGCTGAGTGCCAAAGAATTGATGTTTTTGATCTGTGATGTTGGTGAAGACTCTTGAGGGTCCCTTGGATTGCAAGGAGATCCAACCAGTCCATTCTAAAGGAAAATCCTGGGTGTTCATTGGAGGGACTGATGCTGAAGCTGAAACTCCAAAACTTTGGCCACCTGATGCAGAGAGCTGATTCATTGGAAAAGACTCTGATGGTGGGAGGGATTGGGGGCAGGAGGAGAAGGGGACAACAGAGGATGAGATGGTTGGATGACATCACCGACTCGATGGACATGGGTTTGGATAGACTGAGAGTCGATGATGGACAGGGAAGCTTGGCGTACTGTGGTTCATGGGGTCACAAAGAGTTGGACACGACTGAGTGACTGAACTGAACCCTTGGTCACTGCAAAATACGTCCACAATTAGCTAAAAGATTTGTTAGAAATTTGTTATCATTGATTGCTGTATTCTTGGAACTGTGCTTACAACTATACGTGTATATGTATATATATGTATATATGCTTACAACTGTACATAGACCTTATTTTAATTCTCATAACTTTCATAAGAATGTTTTGTTTAGAATATTTTACAAGTAACTCCCCTAATGTCTCAATGCTAGTTGGTGGCAGAGGGGGATATGAACTCAAACCTTACTACAAAATCTAAATATTGAGCCGTTATTTAACTTTCTTGTTAAACTCACTTAAATGTTGAGGAATGAAACGATGACAATAATTGAAAAAAATAAATTCTGCAGTCAACTCTTAGAAAAGTTTTAAATGATTCGATAGCATTTAATTGTTGGATCTTGTTGAGGTCCTTTAGTGAATCGGAACCTGGTGGTCCAGAGTCAACCAATAAGAAAGTAAAGGAAAGAGAAAGAGGCTGATATTCCTTGGTTTACACAGAAAGCCAGTAAAGCCCCTGCATGGGGCTTGCTCTGTTCACAAAGGCCTCTGGCGCCCTCTCGATGGGGTGAAGGTGCAGAGCGCCTTCTGGAGAGGGTCTTAGAAGCCCGGGCAGGAAAGCAAACTCAAGAGGGCCTCTGTGCTCCAGGGGATCAGCCTGAAAGAGAGCAAGAAGGGGGGGGAGAGAGAGAGAGAGAAAGACATGGGGACCAGAGCTCTGATGGAGCAAAGGTGTTTTAATCAACATGGTGTGGGCATATATACTGTCTTACAAGGTAATTATTCTCAGCAAAGATAAAGATTAAAATTCCAGACTTAGAAAACGTAGGCGATCCGTATTAAAGAGAGAGAGAGTTGTAAACAATCACTTTTACCATTTGGTTCACAAGAAGGAAGAGGGTACTTATCACTGTATAGAAAAACTAACGAAGTGCCTGGATTCCTCAGCCCCGGGAGAGGCTCACCTCTCCTCTCAATTCCTGAGTATTCAGGAATTAATAAGGAACAGAGGATTCCTGACAGATCCGAAACAGCACGCAGGAAGCCTCCTGTTAAATGCTTCCTGACAGTTTTACCTATTTTACAAGTAACCTCCCCAATGTCTCAATGCTAGTCGGTGGCAGAGGGGGATTTGAACTCAAACCTTACTACAAAATCTAAATATTGAACCGTTATCTAACTTTCTTGTCAAACTCAAATATTGAGGAATGTTTGTAAATAAAATGGTGACAATAATTGAAAAAAAAAATTCTGCCATCAACTCTTAGGAAAGTTTAAAATTACTCTATAGCATTTAATTGTTGGGTCGTTAGCTTTTCTAGTCTTTGCTCTTGTTCATGTTGCTTTGAAGAATGTCCTTGGTACAGGGGTTTCAAGGTGACGACTCCATGAGGAATGTACCTGTATATATATATTTTCCTCATCTGTAATGGGAAAAATGCCTATCTTGTAAAGAAACAAAACTTGAACATTTTTCTGCTTCGGGGCAGGGCATATACTTTGCATTTTAGGGTCACATCTAACCTTTGTAACTTGCCCTGCCTCTGAAAGCCTTTGAGTTTTTCAAGGCTCATATAAAGTTTGGAAGGTCGTCATCTTGGAAGATGAGAAATAATCTTTTCAGTATTTTTAGTAGACTCAGCTTTTATGTGTTTTTGAAAGAAACCAGGCCTAAGTTGGTGTTAACACAAATGGTTTGATAATTCTGCTGATAAGAAATCATATTCATAGGCAATTTTCAGTTTCATTGATTCTAAAATGGTTGGAGTTAGTAGATTCCAGCTAAGGAAAAGCTCATTATCTGCAAGGTGTAGAGATGTGTGTACTTTGGTGACAGTTCTCAAATCTGTGTTTATTCATTATTTGCTTTGTCTACAATACCCAATGCCTTTTCCCTTTACCCTGAAATAGAAGTTGCTTCAGAAAAGAATGTAATCTGTGTGTAGTCTTGGTTGAGTTCTTTGAGGTAATTCCCCTAACTTCTCGGAAGATCTTTTTGTTTCCTCAGTTTTAATTCAACCTTCTGCTACAACCACTTCTCTACAATTTTTCACCTGTCCACACCATTTAGTTAGTAAATTACTATGTATGTATGTAGTTAGTAAAATTACTTTATACTTCAAAGGGTCATTTGTGAAACTAGAAAAGCTTCTGGTCTGTATTAACTTTATTCTCTCTATATGTTAGCATTCCACTGATGTACAGTTTAATTTAGCGACAACTGAAATGAAAAATTAAAAATTTTTTGATTAAAACATATCACATTGAAGATAAATGTCACAATTATTTGAATCAGTTTTGTTGGTTCCTAATCTCATAATGTAATTGACTCACCAGGACTTAACTGATGGCTTTTAATGTCTTGAATTATGTTGACCCATGAGTTTGAATTTTTTCCCCCAATTGATCAGTTTCCTGAGGATGTTTCCAAGTCTTTCCCATCCAGACTCCCTGCGAATAGGGACGTGAGCAGTTAGGTGGCTTTAGATGGGAATCCAGACATCTGAGAAATCTGTGCTTGTGTTAATAGGGGACAGCAGCACACCACAGAGACGCAGACTGAAGGATAGGTTCCTGCAGGCACTGAAAAGATAACTGAAGTTAGGCTGCCTCTCCTGGGCTCCTGTCCTAAAAGACTGGATTGCAAATGAGTTAATTTGAAGAGATTAGATCTCTTATAAACAATTAAGTCTTTGGAGGAAAAACAGAGAATCTGGATCATGGCGTTTTTCTGCTGCTGACATTCTGGGAGAGAATCTTGACTCATTTTGGACCATCTGTGTTTGCTCTGGGTGTTTAGGACTTTGTAATTCCACACTCTGAATTGATCACCACTGGAAGCAGAGTGGGGCCCTGACTCTCACATCATCTTAATCCCTTAGGTGCTCTCATCTTTGCACCTGGCTTCAGTCATGGTTCCCTAGTTCATTACCCGTAGCCTGTATCTCTCCTCTGTTTCCCAGACCGTTTATATAACCGCCTACTTGCCATGAACAAGTCAGGAGTCCCTCAGAACTAAAACTAAGCTGCAGTTTCCCAGGGCTCTTGACCCTTGCTCTCCCCAACCAGGCAATTCATTTTAGAAGGAAAGCTACTAAGTTTTTTTTTTTTTAAGATAGAATAGTGAGTCAGATAATTTAGATAGAGGGTCCTTTGGGGATCTTCAACTGCTCACAAAGTGCACGAGAAAATGACGCCAGCAGTTCACCATCCCTCCTCTGAAAGCCTAATAGATGGTGAAGAATAATGGCTTCTGTGGCAAATTCTCACCTCCCCAACTCCTGACAGTGTGACGCAAGTTCTGGCTCAGTTGCTTTCCTGTTCTTTAGCNCTGCTCACAAAGTGCACGAGAAAATGACGCCAGCAGTTCACCATCCCTCCTCTGAAAGCCTAATAGATGGTGAAGAATAATGGCTTCTGTGGCAAATTCTCACCTCCCCAACTCCTGACAGTGTGACGCAAGTTCTGGCTCAGTTGCTTTCCTGTTCTTTAGCAACAACATCCTCATTTGGCATGCTTACTGGGTCCACTGCCTAGGGATTGTGGTGCCATGTAAAGAATTTCAGGGTGATGTGTGTTGTTTAATTGCTCGGTTATGACCGCCTCTTTTGCGACCCCGTGGACAGTAGCCTGCTAGGTTTTTCTGTCCATCGAATTCTCCAGGCAAGAATACTGGAGTGGGTTGCCATTTCCTTCTCCAGAAGATCTTCCCAACCCAGGGGTTGAACCCACGTCTCCTGTACTGGCAGGTGGCTTCTTTACCACTGAGCTACGAGGGAAGCCCTTGGAGCAAGGTAGACAAGTTCAAATCTTAGGTCCACTACTTTTTATGGAATAGCTTTTGCACAGTTTCACAACCTCTCAAAACTACTATAACAGTAGTTATAAAATGAAAAACACCCACATTATAGAATTTGTTGAGTATTAGATGAAGTAAGTATGCCTGGTGTAGAAACACTCAATGAATATGAATTCCCTCCTGCTTTCACAAACTGGGAGCAAA